>OZ008354.1:3642860-3709669 GCA_963931975.1 Cataclysta lemnata
CGCACGGCATCTGTGACAGTCAACATCTGGCATCAGAACTTAATCACGTTAAGCAAGTACTGCGGAGTAATAAACTGCAAGTACCAAAGCCCTGTCGCAGAGGTCGCGTGAAACCGGCAACAGTCGAACGTCAACCTGCTGTACTACCTTACTTGAAGGGTGTCACTGACAAGATTGGGAACATCTTGAAGCGTGCTTCCATTAAAACTTATTTCAAGCCGCTGAAGAAGATAAACCAATTTCTAAGACCTGTAAAGTGTAACATCCCCCTTCAAGATGCAGGAATTTACAAAATAGATTGTGACTGTGGACTCTCCTATATAGGCCAAACAAAAAGAAGTATAGGGACCCGGGTAAAAGAACACATAGCTGATGTGAAACATAGGCGCGAAACAAAATCTGCAGTATGTGAACATGCCTTAGACGGACCCAACCATTATTTAAGATTTGATAAACCGCAAATTCTAGCAAAAGAGAAACGATATATACCTAGAATGATACGTGAAGCTATTGAAATCAAGAAACATCCAAACTTCAATAGAGATAATGGTTGGAACATACCACCTGCTTGGGACCCAATTATTAGAATAATTAAATCCCAACACCGTCCTCATACTGCCAAAAACAATGATACTGTAAGCTCTGTTTGTGTAAATCGGAACACCTAAAATATCAAATATTATGACGGTAGTTAATTATTACTTTATTGTGAGGACACCTGTCATCTTTAGTCCCCCGTGACCACGGCCACTGTAAAGTGATCGAAACGTCGGGTTAAATAATTAATATGCCAAACACCAAATTATACGCGAGTCTTATCCGTAAAAGTTGTTTTATTTCAAATATGAAACAGTTGTTATTTTTTTTCGTGAATTTGGAGTTGCTCCCATAGTGAAATTTGTTCAGTTTGATGGTTTCAACGAATTCCAAAAATTTTTGCAGTGACCAAAGTCTCCTGGTATAATATAATTATTTCATCCTTAAATAATCATTCTGACAATAATCAGAAAAAGCTACACCATTAAACTCAGGAGGTAATGTTTATTTTTTTTTTTAATTTGTTCAGCTTAAAAATGCTACCCATGCAGATTTAACATAAAGGGAAATTTATTAGAGAATAACCTTACATTGATAAAATTAAAAATATGCGTACATTCTATAATAAGTGATAGTGTAATGCCAAAATAGTAAAATCAGCAACTCACAATACAAATATACTATATGAAAAGTATATAACACACAAAATTACTATTCCACCCAATGACATTATACTTATAACATAAACATAATATTGGAATAAATATTGCAAGTATAGAATTTTGTTTTTGTTTATCTGTTCATTTATAACAAGTAATTGCCTCTAGCCTAAAACTAGATTAAAAGAAATCGGCCAACTAGTTGAAGCAATTTTCTTTTTAAATGTTAAAATAACAAATTAAATTAACTCATAATAATTTATTTATCTGGTTTTTATTAATAACATAATATTGTCTAGCTTTACTCCCTTTAAAGTTATATTTTATACAGGAGCATACCATAAGTTAAATATAAACTTTGCTTCATCATAAACTTTTTAAACTTATATAACATTAAAAAAATACAGTCACTACCTAGTAAAATAGAGATCAAAACTTCACATCAATAAATAAAATATTTGTAGACGATTAATGTTATAAATAAATAACATTACTTAATTGTTTACAACTATTTTAACAGATAGCACAACACATCACACCCATAGTTGTAATAAATATAAAAGTGCTATTGGTTGTGGATCTTCATCCAATATCAATTTCAGAATAAATATAGTCTATATTACATATAATTTTATTTAAATATATGGGTACCTTTAGTTAGCAAGATAATTAACAATCAGATGCATGCTTCAATGAAATAGGGAGATACAATACAATTTCCTCCTAAAAGTACAAATAACTAAGACAATGGTATCAAATTATTTTATAATGAATTATCAGGTAAAATATAACAGCTATTAAGAGTTAATGGGAGGACTGCACATTCCAGTAAAGGCTCCAAATATAAAATAATTCAAGTCAAGACAATTTCAACTGAAAGCTGCATGCAGCACTTGTACCTCGAAACAAAGCAGACTAAGACTCTACATTTCCTAAGTTAAAAATAATGATTCTGTTTCACCTTCTCGTCAGAGACGCTGCCAACGTCGTTTAAAGTGTAATTCCCATCGTCAACCTCCCCGTTCTCTCCGTTACTGCGACGGGTTTTCACCATTTCAACGCTTGTGTCGTAACTTTAAATCCGGGTAAGCTAGCCCAGGACGCAATATATTTGATTTGTAAAAGATCTAACGTTCAATTACAGTACACTATGAGTTCTGAGCACTTAGAAATCGAAACAATCACGGTAACAAAGTAGCGTTAACATCTGCACATGTCGCTGCAGAGCGCCATGTTAAAAGGACAATGAAAATGAAACCCAAGGTGTCGACAATTTTGAATTATTTAACTCACCAATTATTACTATCTCAATGTTTAAGACAAATTCATAGTAGTGTTACGTATACTATAAACCGAAAAATAAGCAATTAAAGCAAAAATAATCATTATTCACACACAAATCGCCATTCACGATGTTTTTATTGACAACTGTCAAAGTTTCCCGCAATTTTGACAGCTCGTCTCTTTCTTCAGGGTTAAATAAACAACCAGATCAAAGCAATAATTATGTACAATTAAAGACGGCATTAAATAAATCATGATGGTTAAATGTCAATTACTTGCCTTAATTCACAAAAATTAATTGAAGCAAAATTGTACAGAATAAATATTTTGGCAAGGCTATATTTTTTAGTCGCCGAGTAAAATAAGCTTTGTAAAAGGTCCTTACTGGTTAAAACGAAATTATTCACGAAAAATTTATAGGTATTTGATTTCATTTTGTGTTAGTTTCATGTGATACATAATTATTATTTTTATGGTAGTATGTACGTATAAAAGTACAATATAAAAAATATTGTGGCAGGATGGACTAGCCTAGATCCTTTCCCTTTGCCTTCCCCGAGAAATGAAGAATTAAAGAGTGCTTGGCGGGCTTTCAATGGCGTCAGTCAAATTTTTATTTCAATCATTCAAAAATTGCTTTCAGAGTGGACTTTGTGTAGTAAAAGTGGTGTTATTTTGATGCATAAGGATCCGTTTTGATGTTCAATTATGAAGAATCATTGAAATAAAAGTGTTGTGCCGTGTTTGGCTGTTACCATTTGACTCGCGCCAAGCACTCCTTAGATGCGTTAAAATGTGTTTCACCCATATTTTAATGTAAAATTCATTTCATGCATTAAGACCATTCATTCATTTCATACATTATTTTCATTCATTCAAAATAAGAAAAGTAAACGAAAGTATACAAAGACAGTTCCTAAAGGACTTGTATCCAGGAACCCTACGTAATATTGTATTCTCTTTGCCAGGAACGTTAAGCCAATAAAATATTTATATATATATATATATATACGGGAGTGTTTGGCGCGTTTCGTGGTGTCAGTCAGATTTATTTTCGCTAATTCAAAAATTGTTTCAGAGTGGATTTTGTGCAGTGAAAGTGGTGTTATTTTGATGCACAAGCATCCGTGTTGATGTGCAATTATGTAGAATCATTGAAAATGAGTCTTGTGATGTGTTTGATGTTGTGGTGGTAAAAACCACTGTAAAAAGTGGTTTTGTCCACCTCATCAGTAGGCCTATTCCCTAACTTTTTTTGACAGTTGAAAGTGATGATCACCGAACTATTTACTTATCCATTACTACTTTACTATAATGCTATTGTGACACTTGTCCTGTGATAACAGCAATGTATTAGTAAATTGTTCGGTGATCATCACTTTCAACTGAACTCTGTTACCATTCAATTCGCGCCAAGCACTCCTTAGATGCGTTAAAATGTGTGACACCCATATTTTTACCTTAAATTCATTTCATTCATACTTTTCGCCCACTCATTATTTCATACATAGGACTACAGATAAAATATACACTAAAGACTTGGCTGTATGGGCTAGACCCTTTGCCTTCCCTAAAATATAGGGAGAATTAAAAATAATTATTGTTGTGATTTGTGATTTGTTGAATACAATTTTACATAAATATAATTTGTGAATCAACATTTCAATAATAGTTCATACCAAAGAGGAATTCATACAACCAAAGGTACAGTCATACAAACTCTGAAGATTTTAATGATTCTCAAACGTAATAAAAATCATGGCAAATATTGGTAATGAACTAACTTCAATTGAAGAAAGCAAGGATAATGATTCAGGAGACAGTAAACAAGAAATGTTTATGGATGAAGAAATATCTGCCCGAATGACGGCCTCGTACAGCGAGATATCTTTCCATTCTGACCAAGGGCAAACCACTGAAATACAAAAGTTAGCTGGACCCTCAAGGCCTTATGATTTACCATCAGAGAATCGGAAACAAGATAAATTCCCTTTAGATTTGGATGGTCATGTCAGATATGAAGGCGATATGACACATTATGTAGCAGATGACTTGGAATTTAAAATAAAACTTTCTAGTCCTATAACAAAAAGAGGTGAAACCCCTGTATTTGGTAGTTCTAGTGCTTCCAGATCAAGCACTCCATCAGGAAAACTTTACAGACAAATATTAGCACCTCAAATAGGGCAAATAGACATAACAGTTTTAAATGATCTTGAGTATGAGGCTCAGAAAATAGCACAGTCAGTTGACAATTTAATAGAAAACTTGTCTAACATTCTACATTCCAACTCTTCGTTAACAGCTGGAAATATGGAAGTATATAAGGATGCAGTGGGGAAAACTTGTGATGCCATGGACAACAATATTAAAAGTATGTACACAATACTGGCAAAAGGTGAAGAGGTGTCACAGGCCATGGTACCAGTTCAAGCACAAGCTGCTAGGATTGCAGAAATAAAGAGACTTCTTGTGTTATTTGAAAATAACTTTTAAGCTATGAGAAGGCTTTTGAGAATCTAATTTGTATACATAAAGACCAGCAATCTCGCAGGACCAGATATCTACCATAAACCGGAAATTTTGTTTTACGACTTTTGATAATTCTTTAGATCCTCGAAATTACGATCACACAAAAATAAATATTTTGAAGTAAAACTCGAAAAACAAAAGTCGAGTATGATGTTAATTAATAATCTAGTCCTGCTAGGTTTTTAGTGTGTCACAAATACCTATTCCTGTATAGTAATAATTGAAGAGCCAAATGGGTGTTATGTCGCATATTAGTTATTGAGAATATCATCTTTGAAGTTCCAGAGAACATAGTTTTCAAAACATATTATGTTTGATTATTTGTAACAGTTACTTGCTGAAAATCTTAACAGTTCATCATGTTCATTTTTTGCAAGTATGTAAAGAACTTAAAATTTAAGTAATGGAAAGAACTTAAAATCTAAAATAGTGAAATATCACATTTATCCACTGTTTTAAATTGTAAAATAACATAATAGATAGATAGATAGATATTAGAATTATAAATTAAACTTATTTATTTACCAGATAATAAATTTATGTAATAGGTATATCTAATCCTCAGAATGTTGCAATGTAGATCTTGTTTTCTATACACTAGGTGGCTGCTGTGGCTATAAATTATTATCCTCATTGTAAGTTTGCAGACAAAGCTTATTAACTTATTAACAAAACATTTTTGTTGTTTCAGCATAATATAATTATGTACCTATTCTGTTCTATCAGAGTCAGATCTATCTATTTAAGGAAATTACAAAATAAAGTTCTTTATTTATAAACATCGTTATATTTTGCCCTACTTTGGCTACAATAAATAAAATAGTTCAATAACAAATGGTGCCGTGCCCGATAGATGGCAATAGGTTCGCCACCTATTACATAGGGCCTATTAAAAGTGGCCAGCTTAATTCACGTCTGCCTTCGTGCGTCTGCTTTAGGCGTGATTTATGTACGTTCTAGCACTCATTTGGCTAATTTTCAGATTAAACAATCAATTTAACCAAATTAATAAGCAGCTAGTAATGTGCTTTTAGTGACCATGTTGACGATTAATAAATAGGTACATCAGTTGCGATAACCTTGGGTGTAGTCGAATAGACACACGGCCTAATATTCTATCAAGAACTGTAGGAAGACAATAAAATTCAACGCCAAGATTTCATATTATGAATTAATAAAATTCTGAAAATATTACTGTAGGGGCTAGACTCTGTTGCTTTTCCATAGAAAAAAAAACCTAGTTGCCTGGTGGAAGAGAGTGGAGTGGGGGAGTGTTTGGCGCGTTTCGTGGTGTCAGTCAGATTTATTTTCGCTAATTCAAAAATTGTTACAGAGTGGATTTTGTGCAGTGAAAGTGGTGTTATTTTGATGCACAAGCATCCGTGTTGATGTGCAATTATGCAGAATCATCGAAAATAATTCAACGTAAAATTCATTTCATTCATACATTTCACCCCTCATTATTTCATAAGACTACAGATAAAATATACACTAAAGACTTGGCTGTCTGGGCTAGACCCTTTGCCTTCCCTAAAATATAGGGAGAATTTAAAAAAAAATAAAAAACGTGTATTATATACTCTTTGTGGAACACCTAGGTACTCTAGGTACCGAATCTGTCAAGTGGCATCGACCGAACGAGGTGGTTGTTTAGTTGAATGGTATAAAATGTGTATTCTACAAGAGAAACACGTAAATTAAATTAATAACATGAGAGTTGCAAATATAATTCATATAAGTATACTGTGTTTGGTCTCATGACCAGTTATTAAAAAACTGCCATTCACCTGGACAAGCCAAATGGGGGACGTTTTTAGCTTATTTTCTGTGATAATAATGAAGTTAAAATCTAAGTTCAATGAAACTAAAATATATTTTCACTATAATCTCCCTCTGGAAAAGCTGAAGACCGTAAAGTGGATGAATGAACGTGCTACTTCAAATAAGGCTTATATCCCAACCACAGTAAGTACTTATACATTTGCATGTTTACAGATTTCAATTTTAAAATTATATATAAATTTATTGCTTTTAACCGTATTTCAGATTACCATTGAGCTACTCACTTGGATAGATTTATAATATTAACTAATCAAAAATAATTTATTAAATATCTGTGTCATGGAAAATTGCATAAGTAATTCATATTTAGGACCATTCAATAATTAATATTTTAAACTTGTAAACCATATACTTATGTTTATGTCAATTAATGACTAAGGAAATTGACATACACATAATATTATCATATTATGTGCATATTGCTGGTGCACAACCCATCAATTTACACTTTCTATATTATGGGTCTAGTATCAAGCAGAGCAGAATAAAATTGTCAACACCCCTATCTCAAGGGAGTCATACAAGGAGGCTATTGCCCGTTTTCACCATCAATACCTAAATTTTAAAGGACCCGTAACTAGTTTTAGGTAGCCTTTAATGAAATTTTTCGTATCACCAACACACAGGTGACTTAACACCTAAGAGAGCCCTTAAAGTTTGGGGGGCCGATTTTCGGACCCCTCATAATTAAGTGACAGTTTTATTGTAAGTTTACAAGAACTGACATTAATCAATATAAACAAGCGTTGCTATGATACAAAGTTAATAGAGAATATAATATGAGACCAACATACACACCATACAGCCTTTTAAATATGCTATAAAATGTATAAAATAGACAATAAATAATTTAAAGATATTATTTACTTTATAGTTTCCAATATTTTAACTTAATGTATTTTAGTTAATAAATAAAAATATTCCACCTAAAAGTTTATTTTAATAGAAAGAACATTGTTTGCCATCACTAGTCTGTCACTTAAGTTAGGCAATCCCTAAAAAGTTGTTCCCTAGCTTGGTGAAAACGAATTTAGGTAAGAGGACTGTTTAAGGACTCACTTAAAATAGGTGTTCCCTATCTAAGTAATGCTTTAGGGGTCGTTGATGAAAATGGGCATAACAGTTTTAATATAGAATGAGCGGTGGCCAGCAATATTCATTGTTCAGTGGACCCCTGGTAATACTAAAAAAAAGAATCTTACATTTGGAATTAATTGTGTACAAACAAATTAGCCCCAGGGGCTAATTCTGCACCCCCTGTAATCCGACATCATGATTATTTTTTTATATATACATACCTACATTTGTTTGTACACAATTAATTCCAAATGTAAGATTGTTTTTATAATAAAACTTAAGGTTTCTGTTGTATACTTTTTTACTTTGTTAACTTGTTGTTTAATTTACTAAATTTTACATTTTTAAATTAATGAAGCACGAGGGTAACATAAAAAATCTTATGTTTGGATCTGAAATTTGTCGGATTACGAGGTACTTGTTTGTAAAAAAAATAGGGGTCCTGGCAGTACTCTATAATCCGACATATTCGGTAATACGACACTACCCTGCAATACGTTTGTTGGAGTACCAGGGGTCCACTGTTTATCACCCAGAGATACTACATGCACTTAGTATGCCCAATAAATGGCAATAGGCTCACCCCCTTATTAGATAGGACCTACCTAAAATAGCAAACTAGTTCACCTCTGCCTACCCCTTCGGGGATATAGGTGTGATTTATGTATGTAAAATAGCAAAATGTGGGTATTAATACAGTATATAGAGCATAGAGCTTTAAGAGCTATGGAAATCATAATAGCAACCTGAACATTTTAGTTGGCTATGTCATCAATCTTTCTATATAATATTATTGGAGTACCAATGTTCTATCATTTTGAAGTTGCAGAGGTCAGATCTCGAGTTTGATAGACTGGGGCAATTTACACTATGATAGATTTATGTCTCATCTCCTTTTTATGTTATACAATTAATATTTTTAACTTAAGATTCTGTTTGCCTTTTTACCATTAATAAATATAATCCTTTCGAACTGTTGAATGTTGAACGGAACCCTCGCGGTAAACATATCATGTTGTCATGGTTTGAAGGATGCGGATTGCTATGCCATTATCTACACGCAAGGCATCGTTTGACGCATCGTCATCCTTTAATTGGTGCTGTTACTCTTGTACTCGTCGCAGTTTCTAAAGTTATCAGTTAAAAGTAAACGAAACATAAATTTAAATCATTTAAAATGTTTACGGCCCGTATTTTTTATACGTGCATAAACCACGCCTATGAAGCGTAGAGGTGAAATAACACCCACACGTTTCGCTAGTTATGTTAGCTCCCATGTAGGTAGCGAGCCTATTGCCGATTATCGGGCACGGAATTCGCAGTACTTTGCTAGATGGCATAAGAGGAACGCTGCTCCACTTTTCTCTTCACTGTTTTAACCTTAGTCGCCTTGTACGACACCCGCGGGAGAGATTTGGGGTGGTAACAATTGTATTCTGCCATGCCGTCACCACACCGCTTTTTTCTACAGATATAACATATTTTAAAGCCATATAGAACGAAGTGTCATATATTGGCATAATACCCAATACCAGTAAATACCGCCTAAATAGATTTTTGACATGGCATAAATAGGTAAATATGTATAGTCCGCGCGCGAGCTCCGAGGAATCGGGGGCTGCGGAAGCGGGCAGATGTGCGCCGCGCCCGACCGTCGCGTCGCTCCATAACCCGCACTATCCCTAGTGTAGTGTCATAAGAACACTAATACACTAGGGACAGTGTGGGGTTGGTATGGAGCGACGGTCGGGATGTATGGTCGGATGTGTGTATAAACATGCGCTTCGTCTTGCAGGTCGAGAATGTGGCCAACGTGTGCACGCACGCTCTGTGCGTGGCGCCGGCTTCCCTGGGCGCCAGGGAACTGCTCACGCGATCAGTGAACGCGCCCCAAGCGATAGCCGCCGTGGTCTACGGCCTGGCGCTGTGTCTCCTGTTCGCTGTCTCGACCACTTTCCACTCGGTGTGCTGCAGCCGATCTGATACGTGAGTGCGTTTTTGATAGCATCATAATCACCAGCCCTTTGATGTCCCCACTGCTGGGGCACGAGCCTAGCTTCCCTATGGATGGAAGAATATACGGAGATTGAGCCATAACCCACCAAGCTGGCCCAGTGCGGATTGATTAAAGACTACAGATGCAGCCGGAATCAACTGCTTAATGTGTCTTCCGCAAAAATTTTTGATCGCCTATCCAATGATCAGACATAGCTAAAATTGTTAAGTTTAGGCGATATCGCATGCCGAGCGCACTATACCGCTGCGCCAAATATAATATAACCACAAAAACATACATACATAAAATCACGCCTTGTCCCCGAAGGGGTAGGCAGAGGTGAACTAGCACCCATGTTTCGCCAACTATGTCAAGTCCCATGTAATGGGTGGCAAGCGTATTGCCATTTATCGGGCACAATAGTCGCAGTACATTGCTAGGTGGTATAGAGGAACGCTGCTGCCCATTCCTCATCACTGATTTATCCTTAGTCGCCTTATACGACACTGTATTCTACTCTGCCGTCACCACACGTCTCTACCACAAGAACGATACGTCATAATATTAATTAATGTCGCCTTTTGGACTCCACGATAAGATTTTGGCAACTTGTCCGGTGCATACCTACCTACGTTGCATATTGGCCAACGAAACCGTATCAATGCGTTTTGAGAGTATATTGTTCTCATTCGTCTATGTCGAAAACTGCTGAATTTAGAAATATGACATTGAACCAAAATTAGCTTGTTTAAATAGAACCCAACTAAATAAAGCATGTTATGGAAATGCAACCGTTCGGTCCCGACTGCATATGCATATATGCAGACGTTATTCATACCCATCAATCCAGCGTGGTGAGTTAAGACCACAGATTTAATTATATCTGTAGTTAAGACCCATTCTCCATGTATTCTTCTATACATAAGGGAGCTGTGTGCTAGCAGTAGGGACATTAAAGGGCTGGTATTTTAAAATACCTAATACACTATAATATTATGATTCTCTTTTCTTCAATGCTGACCGTAAAAACATTACATATGCCAGCTCCGGCTGACCCTAGGGGTGTTGTAAAAGGCTGTAAAACCTATGCCATAACCTTGAGTAGTATGGATCCATTTGTCACCCTAATCAATCTCCGTTCGCTGATCGGTCGACATGGTCCAATGCGTCACTTTTCTATACAGCCTACATTCGTTACATTAATCAAAAGGAAGTGGATGCTTTGATGACGTTTTGAGCGATGCATGTGTAAGGAAGAGGAATCATACTACCAACATAAGACAGGAAGATGAAGAAGATCACTGCAATACCATAATAAATTGTTATTTTACATTATTGTTGAACGTAGTTAGAACTAACACTGTTTATAAATAGATGTAATTCCTACCTATACACTTTATTCCAACGCCAAGCAATACAAGAGCCATCGATCAACATAACGTTTACACTGTAAAAATATCCAATTCTAAATCTGTAGCTCTATTTCGGTACTAGGAAATGGTTTGTTAGCGATTACTTAAGCGGGGAATTCACTGCACGGACATGCCCGCCGGACCTCGCTTCTAATAGGTCGGTAGGCCTATTCGCTACCTTTTTTGACAGTTGAAAGTGATGATCACCGAACTATTTACTTATCCATTACTGTTTTCACAGGACGAGTGTCACAATAGCGTTATAGTAAAGTAGTAATGGATCAGTAAATAGTTCAGTGATTATCACTCTCAAGTGTCAAAAAAAGTTAGCGAATAGGCCTACTGGTATGTGCGATGTTTGCCTAGTGTAGGACCGTCACAGTCAGTCTGGCCTATACAAACGAGGTCCGCGCGGGCATGTCTAGCAGGCATGCCCGTCTAGTGAATTCCCCGCTTTAGGCACTGTTACCAACACGCGGCAGCCAACCTCGTTTAGAAAGTATTCGATGAACTTGCACCAGTCTTATGCATTCCAGATATGGTAATACGCTTTTGTATCTGCGTGTGTCTAAATGAATCTTTTATTAAAAAATATTACTTTGAATGCCGGGTTTGGTTGAATTGTTGGCGAATGCTGGCAGGGGCAAATGTTTGTGATGAACGTACAGACATTTTTATATATTAATCCGGAAAACGTTGTTTTGCTCTTATTATCTCTATGGGTTATAAAAATAGACCTACCAATATAAGTAGATTCATAACAATCGGGGAGTTCGATAACAAACACTGTGACGCGAGATTTTATATATTAGATTAAATAAATATAATTAAATAATAAATATTTTTACACTCACACCTATCATCTAGCCCAAAGTAAGTAGCCTAAGCACTTGTTTTATGGATACTAGATGACGGACATATTTTTAATATAATTATGTATATAAAATGTTATATACTACATAAACATATACACAACCATGACTCGGAAACAAACATTTGTGGTCATCACAAAGTTTGCCCCTACCAGGATTCGAACCCGGGACCTCTTGGCCAATACCCAGCAATCTGAGCATTCGACCAAGGCGGCCGTCAAATTTACCAATATTAGTTTAGTTTAGTTTAGCTGGGCTTTATCCGCACTTAGCCCCCTGATTGGGCCATTGTACGTATCTCCCTATTATTACTACTCCAACCATCCCAGATTATCCCAAAAACCTAGCAGTCTTTTCAGACTGCTGCAAGCTTCCGGGACCGATACTGAGGATTGGAGAAGCCTTACCCGTTGATCTGGCACGCTCCTGCATTAATTTTTTTTTTTAATTAAAAATTTATTAATATTATACAAATCTAATATTATATTAGATTTGTCCCTCATCTAGTTTCTACTATATACTATACACAAGTGCAGTGCTTATGCTTCTTACTTACTTTGGTTTAGATTTTAGATGATGGTGTCAGTGTGACTGGTCTTGTAGAGTATCGTTAACGGCACTGCAATGTACCGGGTTTGTATTTAATTTTAAAATTATTAGTAACTTAAGATTGCCCCAAATACTAATAAAAGGTATTTGAGGCAACTTTTGATTTGTTTTTTTTTTTCGTAAAGCTAGACTAAAATTTTCGGACGATACTGATGCTTTTGCTAGTAGCCCTTTATCTTTGCGGCCATGTGTACTATTAACGTATAACTTGTGGGTATACAATTGTCACCGCCACTTCTGCCGTGGGCATATTTCCGGTGAAACGTTTAGCAATATTGCCATTACAGGGCAATGGGTTTGCCCCCTATTACATGACATGTGACCTCATATAAGCTTCTTTTGATTTCCGTCTGTTTTCTATACCTAGAAGAAGGCCCACGTGTCTTGAGAAATGGGAATTAAAGAAGTGAAATTAAACTCCGAATGCCATTTTGTAAACAAACGTGCTTAATGAGTTCAAAGAGAAAAAACCAAAGTTATTCTATTGGAAACTGGGCGCAGCCAGCATGAAGCGTGACAACATATAAAAGTGACACATACGTTAATCCAAATGGTTTTATACGTACACGTGCAGGGTGGGATATCAGTAATCCACCCACACACCTGTGAAGTGGCAGGAACTCGATAACCTATTTATAACTGTTCACATAATTGTTAGAGGGCAAGAAAGGATGGGTATTAGCCGTATTGCACCTAAAGAGACACCTGTTTACTATTTAAATGTTAATAATAATAATGGGGAGTAATATACTTACATGGTTTGGTCATGTTATGCGAAGATATGAAAGCTATGTTGGCAGAAGAATGTTAGGTATGAACGTGGAAGGACGTAGAAGTAGAAGAAGACCAAAGAAGATGGATGGATTGTGTAAAGGAGGATATGATAGCGAGGGGATGAGAAATTAGGGATAGAGAGAAGTGGAAGAAGAAAAGCTATAAAGGTAGAGAGTAGTATGACAAGTCATACTGCACCGACTCCAAAACAGTTTATCAGGGCCAGACGTCATCAAGCCATTCACTCCCTTTTGATTCTTTATAGATACTAGATGACGAACAAATATAAATATGTAATTATCAATTAAAACAAGCATTTGCACCTATCAGGAGACGAACCCCGAACCTCTTGGATCTTACCACTCGACTAAAATGAGCGTCATGTAATATAAAACTAGTAATACTTTTATGTCTTACTAGTTTTAGGTATATTACTATGTTTGCTATCGCCCAAACACACTTGGTAACTCTGTATATTTATAATTAAAACACTTCGATCTAATTCTCGTCAAATATTCAGAAACACGCAAGCTCCTTAAGCTTTCCAAAGAAGCAGGCAGTATAGTATTATTTACATTCTAGGTCAACCTTAGTCAATTTTGTGACTACGTAGGTACTCGCTAGGTATATAATATATTTATGGGGATATTGATTTTCCTTTAAATCAATAAATTATAGTATGGGTTATGGTATCTGTACTCATATATTTTGTGGCCATAATAATAATATCATTATATTATAAACTGCGACTATAATATGTAATGATTTTACGGTATGGAATGCTGATGGATATACATGTGTAAAGGTAGAGCAATGAAGAGGATAGATTGTGTAATAGTTATAAAACTGCAGCCAGTGGCCCTAGCCAAGTGGCCCATGTATTCGTACGCATAATAAACAAATGTATGAAACTGACGTATTGCAGAGAAAACAAAACTTCAGTTCCATACTTTTGTATTCTATGCGTTCGAATAAATTAGCCACTTGGCTAGGGCCGCTGAACATATGGTTAAATGGTTAAACAAAATTTAGATAAACTCAAAATGCTTAATTTATCAGAAACAGCAAAACGCTTTATTGGAAAAGAAAAGGCGACTAAGGATAAATCAGTGATGAGGAATGGGCAGCAGCGGTCCTCTTATACTCGTACAACCTAGCAATTTACTGCGACTTTTGTGCCCGATAAATGGCATTAAGCTCGCCACCTTTTACATGGGACATAATTGGCGAAACGTGGGTGCTGGTTCACCTCTGCCTACCCCTTCGGGGTTATAGGCGTGATTTATGTATGTATGTATGTAAAATGTAATTGAGCAATTCAAAAATATAACGTTTATATCTGTTATTTCTCTTGTGTGCATATTGAATATTTACAGTATAATCTCTCCTGTCTTACCAGGTGATGTGTTTCTGTTGTTGGCGGGGGGACTGATTTGGAATGGTTCTGAAAGACTACGGTCTTCATCACCAATAATGTTCCCACTTCTGGGGCACACAGACCTTCCCTATAGATTGAAGAATGGAGAATGGACCATAACCCACAATGTTTAACGAAAGATGCAGCCGGGACCAACTGTCATAGTGAATAATTAGTGTAAATAATATAACCGACAATTAATAAATTATGAATTTTATAATTCCATTCATAGTTAGAATACATCGGCTGATTATTTTTGCTGTTATTCCAAAACTGTACTTCGTATATCATATATTTAAGTAACCCGATACAGTCAAGGCCTTATGTAACCCACGAGAAAGGGTGAAAATGGAAATAATCCTTATGTAAGCTGTCTTAGGGCTTCCACACGGACAGTCGAGGTCGCTTCTTAGAAAATTATTTATAGAATTCACTTAAACACTTTAGTGGCACTGGCACAACTTGAAAATGTTTCTTTTAGGATTGGTTTCTATAAAATATACCCCCTGTATATCTTCTTCTGGTTTCCTAAACGATTCCCTTTTGTCTTCTCTGTCACCTTTCAAACGTCTTCTCTAAAAGAAGGCGTTTGAAAGTCTCTTATTCCTCACTTCATCCATTCTTGGCACGCTGCACATCCATATCAACATTCTCATCTCTGCTACATGCACTTTTCTTTCATAATCGTCTTCTTCATTGGTTAACACTCCTAGACAAGTGGCCAGTCTTTTCGAACGATACAAATGTCAATTAAGAGTAGTTCTCTTAACATTTGACACGACGGTCGCCATGTAATTTTCTCTTCAAAACGTTAGTTTCATACATTTGTATTCAATTTGTTCGAAATAGGTGGCCATGCCTAGAGGGGATTGTCTGTTAACAGTCTCGTTTTTGGGCTTAAACTTAAATGTCGGCGAGACCTGCCGCCGTTTCATCCACTCCCAAGTTCGTTATAATATTTTCCTTTATCGTCCGTTGACAAACCAGCCTGGCTAGCATGACCACCAAAACACGATATGATGGAGCCATTTATCGGTTTGAACCGTCAAAAATCATTGTATGTTTGATAGTTCAAAGCGATAAATGACTATATCTATATGATAGAGCCTTAAAGGCTATTTATGATATATGTGTTCGTTATAATATTTTGCTTATTGCGTCTGTTGACCAACCAGTCACAGTTTGTCAACGGACTCGGCCGACCCTTACATAAAGGTGTTTTTTCCAGAAGAATGAAGCACTTCTTGCACCGGTGCGACCGCGCCATGATCTACATCTTCATCGCGAGCTCGTACTTCCCGTGGCTGACGGTGGGCACCCTCTCTTGTTGGATGCTGCGCGAGCTCCGCTGGGCGATCTGGCTGCTCGCGGTGCTGGGCATCACCTACCAGCAGATATTCCACGAGCGGTACAAGATGCTCGAGCTGCTGCTCTATCTCGTCATGGGGCTTGGACCGGCGGCCATCATTGTCAATTCCAACGTATGTCGTTTTTAATGCTTTATATTTAAGTCGAAGAAGGAGCTTGTTAGCGCAGTGCCGCCCTCTGAGGTCTAGTGGTTCGCCTACCGGAATTAAAGATTTGTGCTCGGTTTGTTTGGTGGTAGGACTTCTTTCAAGTCCGCCTGGCTAGCTGCCACCATCTTATCAAAATCTGTCGCCATAATAATGAAATAAGCCCCTCTGTGTTTCCCTCAAACAGGTGAAGCTCGATTCCATCTCCGGCACTTACCATCAGGTGAGATGAAGGGCAAGAGCTTCCCTGTCTAGCACAAAAAAGTTGCATAACGCGCTCGGTTTGCAATTGCGTAAACTAAGCAATGTTCGCTAAGTTCGCCGGTCATTGGTTGGGTGACCGAAAATTTATTATCTCGAGCTGCTCCGTGCTTCGGAAGGCACGTTGAGCCTTTGGGCCCGGCTGCATCTGCAGTCTAATCCGCACTGGGCCAGCGTGGTGGGTTGTGACCCATTCTTCCTATATTCTTCCATCCATAGAGAAGGCCTGTGCCCCAGCATGGTTGATGATGATGTTTAAGTCGCTTTGGTTTAGCGATGGCTAAGTGTGGGATTTACTTTGGGGCCATCACGCTTTCGCGCTACAGGTGCTTTGCCATCACATTTCGTTAATAACGTCTTTGTTTTTATCATTAAATTTAGAACGCTTAAATTTATGGCATATTATGCTACTATAAACTTAGAAAAGAAAATAAATTTTGCTTTTGTTTCAACAATGAGTCCAATCGGAAAAAGTAATATTTTTTTGTTTATGAGGCCATGCACTAAATCCATCATCCTATTTCCCAAAATATGCGCTGATAAATAGAAAATGTGCTGCCATCCATGTCAATTGTTTTGTCCTGGGCGACATTTAATTTTTACTCGGTTGTAAATTTTAGTGGACTGGTACATTTTATTCGAGTAAAGAAAATTTTGCTCGCCGTGTAATGGAATGGAGGATGTTAAAAGTTGTGTAATGAATAGAAAGTGATATTGGTGGAGACATAAATGGTACGTTATTCCATAGCTCCGAAAGGTCGGTTGCTCTAGAAAATCGCTCTTTTCCTTTGAACGATAACTATGATTGGCGTAAGTATATCATAGTTGTGTAAGCCAGTGAGTTAGCAAAGAAAGATACGCTGGTACTAGTATGGTTAGCTGGAGCAAGTAGCATATTTTTATATCTTTGGGTTATCATTATTTTGTGATTCGCTTTAATTAATGCTTATCAATTAATGAACAAGTTCCGTCTAATACCTTTATCTACACACACACACACATATTGTGTTCAACAGATGAGCGCTTATAATAATGTTATTTTACTTAAGAGGCTACGTACTTACTACGTAGTAACAATTATCTAATCTGTGGTAGAGGTAGGTATAGGTACTTAAAATTACAATATACGTCACCAAACTAGTTAATTAATTGGGTATTGTAATTGTTGTAATGCCGGATTTATTTTGTCTGACGCAGTCCGATCCGATGGGCTCTAAAGAAATAGGTTTCATACATAGGGCCTGTTTCACAATCGACAAGTAAGTTCTAAGTAGCTTACTTCGCAGATCATTTGACAGTTGTAATATGAAATATATGTCAATTGAACTGCAAAGTAAGCTACTTCGAACTTACTTGTAGATTGTGAAACGGGCCCTTTAGTAGCCCTTTAGGCCCCGTGAGATTTATATTAGTCTGACGCGATATTTTCTGATGGCTTATGTGAAATGTATGAAACCCATATCGTTCCGACGCATCAGATCGGAACATAACAGACAAAATATGTAAATCTGGCATAAGCCGCGTCTCAAATGAAACTACTTAGCCATGCCCGTGGGCATGTCCGTGTAGTGAATTATTTTAAAATGTAATTATCGTTACACTATTTTAATTATATTTCCTTACTCTATTTTGTGATAAAAAAAATTGCTTTTCTTCACATTTTTATGCGCCGACCCAGTTTAGTATTCTTGTCTGTCCGTTACTTGCCCTATCTGATCTAAATTTCCATACAGGAACACAAGTGCTGTCCTCAGTTCTCATGTCCGTCCGTTTATTGCATGATGACCTTTCTTATCAAGAAACGATAACAGTTGCATCAATGGCATTATTAAGAAAGCGTTATAATTCATCGTATTTTGAGTTACACATTCCATAATGGAATTTATTCCAAAGACACTTCTTTGTAAAAGGAGTTGTATCAGTTTAAAAATCGAACAAGTTTTAATAATTTACATCTAAATCTATCCTATCTACCTTTATTTACGGTCAACATACACGTCAGGTTATTATCACCGTCTGTTCGGAGGACTGACAAATACTTGTCTTTCTTGACCACGAATTTCAAACTTTTCATTGTTTTTTGACTTGAATCTAGTTTGGTGGAACATCGATAAAACAGGAATTCGAAATACATATCTAAAACTACCACATCATCATTAGAACTAAACTGATTGAAATTAATGTCAGTGTTCTTTCGAATGGACTTTTATTTATTTCCACTTAATCATATTCATCATCACTGCTGGGCTCGGAGTAAATAGGACTGGAGTAGCCTTTGCCTAACATTCCCCTCTGCCAAACGCACAAGCATCGGATGCCTGTGCGTTATATAAAACTAGTTGAGCCCCCATTTTAAAACCACAATAATCAGAACGTCTTACCGTGCAGAGCTCCCACTAAAATGCCTGCCTGTGCTGTTTTTTACCGTAAAAAAAAGTCGAAAACATCTAGTATTCAAAAATATGGCGTCACATTTCATTTTTAAGTATTATTTTTAAGATTTGATATGTATTTACTTCATAATTTCATGTTTTAGCATACTACAATTTCAAATTTCGCGCTATAGTCTCGTGGGGAGTCGGCTGTGACGTCATCAAACGATCTTCCAGCGCACTCCCCACGAGACTACCTAGGGTTGAACATTATCACATTTCAATTAATTAGAAAATAATTAAAAAAAGTTTGTTGTTAATAAATAAGTGTAATTTTGTCATTTTGTATTAATTAATTACCAATTATAATTTCGTTTTAACAATATACGTTGCGTGTTTATATTTAGTTTAGTATTAAGTACATACCTACCTACACTTTTGCGGCCGCTTGAAGCCTATTTTTTGCCACACTACATGGAAATATAAAATCATAAGTGAATTAATAAAATAAAACAATAATAAGACTATTTTGCCCTTTATTCATGCTGGGCGGCGCTCATAAACATTAAGAGTACCTATGCTGTATATGCTTACAGCGTCCCTGACTTTATAAAATAAGCATGGGTAAAAAGGTACCAGCACAGCTGATTATTACTGAGAAACCTAAATTTTTTTTTGAGCCACAGTACAAATTGTTTTTTTTTGTAATCAGCAACCCTAATTGAATTGCACTTCATTACTAGTGATGTTAATGTCATCGATATTGCGATTTTACGAGGGAGTAATGAATGAATGAATGAATGAAAGTAACATTAAATTTAAAATATGTATTATGATTTAAATCTATACACTGTGTTCCTGAGGTTATACATTAACTTCGGCATTTTATTCAGACTATTAAATTGATCATTTTTTAATATGGATTAAATTTATGATACTTTTATGAATTGAAGTTCCTTTAATTTTGAAATCCTAGAATAAAACTATAGAGATATAGAATAAAACAGGTCAAGTCCACCTTAAACCAAATGGCATATATGATGTTAGTAATTGCCGTGTGGTCACGGCAGAGCAGAATATAATTGTCACCACCTCAAATCTCTCCCGTGGGTGTCGTACAAGGCGACTACGGATAAATCAGTGATGAGGAATAGGAAGCAGCGTTCCTCTTATACCACTTAGCAATGTACTGCGACTTTTGTGCCCGATTAATGGCAATAGGCTCGCCACATTTTACATGGGACCTAACATAATTGGCAAAACGTGAGTGTTAGTTCACCTTTGCCTATCCCTTCGGGGATATAGGCGTGATTTATTTATGTATGTATGAGAGAAGAGCAAGTGAAATCTCCAATTTTTAACATTTTGTCTGTCTGTATGTATGTTTGTGCACGCATCATGCATAAACTACGAGACGGATTTTGATGACATTTGGTATGATGATAGCTAAATGTCATTGTCAACATTTAAGTTAAATTTTTTTTTTTAAATTTAAAAGTTCCTTTAAAAAACCCGGTGGTCCAAGAGCAATACTTCGATTTACTAGGAGTTAGATATGTGGCACCAAAGTCTTCCGTACATAAATGAAACTTTTGGGAAATATTATTGTAGTATTAAAATCAGAAAAGATCGGTTTGTGTAGTTCAAGCGAAAATACCTCTGCCCCTAGCCGGTATCCTAATTGCTGATATTTATACTGTAAGCTTTCACATTCCCGAAACATCTAATTTTTTATTTTTATTTTTAGTTTTCCTAAAGAATACAGCATACGAAAAAATGGGTTGATGCTTGTAATAGGCACGTCTCTTGGGCACTTACAAGAACAAGTACTATATGTTCTGTAAATTTTGAGCCGTCTCAGTTTCAGAAATTATCTAACAATAGAAGAAGATTTTATAGAATACATGTTTGTTTTTCCTCGCAATTGTGTTGAAAATCGTCGTATGCAACTGGTAATTACACGCTCAGCTTCCTTACTATTACCTATTAAATTCCACATATTTTGATTTTTGATTTCCCTTAAAATTTACCAATTCCCAGTATTTAACAATTCCCAGTCTTTAAGAATACTAACGCAAAATTAATGCATTCATTCATTGAACGAAACTGATTTATCGTAATTGATATTCTCGTGCTATGTCATGTCACTACTCACACAATGACTTTCGTGTGTTTGAATAGAACGTTAACACACTATTTTAAGTATGTGTGCGTGAATTTTAAAAATGTGTGTCGTATTATGCATGAGTGCGTTTGTAAATACGCAAAAAGTTTTTGTTTCTGTGTGCTGGCATTCAGTGTAGTAGTAACCTCACCCCCCGCAAAAAATGGCAGAAAAATATGTACGAGAAATTGACTAATGGCTACTCCAGTCCTATTTACTCTGAGCTGCTGGGGCATAGGTAACAACTCATTATCCGATTTTCTAAGTATAAACATAGAAAATCGGATAATGAGTTATTGGCATCAAACGCTTTAACATGCTTTCCGAAACACGGAGGAACTGGAGATGAATATTACCTATATAGTTTTGGTCACATTGACCCTTGCGGACACTGCTTAATTTACACAAACGAAGACCGACCACAGTAAATCATATTGTAAGAACATGACAAAGAAAGGAATATGACCATATGAATTGAATGAAAGGAATATGAACTTTTCTTAAATACAAAAGAGATCACAACTCAAATTGGCGCTCATGGCATGTAACAGTAAAGCCTATTGTCATATTTAGAACAAACAATGTTCCTTAGTATTTTTCGTGTTGCATGTCTTTTGTATAAAATGAGCGATATAATTATCATTACGTAAACTTACAGTAGTATGTTATATAATATGCGGTTAACTACACATGTCATGCCTACCACAGACGTAACCTTGAAGGAGCGACGGTCACAAAAGTTGACCGAGACAAGGGCTTGGTTGGAGTTAATTATTGATATAACTGTGTTTGTTTATTAACGGCGGGTTCCAATGTTATATCAACAGTTAAAAGTAAGCTTACTAAAGTTTAGTTGTCTGGCATTTTTGTTGTATTACGATAAATAACAGAAGTTGCTAAGCAACTAAGCTGTAGTACGTCTATCTTCAACTGTTGATAGAATATTCGGAGCCGCCGTTAGTTGCTCAGCAACTTCTGTTATTTATCGTAATACAACAAAAAAATGTCAGGGAACTAAACTTAAGTAAGCTTACTTTTACTTTAGATAGAATATTGGGAACCACCGTAAATGTCTAGTACAGATATTAATGATTATCATAACTTGACTGTTCTGACATGCGGACATAAAAGTCGTAAGTAAGCGACAACTTTTACGCCTTCATCAGGAAAAGGGCTGGTGATGATGACGATTAATTTATGAATTTGAATTTTTTTTACTTAAGTCTCTATAAGTTCTGTGCCATTTAAAAATATTTAAATCCTGACCCGGCAAGATCAGCGACTAGTTTTAAATTGTATTTTTTTTCTCCGCGAGTGCCGTACCGGGCAAATAAGGATTTAACCACGGCAGCCTAGTGGGCCTAAAGGCCTATGCGCCAACGCCAACCAATATAAACATGTAGCTTACTAATGGTTATTTAATTAAGGCCTAAAACTACCAGGGCGTAAGAAATAAAGAGGCGGTAGGAGACCCAAGTATTCCGTACTAAACACAGTCCCCCTTATTATAAAACATGGGCTAAAGTTAGTGACGGTTTAAAATTGATGCTAAATCTGTCTTTCAATTAGCAAATAAAATGACAGCATCAGTTTTAAACTAAGACTAACTTTAGTCCATGTTTTATAATAAGGGGGAGAGTGGCATAAAATTCAGGTGAATCTCATCATAAACTAAACACGAATACTTATTCCTAGTAGGTACTCCTACTCACGTAATCTACTTTAGGATATTAAGTTAATCGTCATAATGTTTGATGGATATAGTAAGCTGCCTATTTTAAATAACTTTGGCCATTATACTCCCATTATGTTAGTGTTCACATAAGGGTCATTATTTCGGTATCGTAAGCGATATCGGATATTAGGTACATAATCATAAATGTGGCTGTTTTTATAGTAACTAAAAATATGACGCAAATACTACCACAAGTGTTTCACTTCAACTCGCTACGTATTTCCCCCTACTTGTTACTCTGTGGTTTTTATTGTTCTATTTCATATGGAATGAAAATTTTATCATTATATGCTCGCCCATTTAAATGAAGTTATTTTAAGAAATGTTTACCATATAAGCGACATGTAAATAAAGATTACAGGCTATAATTGGAAATCTTAAACAACTAATTATTCTTTGGGTCCAGCAAGTTATGGTTTACCTACTATAAATTCAACATTGGGACTTAAATAATATTATCCAAATGCACATTAAAAGTCTTCTCCTATCTAGCCTTATCGCACTTTACGTGTATATCCCCCGAATACAGAAACGCTACTCAAATTTTGAGCACTGCTTAAAAAAATTCTATTTCGACAATACTTAAATGTTAAGCAGGTCTCACAACTTTGAGTAGCGTTGCTGTATTCGACGGTATGTGTGTTAGTTGCTTTATACGACACTCGCAAGAACTACGGCTTGGTGAAAATTGTGTTTTGCTCTTGGTAAGAGCGCTTGCGTACTACATCCGATCCGAGATTTTGACAGTCCGTTGTAGCGGTAGAACTATTTCTATGGTAGCTTACGCACTGCATCAGATCCCTGTCCGAGTTTTCTAGTACAATAATTTTTGTCGGATTCGGATCGGATGTAGTGCGTAAGCGCTCTTAGGGCCGGTTTTTTTGATGCATAGTTAACTCAACTCAACCAATTGTTAAAAATTGTTACTTATGGTTAAATATCAGACTGATATTGTTACAATTTTTAACAATTGATTAACTATGCATCAAAAAACCGGCCCTAAATGCTCCCCGTATATATTAGAGTAATGGGTGCTTGGTGACAAGTGAGTATTAAACGAACCCTACACTGTGCATTCCAGCACCAGTTCCCGGCGATGTACGACCTGAAGCTAGGCGGGGTGCTCTACCTGGCCGGGGTGTTCTTCTTCAAGTCGGACGGGCGCATCCCGTGCGCGCACGCCATATGGCACGTGTTCGTCGCGCTCGCCGCCACCGTGCACTACCTCGCCATACTACGACACCTGTTCCCCGAACTCAGAACATAAAACATAAGACTGCCCAAACCATTCAATCTCAATTAACACAGAGCTCTCTACCTATTTTTGTACCAACTCGACCCGGAGGCCGCGTATTAAGTAATTTACTCGACTCGATCGACTCCGACGCCGATCGGACCTTTGTGGCTATGTAGGGTCGTTAACTACTCTATTTGTGATTTTTATTGTGTAGCTATTTCTGTTCCATGCTGTTGTTGTGTTCGTTGGATCTGTTGAATGACCGCGCGTCTCCTCGCGTTGTGAATTGGTACAAATCGACATGCCTAGGTACCCTTCTTTTTGTGTGTTAAGAGTTCTATATAGGTTCTAAAACTTGCGCGATTTGATGTTTGTATTTAAAACGCCTTGTTTACTGTTGGTGCAGCTAACCGAACTTTAGATTTTAATTTATCCGATTGTCGTCTTTCCTTAATGTACAAATTCATGTAAACAGTACAAATTTTGTTACGAAAATTAATGAAAATGGGAAACTGTTTGTGGTAACACGACGCACTTTGTCTTAAATCGGAAAAAATCAAATGCTTTAAGTCATACAATGTTTATGAGGACATGAATATAATCGTATTATAAAACAAAGCGCAACAAAATGACCTTAATTTTTCTAACATTGCAATAATGTTGATGTAAAAAATTAATCATAATAAAACCAATATTTTTAATTTTGTTTACTAAACCACTGAGACCAGGCAATAGAAAAGTCATATTTTTTGTAGGTAGAGCTACCTATTTAGATTGTTCTTCCAGTTTATATATATTGTTGTTAAACCAATATTATTTTATTTTAAATAACTTTGCTCTCTAATGGAGGCGCAGCGGTACTCATTCAACAATACCTCACCATTAGTTAATTAAACCTGTACCTATGTTGTAACCTGTAATTAGTAAATTAAATTCACAAAGTAGACATCACTTTGATGTTCAACGAACAGCATGGAAAGCATTCTGCCAAATCCCTAGGAAATGAATGAAATGTGTGTATAATGTATATTTTGTAAGATATTGTTGAAACATAATATTGTATTGTTGTAAGTAGTGTTTGTAGTCGTACCTCGGAATCTCGTGACCAATCCAACCCTTTTTAGAGTACCTATATTGTAATGAGGGGTTTTTAGAAAAGTTTATATTACTTATACTTACCTACTTGTAAAGATCCAATTTTTCTCGGCCGTTTTTTATACACCTCAATGTGACTTTTCCTTAGAATAATTCGTTGTATATTATATCATAGCATAGCTAGTTCAATGTACCATTTCCTAATGTATTTCATAAGTTGTACCTAAACTAGACGGTTATAAATTGACTTTCCTATTTATTGCGTTTATTCGTTCGTTTGGGATTGGAATGGCTAGAGATTAAACGGAATTTGGCCTATTGCTGTATACAGTTCATATTTTCTTTGGAATAAATTGACACACCTCTTTTTGCTATATAGTGGCAACATTAAGACTCGCCGATGTCCTTTTGGAATGTATTTAAATAGATCACCCACAAAGTGTATAATGCTCATCAAAAAAGTATTATTATTCTTACCAATACTATGTTGGTGAGCATTGGGCCACTTTTGGTGAGCGAATATATTTTTGCTGGACAAGTTAGATTACTTAGTAGGGTGATTAGCAAAATATATGTTGCTCCTTTTATATTTTAACACAAAAACATACTGAATGAACATGTATGTATTGCTCGCCTCATAATACTTTCCAAGTCACTTACATCACATTAATTTTACTTCATCCGAATTATAATGAAATTATTATTGAAATGTAAGTTCCAACCTTAACTGCCACACTTGAATATCTCTCAAATAATTAACATCCACCACAAATTAAAACAGACATGTCAAATTATTCAAATACGCTTGTCTTTCAAATATCAACTATTTTCAAGATATCAACTATTTGCAACATTATAATTTGATAAAGTACAGTTTCAATAACATCGCCCATAAATTAATTCGTGTGACTCCATAAAAGATATGAACTGTATTTGCAATAGGTTTTATAGAATCAGGTCAGTAACAAAAAAATAATATCTTCAAACTGTCGTTATTATTTATTAACAGATCTCATTTCCATCGCTTAATAAAACATTGGCAACTGAATTTAAAATAATATTTAATATTTACGGCTGCTGTTTGTTACACCAGAGATGTTCGAGGTAACTAATCAGTGTGCCGGAAAAAATCCACCAATAGGATTGCTCCATTTTCGTATTAGAGAAAAACTATTGGTGGATGATTTCCACGCACGTCCCTTAGCTACATCCCATGTGTCTAAGTATATAGTAGAAAAGCACCCCAACTCCATATTTAAAAAAAAACTTGTTGAGATTTTTACTGACCTGTTTTCTGTGCAGCAGTCCACTGAAATAATAAGCCATTCCGGGTTAGACTAATTTACCAATTTAGATTGTTTAAGAATTGCTCAAACGTGTGACTAGTTAATTTTATGCTAGACTTCCAAAATACAATTCCTTATGTTACAGTGTGTTCATATGTGACATAACTTAATTTTAGCTTCTTCAAATGTTGGGGGAAGGTAGCCCAAAGCCGACATGCCGCCTGAAGCGACTACTCTTGTGTATAAAATCATTTTCATGACTGATATATTCACGTGAGCCTTATTAACTGCTCCCTTGCTATAGTCCTTATTAACATAGGGAGTAAAGTTCCAATCAGTCTCCTTGGGTATATGAAAACAATTTTATACGCTCTGTGACGCTTCTCTTAATTGACAGTCTCGGCTTAAGTTGCTCAGAAGAGTTCGTACATGACATGCAATGCATCGTTAAACCTGTAAGAACCGTTAATATTACTGGTTTAAGTTGCTCAGAAGAGACGAACTCTTCTGAGCAACTTAAACCAGTTAATAATACTAAATAATGCTTCTTTGATATCCTAAGCTTTACCAATATTCGCCCAACACAAACTGGTCCGTGAATTGTGACATTCTTTTTCATAGTCACTGTCATTTTTTGTTGTTGTTTGTTTTGTAATTGTATTTGTGTGTAAAATTGGTTGTGTAAATGTATTTGACCTCTACGGTCAAATACATTTACACGCCATCTCTGGAATATGGTGCATCTGAAAAGATATCTAGGACTTAGGGCCGGTTTTTTGATTCATAGTTAACTCATCCAATTGTTAAATATTGTTACTAATCTTTTAATATCATACTGGTATGTAACCATTAGTAACAATATCAGACTGATATTTTTAACAATTGACAACATTTCATAAATTATAAAAAAAAATGAATGAAATGTTGTCAATTGGTTGATTTAACTATGCACCAAAAACCGGCCGGTGCAGGCGTTCTGCCATTATCCACTAAACATCCTCTCCGGGCTTTCAGCCACGGCACATATGATACCTATTTCGGGATCATCCGTTATCCGTAAGGATGTCAGCATGTTAGGATGTGGGGAGCCGTCTGAAAAAAAGATTGGTCAAATTGTGCTTTGACCAATTTGTGTGTTCCATCCTTGTAAAGGGGAGCGCTAACCGTCTCTCCTTGTAATGCACACGCATTGTCACTGTCGTAAATAACTAAACTAACCTAACCAATCGGTACAAATTTTTCTAATTTGTACTAATTTTTCTAACATTTATATAATGTTAAAATTAAAATCGAATAGTTTATAAAGCAAACCCAAGCTTAACCGAACGCACGGTATTTGTAAAAATATCTGCTTTGGAATGTTTGAAATTTATGTAGAAACATTGCGAGGGTACCCGTTGGCTCACAACGTGAAGTGTAAAGGTTGGAAGAATTTCGTCAAGTTAATTAGTGTCTTGGATGGCTGAGCGGCCAGGCACCTGCCCGGATAGCAGCGGACGCGGTTTCGATTCCCGCCTCAAGACCATAATTTTTCGAAATTCTTTTTCTTACCACCAAAATCTTTGTACTAACCAATCGGATTTGATAACCCAGCACTACTGTATAAAGTATATAATTTAAGAGTAGAGCAATGGGTTATTATTTTGAATAAGAAAGTCTTAGCGGGCCAGTTTAATGTGAGCGAGTTAACACCTTGTTAAAACAACAGTTTTGTATAATTACCGTTATCTATAGTTAATTTGACAACGTCGATTGTAGAGATGTTGGTAGTTGGTGTTAGTGGATGTTATATAACTGTAAGTATATTACTTATACTTGACATATTTTGTAATACATTGTCTATATTATTATCGATGTTGACCGAGTATATTTTGTAATGTGTAAGTAGGTGTTTGTTATTAATGTATCGTGTGAACTCACCTCAAGAGTAGCTACTAGACTTTTTAAAGAAAAATATTTTATTACTTCAATTCTACTTTGGAATATATCGGGTTACAATACGCTCTTAAATTTCTCGAAATAAATTTGAAGTTTGTTATAACCTGGTGATTTGTTGTCTATACCTTAGATTTTTCTGGATCAATCACATTCTTGTAAGCAGTATAAATTGATCTGACTTATTAACTGACAATTGAAAAATGTTATAGGTTACTTTATTATTGATTGACTACTTGTTATGTAATGTACCTAATCATTGACAAACCTATTATATTTTGTTGCATTATTTATCATTCAATTGCATCGTTAAATTCTTGTATTTCAAAGTAATGTGCCAACATTTAAATAATATTGAGATAGGTAGGTAACCATACTAACCTTAATGTTAAATTTCACAGATTATAAATATTAATTTTTTCGATGAGTTTCGTAATACGGGTATATTGATCGTTATAAAGTGGGGTAGACATCCAACGTCGTAGCCAATTAGAAATGTAGGTATAATTCTATAAAAAAACGAATTTGATCAAATTTTTCAGGTCTGTGTGATCTCATATTTTTAACTTCGATTAAAAACCCTATAAAACACAATCTCATTTCAAAAGACTGTATTTGGGTGTTTCTCTCTTAAAGGGAAAATTTTAAGCAAAAAATGTCCTGCATGTTTTTTGCACTAAATATGCTGAAAATCTGGACTAAATGGTAAATATATAAAAGTTTTTCATGTTTCCACAAAGGGCCCGAAGATTTCTACACTATTTTACGATTTATAGCCAATTTTGTAAAATCTGGGTGCAGGGGACTGAAGGGATATTCAGGGGACTGACGTTTTTTATATAAAAGCAGTCGATGTCACAAAACCAAATAATTTATTTATTTAAATAATATTTTTTTATTAATATTAATAGGTATTATTATAATAGCTTTAATCAAAATCAATATCAACATGGTTATTTAGTAAAGTAACATTATTAATTTCAGTCATTAAACAAAACTTGTTTTTTTTTTAAATGATATCTCATCTTTAAAGTCTTTAACTATTACTTACAACAATATTATTTTATTTTCTTCTTATTACAGTAACTAATTAACAATCGGTCTCAATATATATATAAAACTTTCATTTACTTTTCAAAAACAGGTATTGGAGATGTTTCAGGAAAGTAACCATGATTTTCTCTTCATCTAAGTCCACTTGAGATATTACCCCAGCATATCTATATTCTACGTTATTTACTAGATATTTCACTAATACAATATCATCATTTTTATAGAAATTAGGATCAGAACTAGGATCGGGAAAATTTGCTAGTACAGTGTCAGATTTATTCTCAAAAAATCTTTATCACCACTTTCTGCGTCCATGTAAATATCATGTACTTTGAGTTTTTGTTTTAAGGTTAAATCCAATATTCTTATCTTATAATGAGTACAATCATCATGGCAAATACAGCAAACTCTTCATTATTAATTTGACGGGACTTCGTGATGCTAAAATATTGGATTTAGCTGATGGACTTTAAGAGTAACAAGACTTTTCAATTCTTTAGTTTCTTTTTCAATTTAAGGTTGATGGACTTAAAGAGTACCTACAAGCCTTTTCAATCCTTTTGTTTCATTTTCGATTAATCATTTCAAAAATTAATACAATAATTACAGAACACTTTTTTTGAGTAGCTTCAACAGATGTTTCCAAGTTTTCAATATCACCTCCAGTAGGTACTACTACATCTGCTGGTTTTTTACAGTTAGCACCTACCCTACCTGGAGCACTTTTTTCAGCTTCATAAAAATTATAGGAGAAACTACGCATAATTGGAACCTTTTCCTGCAAATAGTAGCCAGTATAAAACATACCAGCTTTTTTTTACAGTTCTTATTCAATTCATATTTTTCACTGGTTTTCTGAGGTCTTTTTTTCATTTCTTAATGTATTTTAAGCGCTCTTTCTCTCGCATCTCTTCCCGTTTTTGAGGAGCATTCTATAAACATTCATGTCTTAACTTTTTCCGCTTTTCTCTTATTTTATAGTATATCTTGAAAGCTGGTATTTCTTTGGTGGCGTATTGTGTTATTTTACCTGTAACGATAATGCATATTAGGTATACCAAATATACTAAGGATAAAGAATAAACTATCCATTAGTAGTTGCAATTCATTTGTATAATGATTTCTTTTTTCAGACTTTGTATTATAATAATTACGTATAATGACAGTCCCCTGGAAGTTGAATCAGTCCCCTGCATGGATAACGGGCAGGGGATTGACCCCAGAGGACTGATTTTTCTGAAATTTTACGTAAACAGCGCAAACAGTTATTAAGTCTATCCAATTTCTCCATTGTATTAGACATTATTATTCGTATATCTATAAGATAATCACTAAATCAAATGTAAATAAAAACAAGGAACTACTTAAATCACTTACCAAAGGACTGATGCGTGTAGCGGCCCCGACACGTGATTTGGCAACAAACGGTGACCGTACACTGTCGCAAAAATGTTTTCGCCTTTTTTTCTCGAATATGCTCTAAGTTAACGTTGTTAGCTTTTCGTTTGACTATTAAAATCGCCGTCAACTTAAAGGTATTTCTTTTGGCGTCATTTTCAAAGTACACCAGGGGACTGATTGAAAAAATTCGGGACAAAGTTTGTGTCAAAATTTTTATGAAAAAAATCAATTTTATTATAATAACTGTGCGATGTATGTATGCTGCTATGTTCGGAGATTTGTTATGCAGTTTAACATTTACCCAATATGTTAGATAACTATTTTTAATTTTGATGTGTTGTCTTAATTTTGGGTTGGGGACATACCAGGGTACTGATTTTGGAGGGGTTTATAAGATGTAAAATACTAAATAATTAATAGTTGTCTTCTTGATATCTAGATGATTATAAAGGTCAGTGAGAGTTTTATCACATAAGATGTTTCAAAATATAAAAATAAACCTTTAAAGTCATATTTTTTGGTTGGGACTAGCAGTTTCCGTTTAACAGAGAAACACCCATTTAACACTTCAACTAGAGTTAGTAAAAATTCGTATGTTATTAGGTAATATATTTATCTATAATGATTTAATTAATGGTTTTATTAAATTAAATGAAAGTTTTGTTGTTAGCACATTATTTTGGATAAGTTGCTACTTAACTCTATACATATTAAATTAAATGTTTAATCATAGAGGGTATTTGACAATTTTATATATAGAAAAATTGGTCATATTAACAATTAAGTTACAATAGAACCTAAATTGTTGTATTTTATATACTCCCAAAAAAGATTTCAATATGTTATTTGCTGTCTCAGCAATTTTTTGCCAGGCCTTTTGTTTTATTCTAGCTATTAAATCATTTTTAATATAAAGTAAACTGTATTGGTAGTATAGGCACGTAGATAAATACCTAACACAAGTATTTATTGACGAGTTAAGAATATTAGAATCTCTGCTTCATTTAAATGCAACTTTAATCTCAGGATGACTCAGTTGCGTGTCAAATACCCTGTAAATGATAGCTTTATTATTTCGTCATACATTGGACTATGGTTCATGTTTATCTTTCTAGTCAGTTATTATTGCTTCAAAACACCTATTATTGTGATCTATATACAATTGGTAATCATATTTTTTGTCGGATAATATTTTTTTTTTTTTTAATGTTTGTGCTACTCTTCGTAGCCGGGCTCAATTATGCACTAAATTATTATGTTAATCTGTCCTGTCAGCCACTCCATAGACCTACACAAACGCGTCAGCGGTACCTAAATGCGCGTACGCAACATCTAGTAATACAAAGGACCATGTAGTAAGGAGGTAAAAGGTCTTTTTCAAAATGTCACAATTTTATAATTTTGAATATTCTGACGTGCTGTTGACTGTACGTTGTGACGACATACTTCAAGATTCGATATTATGTTCGTATGAATAGACCTTTACCCTTTTATCTCTAATTAAAATAATTTGGTGTTAATTGTTTTGTCGACGCTAACTAATCTATGATTGATTTGCTTTGAATCCATTATCCGGTTAGTCAAGGTTATTTATCACAGGGTAATTTGGTAATACGTTATTTTAAATTATTGTACTGCCACCGTAGCACGGGACGTGGACACATCTCTTTCAGGGGACATAAAACCACTAATTGCCGAGACAAAACACTGTCAAGTGGTGGAGAGAGACTTGTCCACGTCCCCGTGCTAGGCCTGCAGTTATATTAAATTATTGCACAAAAATAATATACCTTGACGCTACCCACTCAGTGGCGGTGAACTATATGTATTTTACCTTACCTTTGTAATTTTTATGTAATGTTCAAAATATATATTATTTAATTTAGATCTTAACATTGGTTTCGGGTCGTAGGGCAACTGACGATGTAATTTAAATGAAATTAGGAAATTGAAAGTACGTACCGTAAATAGTGCAAAGTATTTTTAAGTACCTAGGACTTATATTGATTTTTTGTGTTACCTACTATCGAAGTAGTACAGTGCGATGCAATCTTACGGCCGTAATAATAAACACGGTAGTACATTGAGTACTTAGTGTTTTGTCTCTTTTCCTCGAATTCAAAATCATGTTTGTGAGAAGAAGACATAATACTAAGTCTCAATACAACTCAACTCAATGCTTGCTTTTACCGTGTTTGTAAGGCCGTTAATAGCTATTGTGAAATTGTCGCAAGTCGTTGCGCAATAGTAAAGTCCGTTTCACGAAAGAAATACCGTGGCTGAAACCTTAAATTTAATTAACCGAAAATAATGTTATTGTAGGGAGTGAGAGTGTAGAGTAGCTAGTGGTAAACAGTATCATAAAAATCATGGGTAAATTGTAGTTCCAATATTCGCCGCATGACAAGATAAAGTGGCACTGTTGTAGGTGTCTGCGGTTAAGAGTGCGGGAATCGCACCGCGGATAGCGGCTAACTTCACAGCTATTAAGTTTGCATCGCACTGTCAGTACTCACGTACTCAGTATGTATGTATGATGTATTTGGGATATAATTTAAGGGGTCCTCAACCTGTACTGTAGGTACTGGCAAATCTTGTAATCTAGGTTTCTATGAAATTATCTTATGGAACAATAATTTGTATAATATTTTATCCAGTTCTGGCAGTCCAGTTCTTGGCATCGAAAGTACCGTACCGTACCTATTTGACACTAACATTTAGAACAAGAATTGATATTCGTTCATTACTGACCCTAACTGTACACTTTAAAAGATGTCTGCAGTACCTATTTAGCGAATCCCTCTGAAAGAAATTCGTAATCATAATTGTCTGTATATGCCATCAGCCTAGGTTCATCACAAATTTTATACGTATGTATTTAGTTTTAAATGGAGGGTATCAGTGGACTGGCCCATACTCCTTACTTAAAACTCTACAAATACAGCAAAACTAGTTTGTTCAATAAAATTCATTGTTATCGTGTGTGTATAAAAATTAATCTTACTAGACCCATAAAGGTTTTAGATATGATAAGTAAATGATTTCCAGCTAAAAACAATATTATATTCACACTACACAAGGGTAACTTGAATAGAAATCCCACATTAGGAACTTTTATAGAACACTTGATAAAGGTATTATTGAGACTTACTGGATTTAGTCCTAAAGAACCAGACTAAATTTTTAATAATAATTGAATATATACAAAAGCAAAAAATATTTAGAATGGATTATTATTTGTAATGCTGATTTACAATACCCATCTTAGATTTCCTTTTTCTAGAGTTTAACTATGTAATATTATGTATAAAATAATAGTTGTAGTAGGTACTTCCCCTTAATTATATAGGTATATGCTGTCCAAGTACTTCCTTGTTTTCCCACCGTACTATTATTTTGAAATATTTTCGTAGACATTTACTTTTTCCCGAATTAATAACAATTGTGCTGTTAATGTAGTTTTCATATAGCAAATCGGATACTAAACTTCAAGGGATGTGTATCAATCAGTTAAAGACAACTGCAAATGCAACTTGTCGTTTTCTTAGGAGACTCATTTGGTTCAACATTGAAAAAATTTAAGATTTTAAATTTTACAGGATAAGGAAATTAAGTTAAGTATACTTTCTTATAAAATTAGAATTATTTAATTTTACATAAATTGTATTTGCGTCACTGTTGCACCAAATGAACCACTTCATTTAATCAGGAACTTCCCTGTAGTAACCCATACAAATTTTCTAACATATAAAATGTATATTTATTTCATGAATGTTGTCTTTGCTAATGGACCCTGGTATAGTTTTGTAGAGGTTTTTGGATACTCAATAAAAATATTAATGTTATTTATAGTTTTTTATTACACCTAGACATTGTAACACTGTTAAAAATGGTCACTCATAAATATTGTTATTTTATATTCACTAAAGAATTGAAACATCTTGTATACCTGTATGTACTTACTTACATTTTTGACACAGTTTTAATACCCAGTATATCTAGACTTTTCTCCATTACTCTGGCAGTGACTTCACATAACATTAATCTTTCATATATTATTTTTACTATATTCCCTTCTTTATTCTTTTCCACACAGTAACATTTATCATAAAACTCGGTAAATGTTGATGAAATTTCATACAAATATTCACAAAGAGTGTGTAAAAATAAATCGTTTGATACTTTAAGAATGATTTCAGGAAACCGTATGAGTACTTTCCCAAGTTTCCATTCAGCATCATGAGTAAACTTTATGCCAGATGTTTTGATGTGTTCCATTAATACTTCATCTGAAATCTGTGCAGTCCTGGCTATTGACCTAATACGAGTCAATGCATATAACAAATAAACTGCTGTATTACCCTTGTCATCTAGCATTTTATCAAATGAAAATATATAGTCATTGACTCTGTTGTGCGAGAGATCCGCGTATTTGATGCAACCATATGCAACAGCTTCCTGAGCTTGTTTTAATTCTTCACTAGTTAATACTTTATCTCTGCCTTTCTCTACTAATTTATCTAAAGACCTTTTCAATCCCTCATCAAGCAGATTAATGAGTTTTATGGTGTCTCCAGATCTAGTTTTAAACTTTTTCTTATCCTCACCTAGTACAACACCAAAGCCTACATGTTCAACTTTTAGTGAACCTTTTAATATTCCTGCTCGTCTGGCACAGGCATCTATGGTCACGAAATGAGTATGCTGCCCTGCATCTGTCACATATATAAATCTATCACCATTTTCTTCTTCAACTCGTTGCTTTATTGTGCTCATATCTGATGTGTCATAAGTAAATCCACCATCTGATTTGATTATAGTCAAAGGTATACCATCTTTTTTTACTGGATCTCCCCACATAATATATCTTCCTTCATCCTCTTCTAAAAGACCACGATCTTTAAGCTCCTTAACCAAGCTCTCCATCCTGCTTTGGTAAAAGGATTCTCCTCTGTCAATTATACTGATCTCAAGGCGATCATATATTTTCTGGAACTCCTGACGTGATACTTCACATATTAATTTCCAAGCTGTAGTATAATCAGGTTGACCTGATTGCAGCTGTACCACAGAAGAATATGCTCTCTTCTTGAACTCCTCATCTTCATCAAACCTCTTCTTGGATTCTTTATAGAATGCTTGCAAATCTGAAATAGGTGGAGACTCCTTTTTGTAATTTGGGAATGTATCTTGTAAATGTGCAATTAACATTCCAAATTGGGTTCCCCAGTCACCTAAGTGGTTTAATCTTAAAACATCATGGTTTAAAAATTCCATAACACGACAGATACTGTCACCTATTATTGTAGATCGTAAATGTCCCACATGCATTTCCTTGGCAATATTTGGTGATGAGAAGTCAACAACTATTCGCTGCTTCTTTACTGGAGGGGGTTTAACACCATTCAACAATATGTCATTGAGAATATGTTCAACTAATGCTTTTTTTAAATAAATATTTAGGAATCCAGCTCCTGCAACTTCAATTCTTTCAATTAAAAGTGAGGTCGGTGTTTTATTAAGAATATTATTGGCAACTTCTCTGGGATTTGTTTTGATATTTTTTTCTTTTAAGAGTTGTGATATAGGCATTGCAGAGTTGCATTGATAGTCGCCAAATTTTGGATTATTACTAGACAGACTGATGAGCAGCGGTGGATCTTCTAGATCTGGATATGCTGAAGCAATAGCCAGGGTAAATACATTTTTCAACTCGTCCAAAATACACACATTTCCTTCTACAGAGTTCAAATCAGCCAATAAAGTGGGTCGCTTTCGTTCTTGTTTACTATTCATATTAGAACCGGAACTTTCTGCTTTTATAGCGTTTTCAAGAATTGCCAAACGATGATTTAATTTTTCATTTTGACTCAATAACTGATCTAAACGAGGTTCATTCAGGTAACCGAGGTCTCCTTTGGAAAGATTAGCGATCTCTTCTTCAATTGCTTTGGCTTCTTTCTCTGCTTTACTGGTCCTTTCTTCTATATCTTTATGTTCACAAGTGGACATTTTTAATTTAAACTTGAGAAGCTACGGATAAAATTATCTCTAAAAATTTTAGAGGTTATTTTCATTTCACTCACATCCAAAGAGTATATAATACACTACGTTTAAGAGTCGGGACTTCAAACAAGCTTTTTGACAATTTTGACTCGCAGTTTAGGCTAAGATCTCGTACCAACCAACAGAGACAGATAAAAAAGTAATGCCAACATACTACAAAAGCAAACTAAGGATGTGGTGTACGCTACAGAATGTGTCGATATCGATAAAAACGAATGGGTACCCCCCCCTGCCTTGCAGAACTTGCAGACAGGTTTTTTAATCCTACAAAAGCAAAATAAAAAGCTCTGTTCGTTTGAAAATATTGAGTATTATTTAATTACGTGTAATTATTTAATACAATTTATTTAACAACAAAAAATAAAAGTTATGTTTACAATGTGGAAATTAAAATTGTTGGTAATTTTCTGATCTCATATTCTAGGCGGAGTCTTCAGATGTTAGCTGATCGATCAACACACGTTTTTGCAATGTTGTGTAAGCAAGTAAGCAGGACATTTAGATCTGAAATAATAAATAGAGATTAGTAAATATATCGTTTGAGTTTACGCTGGTCATCATCAATTCAATTTATTGTTCACCGCTTACCATAGCGGACTATGTGTAACGCGCCCGAAGGTCTGGTTCTGCCCAATCAATGAAATCTGGTTCTGAAATAAACCACTCATTAGCTCCAGGAATTGAGCTATCAAACCATATCGGAAAGATAAGTTATGTAACTTAACAATAGAGGCGCTTATGCGGTTGCAGGCAACGATCACACCCGACGGGCATCGTGTAGCACGGCGGCAGTCACGCTGTCTTCTTCTTCTAGTGCCTCTTCAATTCGGAAGATAAGCCGTCAGCTTTTTATATTCATCTCTGTTAGTCGCAAACCGAAACGGCTTTTCAACGGGGTTAATGCCGATCCACTCTCATATGCTTTGCAGCCATTACTCTCATCGCCTTTCAACAAGCCACGCTGTGATCTGAAAAATAAGTGGAGTTGAACACAGAAGAACTTTTGATGATGATAATGAGAGATGAATAATAAAACTCATACAACAAACTTTGTTGTTAATGATGTTAGCTATCTAGTCATGGGAGGTTTTTGTTGTTTTATAAATAACCCTATATATGATATACTATATTATAATATATTGCAATAGACAATATTTATATGTATAAAACTAATGAAACATCTCAAGTACATTTGATACTCAAATTTACGAAAATAGATTTTTTATCGATAATTTGGTAAGAAGTAAGGACATCGCTACGGCGCATATGATTTTTGATTAAAGTGACCAGAACTTATTTCTAATTACTTAGCGTTTTTATAATAACATGGAAAACTACTTACCGCTTCTCATCTAGTGGGAATTGGCCTGAGGGTTTTCATAACCCTCTTTTGGTTTAATTTCCTACTAGATTTTAGTCAACATATTTCACACCTTTTGTAAAACATTTCGCTGTTATGCACATAAATAAATGACACAAACTAGTTAGATATACACTAATGATAAGTCACTGAAGACAATAAATAAGCACAAGATGGAAAACTAAACTAAAACAACGCTTTATTTTATATTTTCAAAACGGCATAGTGACTTATGACATTAGTGACACACTCCGGCAGCGCGAGACAAGGAAGGTTAGATCGGAAGTAAGAGACAAAACAAGTCGCCATTAAAAATTGCCTAAACTCCATACATTTTTTCTGCAGTATGGGAGTTTCGCCAGGCGGCACTAAACTAAGTGACAGCCGTCAGCCAGCACAGACAGAATAGTGACACAGATATGGACACGTTCACAAATTGACACGTTACGTTACGATGTCGTCGTCGGTCGACTGAGTAACGAATTAGTAATCTGTGGTGCCTAATTTTACAATTCCACGCACCCCCCTTCGGTTGGCAGGCTAGGCAGGTTTATTTATTAATTTTAAAAAGAGAGACGTCAACCGACAACTTTGGAAGCACGCAGTCGATTGCTCTTTGCTGATAACACATTGCACTTTATAGATACAATGCTAGTTATCTATAGCTTAAATATGAGAGATATCAATTTTTTTCTGATGATATAAATATCCAAGTATTACTTTTCTACGGTATTGAAATAAGGTTAACGCATACAGCAATAGGGATTTTTCCATTTGTACTAATAAAATTTTATGTCAGTAAAATTTATTTTATGATTAGAATTATTAATAGGACGGATAAAAGAGGCATCTTATTTCTTGTAGCTGATTATGTATGAAAGGAAAATCCTCTCTGACCAACAAAAAAGATTAAAACCAAACAAACAGAAAGAAAATATTGCATTACAAAATGACAACCCGCTTTCATAATAGGTAGGTAAAATAATAATAAATTACTCAATCCAAACTTTATAACAAAAACTAAGCGAATATTTCAAAACGAAGTTGGTTGTTCATTGATTTTAAAAAGCTACGTTGCCAAGGCTACCAAGGTCAAACAAACAGCGCCAAATATGTTTCAAAAGTGGCAAGTAAATATTTAATTACGTATTTTGTATTTGAAATTAAATAATAGAGATTTAATATGTTTTCAGAAAACGCATTACCTGTACAACTCATTACCTCAAGTTAAACGCATTGCATATTTAGAAAGCTATGATTTTCAAGATTACAAATTTATTATATTGAAAATTCTATATTCTAAGATTGAAAGTGTAAAAGAATTACGGGTTGTATCTCTAATGGCTCAAGAATGGCACATAGTAAACAAAAGGGGCGTGAGTATGGGGCGAAAAATAAAGAAATACCGTTTTGGCTCGAGGACATTACTAAGTAAGTCACACTTTTATGCACACATAAAGAAGTGATTAATGGTTCTTTGGACATACCTAAGTACTACTACCAGTACTACCTACTTGCTAACGCAGCTCAAAGCTAAAGTTTAATCACTTCCGTGAGGCGCGCAAGGTCACCAACCCCTAACAGCCTTTTTAACAGTTTTTCACCTCTCACATAAATTGGATTGTTATAGGGATATGAAAGAGACTCACATTAGTGACGCTTCGCCCAATGATGAGACAAAGGCCAGTAATTATTTCAAGCAAGAAAATCCCCGGTGAGTACCTATTGGATGTTCTGCAGTTTGAATTTTTAATAAGTTGTCAAAAAGTTTTTCCATATTAGGCATTTTTACTCTATTATTATTACATATTTTATAGGTACTTAGGTACTCTGTTTTAGTAACGTAGTGCAAACAAATGTTAATAGGTTTTTAGGTAATCACGAACTCAATACAGGGCATGTCTTAATAATGCTACTTGAAGTACTGAATACCTACCTACTCAAGTTTTACCTTGAGCTTTTCTTAATTTTTATTCCATCAACTAGTCGGAATCTATTGCATTATCTGCTAATTTGTAATGTCGGGAGAGTCGACCTAATGCGGGCATAGGTACCCCATACTGGCTCAAGCGGGTGTTCTCGTGTATAAAGCTCGCCTATACGTAAGACGAAATGTGGAAACTTTTGTGCTTTCCTGCCTATACCTACTGCGAGACTGGCGATCAAAATGATTTTACTGACGATAATATTCGTTTTAGGTTTCTGGCCCACCTAAATGGCTACATTCAATTTTGTTTACTACAGGGTTATGCGGTATAGGTAACCCTGTTCTCACCCCAATGAATTTTCAGATTACCCCGGAGAACATCCTTGGATACCACCTTAGACTTCTTAACGAAGCCACAGATGCATAGCTTGGCGCATTCTGCAGGAACGTTACGTCACAATAAAGGCAAGTTAGGCAGGCAAATGATAAATATCCAAAAAAAATATCATTAGGAAATTGATGTAGAAATTTTATGGCCGCGTAATGTGAATTAGCAAAGCCAACTTTTATCCAGTCAGACGAGAGACGCCCACTGTTGGGCATAGGCCTTCCCCAAAGATCTCCAAGCGATCTTCCCGCGACCTTTGCCAGAGCACAGCCCTCTTCATTGCCCTTTAAGCATTCTTATGAGGCCCATTGTAAGCGGCCACGTTTCAGAACAGTATTTCTATACCTTTTTACTACATTACATCAAGTTCAACTAAACTTTAAGTACTTAGTCAATCTCGGCTTATATAACTGAAGATACGAATAAAATTCCTGTGCCTATCCAAAATAATGATTTATACCCTCTTCCTACTTAATTATATAGGTTCAAATCAAAATGGCCGGCGGAAGTACAGCGTGAGGCCCAACAAATTGGATTGGGGCGACTCTTCCACGGCGAGCTCCAATGACTTCTTGTCGGATCTGCTTCCTCATTACGTGACACCGAGGCACCGGGGGAGGGTCAAGGACGTCAATGATGACGACTTTCACGATGTTATTATGGCTTCTTCACGTGAGTTTCAATCTACAGTTTAAAGAAGAAAATAACCATCTTTTTAAAATTATTTAAATGGTGCAGTCAAAACTCATAACCGGTCAAAACCACTTTTGACTGCAAAAATCTGGCATAAAAGTGGTTTTGACCGATGCAAACCCTTTTGACTGATTTTTTAGTCAAAATTCTTAGCCGGTTAAAACCACTTATCTACTCAACCACCTATGCCTGGTTTTTCCTGACCTGACTACTGACTGAACATTGTACAAAAAAAGCATAAATACCTACTTCGAATAATAATTTTCTTTACTTGTTCGCCAGGTTTGCAGGAAAATAAACCAAGAAAAAAATTGTTTAGTACTAGAGAAGATTCAGTAAACACCCATCACTATGATACTGGTAAGCGGGCAATCAAGAATCAAACCAAAAAACCGGCTTCGCTCATATCGGTTTCGGGTAAAAGTAAACCAGTGCAGAGAGAGAGAGAGAAACCGAAAACCGAATTCATAATTCCCGAACTTCCCGAGGGAAGATTGCTGGAAATAAAGATATTTTCCAATTGGGGCGACAAGTACTTGGTTGGCTTGAATGGAATCGAACTTTTTGACGTCAATGGAGAAGCGGTAAATATTGAAAAGGTGAGATTCCCTAAGGTACCTATAGGGTTGTTGGATAGAAACTACCTACTACAGGGAGTTAGCCCTGCCAAGTAGCTGGATTGTTGTTTATTTCTTTTACTAGTTGTAGGTACTCTGAAGTGAACACGTTTGTATGAAAACTAAGCGACAGCTGAAATTCAGTGCCAATAATGAGTATAAATAAATAAACTTCTCCTTTAGCCTGGCATGCCCCTCCCCCCACTAGACGGCACGCCTGAACCGAGGTCTGCGCCTTTAGAGGCACCCTCAGGCCTGTCGCTCCAAGCTCCGACTCGGGTATATCTCTCTTGCGGGAGATGCCGTCCCCCATGGGGGACGCCTGCGGCGGAGGAGTGCTCGATTGCAAGGCTTGAGGACAAGGTCTTCGCCTTCCCAAAAAAACCCGGTAGATGCTATATAAAGACATCTCAGCCAACAGCTTAGATCCTTCAAAAAACAAAAAAAAAATTAAGCCCGACGAGCCCTGACCTCTATTAAATAAGTACGCTGGACTAAATACTTCTACTAGCGCCCCATCGAGCGGCATGGGTACTAAATTTGACGTTTGTGGCTTGTATTTGACGGCCGTGTGGTGACGGCAGAGTAGAATACAATTGTCACTACCCCAGATCTCTCCCGTGGGTGTCGTACAAGGCGACTAAGGATAAATCAGTCATGAGGAATGGGCAGCAGCGTTCCTCTTATACCACCTAGCAATAGTACTGCGACTTTTGTACCCAATAAATGGCAATAGGCTCGCCACCTATTACATGGGACCTATCATAACTGGCGAAACGTGGGTGGTACTTCGCCTCTGCCTACCCCTTCGGGGATATAGGCGTGATTTATGTATGTATGTATGTATTTGACGAATGCATCTCATAAATTAGTTCCGTGGACGTTCACCTTCGTACACCATTGCCATCAGCGCCAAAATGGTGATAATCAAATTGGCTTCGTTTTTTGGATGACAACCTTCAGTCCAGCGTACCCGCAGAAATATATGGTTCAATAATATTTTTTGTGATAATATAATGAAACATGCGAATAATAAGTCGTAAACCTAACGAGGACCAAGTATTTCAAACTAGAAAAGTCGTTAATTTGTTTCGCTTGTCACCGAGTTATCTGCGTATCCGAGTATAGCAGAGGTCAGTGCTTGCGTGCTCGACTGTCCCGGTGCACATCGGCAGGTGTGGACGGACGCGGAGACGGGCGACCACTCGCCGCGGGCGCGCGCCGCCAACGTGGCGGGCGGCGTGGTGCGCACGCGCGACGAGCGCCACGCGTGGAGCGCGCCCAAGCCCGAGGCGGCGCCCCTCGCCGTCAGCGTGCTGCTCGCCGGCAGGACCACGCTGGCGCTGCTCAGGATATGGGCGAGTCGACTTATTATTATTCCACTTTTATTACATTTAAAATACATACTAAATCATATTTCTAAACATTACATTTTTACAATATAAAACATTAAAAAATAGAACAGTTCCCCATTGGTAGCAAGATCGGTTATTATTATTATTATTAACAGTTTCCGCGTGGTGACGGCAGAGTAGAATACAATTGTCACCACCCCAAATCTCTCCCGTGGGTGTCGTACAAGGCGACTAAGGATAAATTAGTGATGAGGAATGGGCAGCAGCGTTCCTCTTATACCACCTACCAATAGCAATGCACTGCGACTTTTGTGCCCGATAAATGGCAATAGGCTCGCCCCCTATTACATGGGACCTAACATAATTGGCGAAATGTGGGTGCTAGTTCACCTCTGCCTACCCCTTCGGGGATATAGGCGTGAATTATGTATTTATGTATGCAAAGCGACAAATGGCTATAAGGGCTGGTGTCTTTATTTGGCATGTTACGCTGAGTGGATGGGCAAGTCAACTGAATTATTACTTACTTAATGTCTTGGGAGGAGCTCTATGTATAGGGCAGCGGCTTTGCGTGCTGGGCCTGCGAATGCGTAAACTAAGCAAAGGTGTTCCCTGCTGGTCTGGGAGCTAAAAATAGCGTATATTCGCACAGCTCATTCTTCCTATATTTCATCAATAGGGAATGCCTGTGCCCCAGTAATGGGACATTAGAGAGCTGTTGAAGATGACTTGGTATCTTTAATTGTCATCTGAATAAACGGTAAGTAGGGTCCAGATCTGTTCTCGACAAAAAACATGTCTGGACCCAGCTATAAATACGTCCCGATGAAGGTAAAGCATTACTCGTTTTGGATGGTTACGTCGGGAAAGGCAGAACGAAAAAAGCATAGAGTTTCTTCGCGCTTTTCTTGTAAAAATAAGTTTCATATGGTAATTTGAATACCTATCTAAGTCATGATGTTTCGAAGAATTTTTTAAGTTTGCCGTTGATTTATTAATTAAACGATTGTGTGGATAGTTAGTTATGCTTGAGTTAGATGGCGAGAAATTGTAATAAAATATTAGAACCAATTATTTTGCAGAACTACAACAAATCACGAATATACTCGACACGAGGAGTGCGCCTCGTACAAATCAAACTCGACGACCAAGTTGTGTTCCATGGAGAAATTGCCAGGGCTAACGGAGAAGTCACGGGTCCCTTGAATAGTTTCGGGGATGTATGTATCATAATAAATTACAAATTATGAAATGAATTTATCCTAATATCACTGACCTCTATTGTACAAGTACGCTGACAATGTTTTTTGAGCGGCAAGTGTACAAAATTTGACATTTGTAGCTTTTATTTGTCATTACAAATGCATCTCTAATATTATTTCCGTGGACGTTCACCTTCGTACACCATGCCATCAGCGCCAAAATGGCGATAATCAAATTGGATTAATTTTTTGGATGACAACCTCCAGTTCAGCGTACTTGTTATAATAAAGGTCAGTGCCTAATATTCGTTTTAAGATTTTCTCACACATAATACACTTTACATCTACCCACAGACAATCCTTTTCACAAAAGATGCTCATATTCTTGAATCGATAATGGCGAACGATAAGAATTTCCAAGCGCTTTTGAAAGATAACGAGCCTGTTGAAGACATTAACAATATCGAACAGCGCCCTCCAACGGCCAATGATAGCAAACACAATCTTAGTCCGGAAGAACTACTTCGCGCTCTAGATAGTGATGACAACGAAACAAAGTACATTGTGAAACAGATCAAGCTCACCCTTATGTCTAACTGGGGACAAAGACATTTAATAGGATTGACTGGTGAGTAATATTACCTACTTGATAAAATCTTACTTTACCTTTTTATGCTCACCTGGGAGAATAAAATGAATAAAAATAGCGCGAATATCGACCAAGGTATTAGCCCGGTGTCCCAGTAAGAACCTTAGAATAGTGGAGGTCAATCCACCAACAACAGCATACCCAAAGAGGGTTCGTGTCAAGTAGGCGATCGGCAGTAAAACTCCAGCCAAAACCTTAAGCATAGTGTTGTCACTTCAATCAATCTCTCCGTTCATCGATCACTCGCCACGGTCCTTTCGTCTATACATTCTTTAATCTCTACCAACTTTCCCGTGTGATTGTTGATCTAAAAAAAACAATGGATGGCTTTTCTGACCGATATGACTGCTATGACCTTGTACCAACCTTATTTTTAGGTAGTTCTCAAAGGATATCTAAAATATTCGATTTTAATTTTAACATTATATAAATGTTAGAAAAATTAGTACAAAGATTTTGGTTGTTAGAGAAAGAATTTCTAAAAATTATGATCTTGAGGCGGGACCTTTTAACTTTTATAAACTATTCGATTTTAATTTATAGACACAAACCAAAGCTTAACCGAACGCACGGTATTTGTAAAAATATCTGCTTTGGAATGTTTGAAATTTATTTCTACATTGCGAGGGTACCCGTTGGCTTACAACGTGAAGTGTAAAGGTTAGAAGAAATTCGGCAAGTTAATTAAGTGTCTTGGGTGACCGAGCGGTCAGGCACCTGCCCGGATAGCAGCGGACGCGGGTTCGATTCCCGCCTCAAGATCATAATTTTTCGAAATTCTATTTCTAACCACCAAAATCTTTGATATCTAAAATATCATGAACTAGTACTAACTACTTCATTTTATTCCAGGAATAGGTATAATGTGCTATGATGAGCCTGTAGAGGTTCATAGGGCATACGCCTGCACAATGCCCATAACCGACGAACAGTCGACAGAGTCTGTATCTGGAACGTTCGTCGACTGCAAGAGCTTGTTCTCGGGAAGAAACATCAGTACAGATTTCGATGACATGTGGTGTACTAGCTTTGCGCCCGGATCTCAATTCTGCCACATCATCATAGAACTTTGGGAGCCGAGAGAAATCACCAGTATGTATATCTTTGGAAATATTATGCCTTTAGATTATGAGTAGGTAACTATTTAGTTTAAGAAACCTGGTTAAGTAGCTAATAAAATCTCTTTCTAACATCCAACGCGGTTTATTTTCTTACCTATTTGTTTGAATTTTACAAAGAATAATAGGTTAGCCGGGGTGTGATCGCCAGAGTAGATAGTGGGTAGACTACTTTTGTCACCACTCGCAATCGCTCCCGCGGGTGTTCTGAAATGCGACTAATAAGGGTTGTCTGCCGCACTCAGAGACGTCAAATAACGTTAATGAGTACTCAATTTTAAAAAAATTACAATTCAAAATTAGTCATTATTCTTGCCGGGTGTGTGGTCTAGATTTAAATGAAATATTTTAACGTTAAATACTCATTAAAGTTAATTGACGTCTCTAAGTGCGGCAGTAAGACAATGATGTGTAATGCAGTCAGGCAACAGCGTTACTCTTATGCCACCTAGCAAAATGCTTCAATTTACGGGCCCGATAGACAGCTTAAGCTCGCCTCCTATTACATGGGACCGTAACGTGGGTGTCCATTCCTCTGCCTACACCTTCCGGGAAAAATAGGCGCGGTTTGTGTATTTAATAATTTATGAATAAAATAAAAGGCTTGATATCATAAATCATAAATCACGCCTATATCCCCGAAGGGGTAGGCAGAGGTAAACTAGCACCCACGCTTCGCCAATTGTGTTAGGACCCATGTAATAGGTGGCGAGCCTATTGACTCAGTTTATGTAAACTTTTCGCATTTGAGTGTCTCTATCCAAATGCGAAAGCATATTTGAAGAAGTAAGAATCCAATAACGAATTTGGACGGCCGCCTTTGTCGAATGCTCAGATTGCTGGGTATTGGCCAAGAGGTCCCGGGTTCGAATCCTGGCAGGGGCAAACTTTGTGATGACCACAAATGTTTGTTTCCGAGTCATGGTTGTGTATATGCTGATGTAGTATATTTTCAACATTTATATACATAATTATATTAAAAATATGTCCGTCATCTAGTATCCATAACACAAGTGCTTAGACTACTTACTTTGGGCTACATGATAGGTGTGAGTGTAAAAAAATATTTATTATATTATTTATTTATTATTTAATAACATCTGATTGCTTGCGTGTCAGGTATCAGGGTGTGGAACTACAACGCGAACATGGAGCTGTCGTACATCGGCGCGAAGCACGCGCGCGTGTCCGCCGACGGGGCGCCGCTGCACTACCGGCCTGTGCTACTGCGCAGGGCGCCCGGGGACACGTGCTACGACTACGTGCAGCACCTGGACTTGGCTGCCCTGGACGACAGGTCTGGACCCGCTCACACATTATAGTCCGACACGTTCGTGCGCGTGTCGTGTGGTGACGGCAGAGTAGAATACAATTGTCACCACCCCAAATCTCTCCCGTGGGTGTCGTACAAGGCGACTAAGGATTAATCATTGATAACGAAGAGGAATGGGCAGCAGCGTTCCTCTTATACCACCTAGCAATGTACTTACTACGACTTTTGTGCCCGATAAATGGCAATGGGCTCGTCACCTAATACATGGGATCTAACATAATTGGCGAAACGCGGGTGCTAGTCCACCTCTGCCTACCCCTTCGGGGATATAGGCGTGATTTATGTATGTATGTAAGTTCGTGCGCGACCTTCCTGCGGCATCTACCGTGCCCCGTCCCCGCCACCGTCTCTCATACCGCAGGAGGGTCGCGCACGAACTTGTCGGATTATAGTGCACTGCCCTCACAAGTATCGGTCATTGCACGAAATCTGGCCATATCGTAAAATTCTGATAGCATAAAGATTTTGGTGGTTAGAAAAAGAATTTCGAAAAATTATGATCTTGAGGCGGGAATCGAACCCGCGTCCGCTGCTATCCGGGCAAGTGCCTGACCGCTCGGCCACCCAAGACACTAATTAACTTGCCGAAATTGCTGATAGCATATTTATTTACCGGGACAGTCTGTGAACGATTTTGAAATAAAATACTCAAATAAAAGTCACTAACTGCAGCACTCAGAGACGTTAATTAATCTTGATGAGTACTTAATGTCAAAATCTGACAATTCAAATCTAATCGCTATCATTGCCGAGTCTGTGGTTTAGTTTTGATTGACATTTTTTGACATTAAGGTCCGCATTAACGTTAATTGACAATGCAATGTCCTTGCAAATATTGTCCAGTCCCTTGTTGGGCGCCAACAACAAAGTATGGGAATAAAAATAACAATATTTCTTTAATTTACACCCTAATCTATTTGTAATGTTATAACGGCGTATCATTAACATCTACCCCGATAGTGCCAAGGAACAAATCAGGCTCCTGAACGAACTGCTTCTACATGAGTACAATAACTGGCACATAAGTTGACCTATACGCACCGCAGTAAAACGTTTTCGTTTTTCAGGTGTTTCTGTATGAGGTGCGATGTGTGTCTGTAACCATAGCAACGTAGGGATACCCACTTCCGCGTTTTCAAAATTTAGTTTAGACACTGGTCCTTCAAATAAACCTGCGCAGACGACCGTCAATTTGGTTCAACTTATGTGCCGGGAACTATACTTAGGAACATTTTACGAGCACGCGATGTATTGAATTGAAAACGAATAAAACTTATTGCAAATTTCCTCACAGACTGGAAGATGCGAAGGACTCCGATAGCTTCCACATGGACTGCCTGGTGTACGGGCGTGGGATAGCGACGGGCGCGCCTACCGGATTTGTGCTACAGCTGAGCATTTTCTCTACCTGGGGCGACCCCTACTACGTGGGCCTGACGGGCATTGAACTGTACGATCCGCACGGGAACCTCATACAAGTCACTGAAACCAGTAAGGCAAACATAATTATAATAATGTTCATGTTCTATCGTTTGTTACATATTTTGCAATCTTTCAACATTTTCATAATTATGCTTTGATATAATTTTTTTTTATTTATTTAAATTAACCTATAAGATCCCACTGCTGGGCAAGGGCCTCCCCCGCAGCCCTCCATCTCGGGCGATCCCGAACCATTTCCGTCCATGTCTTGCTGTACGCGTCCAGATCGTCTCTCCACCTCTTTCTAGGTCGACCTCGATGCCTTTGGCCATCCAGAGGTGACCACTCTGTGGTGACTTTTGCCCAGCGATCTGGATGCATACGGAATACATGTCCTGCTGCCCATTTGAGCTTATTTGAGGATATTAATGTGTAGGTAAAATATACATGTATCTGTGGATCATCATCACCAGCCCTTTAGGGCTGCTGAGTCACAGACCCTCCATATGGATGTAACCACGCTAGTCCAGTACGGATTGATGAGTATAAAATGTATCTGCATAAAAATAGACATATTTTATAAGGGTGCAACGTGTATTTTGACCCTAGTGCCAACTTACGGGCCCCCGTTCATCGTCGCAGTATACTGCTAGGTGGTATAAGAAGAGGTACGGTGCGGTATTCAACGCTGTATTTACCCTTAGACGCCTTGTACGACATCCAAGCGAGAGATGGGAATGGTGACAATTGTATTCTGCTCTGCCGTCACCACACGTCAGATATTTGTCAAATTTTGAGTGTAAAAGTTTGGTCCCTTGATCTTAACGCACCACAACGCTGCGGTTTACGGTATGTGGCGTTTGTTCTTTGCCGTAGACGCATACTGTTACGGAACAAGAGACCGTCGCCGCATACCGTACACAGCAGCGTTGTGCGTTACGATCAAGAGACCAAAGCTAAACGTTTCCAGACGTATGCGCTCACCCGGCGAGCGTGAACGTTCTCACGGGCGTGGTGGCAGGCGACGTGCGAACCCCTGACAAACTGATCGACGGTCACAACACGCACGCCTTGGATGCGTCTCATTCTTGGCTTGCGCCGGTGTTGCCAGCTACGTTGAACAGGTTCTTATATTTAGTTAATTTTTGTTGACATTTAGCTAGAGAAATTTTTTTTTGCATGTCTGCGAGCAGGCTAAACACATGTAGGTACCTACAACTATTTATAAGATCTTTTAATAACAGTGTTTTGAGGAAATAAACTTTTGATTTGATTAAAGTTTACTGGTGGCAATCCAATCCAAAAGTTCAATGCACAAAATTATTTCAAATCGGTCCAGCTGCTTCGATATACTAAGTAAGACATATCAATCACATTACATAGATATATCTTACTTAGTATATAGAGCAATGGTTCTACATTGCCTCAAGTTAATACTAGTGGATATAGCTAAAATGGGTATCAACTCTTTGGGCGGCAATATTATAGTAAAAGGCGCAATTACAATTCTTTAAAAATATCTAACAATAAAATAAGTACTACCGCTCCCATTGATCTTCATGATGTCTAACTAAAGATCTCTTATCGTTTTTAATGCGGTTGGGGTCCCTATAGTGGCTATTTTTTATTAATTTATTAAGCACAGGCATTGGTAATATGTTAATATCCACTGAATATATCTGTTCTGTTCCAAGACTATATGGAATTGTTACTGTTTTCAGGGTGTTTTTCGTGTTCGACATACCGGTGTCAGTTTACGGTATGAAGATATGGAACTATGGAAAAACGCCGTCCAGAGGCGTCAAAGAATTCGGCGTAAGTTTATTGATATTAATTCTGCAGAGTTGGCTTAAAAATCACTTGAAATTCGCTCAATATGACGAATAGAATAAGATTATGAATAAGAAGGAATTCGCTAGCACAGTGGCATAGCGCGCTTGGCCTGCGATTGCGTAAACTAAGCAATGTTCGCTAAGGCCAGTCATTGGATGGGTGACCAAAAAATGTATTATCACGAGTTCTTCCGTGCTTCGGAAGGCACGTTAAGCCGTTGGTCCTGGCTGCATCTGCAGTCGTTAACACCCACCAACCCGGTTATGGCCCAATTTCTCTATATTATTCCATCCATAGGGAATCCCGTGCCCCAGCTGTGGGGACATTAAAGGGCCGGTGATGATGATGATGATGATGATGATGATGAAAAACATGTTAATATAACAATTTATGAGATCAGTAAAATGTAGATTCTAAATTCCAAATAATTTGTCTATTAATTATTAATTACACAGGTCTTGATAGACGATTTGTTAATTTACAACGGGACGCTAGAATGTGCCAAAGTGGATGAAAATATTGCCGCGCAGTGGATCTGTTTGCAAGATGTCGACGTGGACAATGTTTCACCTAGGTGAGTATTAATTTATTCATTATTAAGGCATCCAGAAATAGAGAATACCAAAAAGGATTTACGTGGCGAAAGTGAATGGAGAAATGGGAAGGGGAAGGCCTAGGCGGATCTTTCATAATCAAATTGAAAGTAAAAAAAAAAATAAAGAAACGGGCATGCATGAAGAGATTGATTGGATGAAGCGAAAGAAGTATGTAAGGATCGTAGCAAGTGGAAAGAAGTGACCTCTGCCTACCCCTGTGGGAGAAAGGCGTGACATATGTATGTATGTATGTATTAAGGCACACCAACAGCTCACATATTACATACATACATAAATCACGCCTATATCCCCGAAGGGGTAGGCAGAGGTGAACTGGCACCCACGTTTCGCCAATTATGTTATGTCCCATGTAATAGGTGGCGAGCCTATTGCTATTTATCGGACACAAAAGTCGCAGTACATTGCTATTGCTAGGTGGTATAAGAGGAATGCTGCTGCCCATTCCTCATAATGATTTATTCTTAGTCGCCTTGTACGACACCCACGGGAGAGACTTGGGGTGTTGACAATTGTATTCTACTCTGCCGTCACCACACGGCAAAGCTCACATATTAAATTTATATAAATTATTGTTTGTTTCAATAATCAATTAATTTAGTACGGTTTGTTTTTATAATCAGTTAATTTGGTATGTATTTTAAAGAACATAACATAGATACACAAGTCAGGGCTTTATTTAAACTCCATGGGATAGTCAGAGGTGAATAAACACCTACGTTTCGCCTATTGCCATCTAATGGGTACCTACCTAAGCAGTACATTATCAGTGGAACGGTGCTGCCCATTACTCATCATCGTCTTTACCCTATTCGCCTTGTACTACACCCGCGAGAGAAAGTCATCATCACCATTAGATATACGAACAAAACAATTTCCAATTAGGTACCTTTTTTTTAAATAGCCTATAACATTTAAGCCCTTATTTTTTTACGGTACTCTACAAAAATAACAGTAGATTATGTCATGTTATTTATCTGATAGGATAATCCACTGAGTTATAGCTATTTTATCAAAGAAATGACTTATTGCATCATAAAATAAGTGGTATTGTTACCTAATAAACGTTATCCAGAATTAGAAGAATTTCGCGAGGCGTGACGAGACCAAATCATAGTATTGCATCAGACTTTTTGAATGGCGCAAATCTTATCTGTATGTGGAAATAGCTCGTGAGCGAATATATACCTAACGTAGAATGTGCCAGCCCCGTATCAAACCGTTGATGTCGTAAAAGTCGACTAGGTATGTAAGATTGGGGCCTTTCTGTTAAATGCCCCAATGTTAGAGCATCAACCTTGGGGTATCCGAAAGGTGGAAAGAAAACCACCAACAGCATACCCAAAGAGAGTGGGTGACAAACAGGCGGCCGGCTTGTAAGCCAAAACTTTACAAACTCGCTATATAAAGATTTTTGTGGTTAGAAAAAGAATTTCGAAAAATTATGATCTTGAGGCGGGAATCGAACCCGCGTCCGCTGCTATCCGGGCCACCTGCCCGGATAGCAGCGGACGCGGGTTCGATTGACCCTGACCGCTCGGCCACCCAAGACATTAATTAACTTGCCGAAATTCTTCTAACCTTTACACTTCACGTTGTAAGCCAACGGGTACCCTCGCAATGTAGAAATAAATTTCAAATTTAAAACAGATATTTTTACAAATACCATGCGTTCGGTTAAGCTTGGGTTTGCTTTATAAACTATTCCACTTTAATTTTAACATTATATAAATGTTAGAAAAATTTGTACAAAAATCCCGGGTCCCGCCTCAAGATCATAATTTTTCGAAATTCTTTTGCTAACCACCAAAGTCTTTGCACTAATTTTTCTAACATTTATATAATGTTAAAATTAAAGTCGAATAGCTCGCTAGATAAATTATAATCTAACGGTAAATATTTACAATTTTATTGAAGATCAGCTTCTTTGCACTATATTTAGAAGTAAAAGTTTATTTTTTTAAATAAGTATGTTATTAGAAAATATATTTTATGTTCCAAATTGATAATAGATAATTTAACATTGGAAATTGCAATATATTCATTTGCTTACAAATTTTTACGGTGACATAAATATAGGTACGTATTATACTCCATCCATTATGACAAGAGACAAAATGTAAACAATCTTGAGGTGACTTTTAGTATAAAATACAAAAATAAAAATGTGTAACACCAATATCAAAGCAGCTAACAGCTTATTTGTCTATAATTGATGATGTATTTTAGAATACACGTTTCTTGTATTTAAGAGCATTTCGTAGATAAAGAGACATATCAAGATTGTTTACATTTTGTCTCAAGCCCAAGTGAATGGGGTATTGATATTGAATGTTTTCTAATATTTGCACGAGCACTACGAATTTGAGACATATAATTATTAATAATTGTCTCTATAGCCCTTCAGCCGCGAGTCAGCGTACGACAACGAGCGGGTCACACGGATCCGCCGATCAATCTGCGCGCCCGCACACCAGCGTACACGGCCTACCGCGACTCAAACAGCGCCCGCACTAACCAAACTGGACCTTAAGCACTATGAATACGAACTAAAATACCAAATCCAATATATTGCAAATATTGCAATTATATATTGCAAAGCCAAAAAGTAAGAAAATTCTTTTAGCCATCGTTTTTTTTAAAGCAGAGTACCCACATATTTCTTTTTATTTATCACAAGACTTACTTTACTCTTCGCCGGTAAACTTTCTTTTGAAAACAGTTCATTTTAATTTTTAGATCTAGTAAGCTAAAAATATTACGGAGAAATATTTGTCGGCAAAAGATAATTTTATACAGTTTTGGTTAATCCTAGATGACACTCTCATTAGCCGAGCTACCTCAAATAACTAAGCACGATGCTCGCAAGTGGAAGAAGTAGTTATAAATTTCCCTATTTTTATTAGTGTCACTTCTTAAAAATAATTTAGATTATGTCCCCCTGTTAACAGGGGTTATTTTTAAATGACATGCTGTAGACGCGTAAGACTTGTCTGTACGGCTGTACCTTAAAGTCGATAATGGCAAGAAACCTAAGGACACAACAAGGGTCATTGTGTGAGTTGAGTGTCTAGTGGCAGGTGTCCAGTGTAGTGGATAGTAATAAGTTATTTATGTGAGTTCAACAGAATGAAATTCGAAATTATTAGTCTTAATTAGCGTAATGTGATCGTTAACTTGATGTTCAATTCAATACCTTAATTAATAAATTTTATAGTTAAAGTCTTTCTTAATGTTCACTAAAATTTCAGCAAATAACTAAGTATCATGTAACAGAAATAATGCTCACCCCGAATACTACCTTTTTTTTTTTTTTTTTTTTTTTTTTGCGGAGAGGTAAACTGCATTTACGCATCATCCCTGCAGTACGGTGCAACTACAGAGGTATGTGGGACTCGGGGTAGAGACGTTACCCCACTACACCACTAAACATCCTCTCCGGGCATATCGAGCCAAAGCACACTATGGCAGCCATCCGGGGTCATCCGTTAGGATATGTCACCGGACAGCCACCTGCGCCCGCCCTTTCGGGCTCCTTCTGTGCACCGTTTCCCCTAGTCCAATGTCCAACAACAGCGTACTGCGCCGGACAAAGGACCCGCCCGTCCTGACCAAGTTTCCTCCGAAGAGGAATCTTTCCAAGACAGGCCCCCATACGACGGGAACCGGCGCTCTTCCAGCCCCAGAGGGAGCTAGAGGGCGCAGGCTCCCCCACCCTACCTGCACTGCCGGACAAGCGCCCCGACGCAGTCACACCTAACGCCGCCGGACAGATGCCCCGACGCGGCCCTCCTAGAATCCACCGGACAAAAGCCCCGACGTGGTCCCACCCCCCGGTCGCCGGACAAACGCCCCGATACGACCGCTACGTCCTGCCGTCTCCTCCAGTGGCGATCGCGATCCCCCGGCGGGCGATGCATCGGACCTGCCCAAGACACTGTGCGGCACTGGGCGGTGGACATACCCATCGTGTGGTGTGCCTCCACATAGGGCTCTGTCACTCACTGCTCAGACAGCTCCCAGCACAAGTCCGCACACTCCACCCGCCGACGAGCCGCGCCCGCCACTGGAGAAAACTGCCGACCGCCGGACAAACGCCCCGACGCGGCCAACACCTATCGGCCGCCGGGCAGACGCCCCGACGCAGCCCTCCACCTGGTGACCGCCGGGCAAGTGCCCCGACGCGGCCCCACACACGTCTCCAACAGTGGTGTCAAAAGGGGCCCGGATGAAACTCAGCGCTAAATTTAAGGCTATGGTCTACGCTTTGGCCCCCTACCAAAGGCGAACCATCCGGAAGACGCCGCAAACACCACGTCTTAGGTGGTGAGCCGACGCCAACGTGTAGGCACCAGGCTCTCGCATCGACCAGCCAGCGCTGCCTCTTCCGGCACCACCATTGGAGACCACCTTTGACCCGAAGGTCCCTCCCCCGTTCCGAAGTTAGCCGTCTGCCCGGAAAGTCAGTGCCGCTCTGACCCATCGAACAGACGTTGCCCAGGGTGCACCACGTGGAGGTCTCGGAACTTCGCACCCCACCCCGAATACTACCTATGCTAACATAGCTATAATTTAAACACTAAAATGCTATTAAAAAATGGAAATTGTCAGATTTTTTTTATTGCTCCATACAAATTGATCAGTCAGTATTCTAGGTATGCGTTGTTTTTGGTAGATACTAATTATAATCCTATATACTTAATTATAATCCACACGATAAACTAATATAATAATTATTACTTATCATTAAAATATTTGAAGTAGTTTGTTACTAAAGATAAGTAAATTTTAAAATCTTCTCGGCTTTAAATATAATATCTTAAAATTGTAAAGCTTAAATTAAATAATCCATATATTTTTCCAACAGTATATTGACTTAACAGTTAAAATGTTATTTCCTCCATAGTTGTGACAGTCTTATGCACCGCTTTCCTATTACTCTATTTGGAATTTTCTTAAAAATATTAAAGACTTTCGAACAATTATAGGTGAACAAAAAATATATTTTTCATAATTGTAGATTAAGAAAACATTGTTTGCATAGTACAGTAGAATACCCGAGCAAAACGTGAACGAAGCCTGGTTAATAAAAACGCGAAGAGAGTACTGCCTAATGCCCAATCATAATTTTGTAGACTGCACAATCGCCAAATAAATTATTCTACTTACTGTTATTGTTCACTGTGATTTGTTAAAAGAAATCTTAAACAAAACCTTAGTCAATTTAATTGTTTAATATAATAATAGAAACCACGTAGATTGTGAAGTATCAAGAAAATGGTGATCTGTTTAAAATTAGTATCATTGTGCGTTCGTGACTCTGAGGACAGTCCATGATATTGTAGTGATGTGTATCGTGGTTGTAATTTTTGTACTAAATAAATGGGTTTTTCAAATGGCTGTTTTGATTGAAACAAAAATCATAAGTTTAACTTAATTTATTTTTAGATAAGTATCAATCACAGATTCAGCGACTTAACATTATGCTCTTGCAAAAGACCTAATTAACTTGTTGTACCAGAAATGGAACGTGTCATTTCTGATAATTTTGCACATGGATTACTAGATAATGTACCCGATAATAGCATAATTATTATGATATAATAATGTAATGCGTTTATTAATACAGGACAATAAACTATATCTATAAATAATAGGAAACAATCAATTGTGAACATTTTATCTATTTGGATAAACACACAGGGAAGTCCCACAAACCGAAACCTAAAAAATATTTATCATTGTGAGGCACACGTGGCTTGTGGCACACCTACATAAACTCATCATATACATATATGTACTAAGATTTTGTTACTTAAAAATGTGTGCCAAGTAAATCATTGTATGTTAATTAGGGCCTGTTTCACAATCGACAAGTAAGTTCGAAGTAGCTTACTTTGCAGTTCAATTGACATATATTTCATATTACAACTGTCAAATAATCTGCGTAGTAAGCTACTTTGAACTTACTTGTCGATTGTGAAACAGGCCCTAAGTACTACTTTCTGTGCGAGAATTAATAATTTAAAGTAAAATTGTAAACATGTGTTTGTACTATATGAGAATCAACAAACGAGCCTTCCCCTTGTGGTTGGTTAAAAAAAATAAAGTTCATACAGTAAACATTTAGAAAGAACGACAACCACAGACAAAAAATTTAAAGTCCCTGTCATTGTACAAAACATACATTACCGTTATATCTACATGGCAGTATCATCCAGTAAAATATAAAAGTGTCAATCCATCTAATAATATCAGTCTATTCAAACACACTAGTGTTTTTTTCTAAACAGTATCAATGCTGCGTTATCGCGTACAATATTTCAAGTTATACATACTTAAGCAGTATATTAATTAACAGGCAGTCTTCCCACAACGCACTTAATTCAAGGAACGTATTAAGTATATTGAAGGCTCAACTGAAGAAATAGACAGAGTTCAAAATACTCTTCAAGTCAAAGTTTCCTTTTGCTGGCACTTTCGATAAAAGATTGTTGACACGTTTCTTGTTGGACGCTCCTATGGAGTTGTCATCGATCTCGCTGCAAACAAAATAAAAGTTTACAATTTGAAATCATACATACATAAATCATCTATGCCCAACAGTGGGCGTCTCGGGGCTGACTGACTGACGTAAATCACGCCTATTTATCCACGGAGGGGTATGTGAATTAACAGCCACGTTTCGCCAAATGTGTTGAGTCACATGTAATTGAGGGCGAACCTATGTGGTATAAGAGACACGCTGCTGCCCGTTACCCTTCGACTTGTGCGACATCTGCGGGACAGGTGGATGGTGACATTTGTATTCTGCTCAGCCGTCTCCACTCAGCGTATATATGTACTTTTAAAATTTAAATCAAGATAAGATACAGAACCGACCAAAGGTTAAACGTTGTTTTCGATACACGGTGGAGCTTGACATTTTTTTAACCATAGTTATAATTGCTCCGTTTATCGGCCAAAAGGATGGGAGTTCGAATTCTGATTGGGGTAACGGATACGGGTACTTGTTCTCGAGTCATGGTCGTTTATAAGTATGTGTAAATTCTATACAATTATTATTTATGACAGTTACTTTATTCCAACCGTACCTTTCTGAGTAACTATATCGCTCCACCATAAACTTAGATAGATCGTCTAGTATCGGTTGCGAATGCAATGCCACAAATTCTTCTCGGCAAATCTGTAATTAAATAACAACAATACAATAGTGAATACATTTGCAGACTATTTTTTACTTAATTACACGTATTTGTTTTTATTTAATAAGTATATAGCAAGTACTCAAAAATGTTATTATATGTAATACCAATAAGAAAAAAGACGACTATTAATTAAAAAATATCCAAGTTAACACCACCATTATTACGAGTGAGGTTATGAGTTTTATGAAATGGCTAATTTTTGCTGTAGTTGTTACAAATACTAACAAACGACAAATAACGAACGCGCACCGATTATCATGATTTTAATAAAACTAGCCATAGTATCAAATGATATTATTTGTACTGTGTGATTTTTAAAATGATTTTTATACAAATAGTACAATTAGTAGTTACAATTGTAATTGTATATTTTTTTGTCTAAATTTTCTTTCTTAATTTAAAGCTATTGTTATCCGCGTGACCATCATCGGCCACTTACTTTTTACCAATTACGTGCACTGTAATCTGTGTATCGAGGAGCTCGCTAGCGCAGTGGCACAGCGCGCTAGGCCTGCGATTGCGTAAACTAAGCAATTTCGCTAAGGCCGGTAATTGGATGGGTGACCAAAAATTTATTATTTTGAGTTCCTCCGTGCTTCGGAAGGCACGTTAAGCCATTGGTCCCGGCTGCATCTGCAGTCGTTAGCACCCACCAACCCGCACTGAGCCAACGTGGTGGGTTATGGCCCAATCTCCCTATATTCTTCCATCCATAGGGAAGGCCCGTGCCCCAGCAGTGTATTAAATGTAATCTGAAAATATTAGGTACCTTATTCATAGTGTCGACGGTATGCGGGTGGGTCCAGAAGCAGTCGTGGACGGAGACGAAGGTGAGCCCGGCCGCCTGGCAGTGCAGGCCGGTCAGCATCATGTGGGACGAGTCCAGGGAGTGGATGAAATTGGGCGGGAACGCGTTGCGCTGCTTCATCGTGCACGGACGCCTGAGGGCGAAAATCTCCATCAGGTATACATACATATGTCACCCCTTTCTCCTACAGCGGTCCTAGCACGGGGACGTGGACAAGTCTCTCTCCACCACTTGACAGTGTTTTGTCTAGGGGTTTAGTGGGAGTTAGGGCGAGAGGAAAAGATTTTCGTTCCCCGGAAGGAGATGTGTCCACGTCTCGTGCTACGGGGGCAGGAGTAGGCAGAGATCTTCTTTCCACTTGCTAAGATCCTTACATACTTCATTCGCCTCATCCAATTTCATTAATCTCTTCATGCATGCCCGTCGGTTTCGGGTACTCTTGACCTGGCCTTTTTTAATAGACTTTCAGGTATAAGCATTCTTATAAATTCGGTGAAGTATTTGTGAGACGAGATGAGATGGTAGGGAGAGGGGGATTTTAATAATATCTATCATGCCCACAAAGAATACAAAGGAGATAAAATCATACAAATACAGTACTGTTTGTACAGTCATCATCATAAGTGGATTACCACTTCAGCCCTCTGTCATACCAAAGACAGCGCAAGCGCAGTAATAATCGGCACAAATTTGTACGAATAACTATTGTACGAAAGTACTTAAGTGTTACTCTACTTATGATGCTGACTGTACACAGTATAATAGCGGCCTTGTTGCTTAAAAGCAATGTCTTTTAGGCAACTTTGATCAAATAGCTAAATTAAATAGTTAGACATGTGGCCAATGTATTCGAACAAAAAGATTACAAAACGCGAAAGTTTAAAAGTGAAGATTACAAAAGTATGAAATTGACGTTTTACTGAACAAATACCATGGCGACATACAACGTACATACAACGTTTGTATTTCGATAGAAACGTTGTATGGTTTGCCACTCAATTAGGCACTAAGGTATGGGGGGTGCTGAAAAGTGTGTTCAATATAATTATATATGTCTGTATAATAACACTGCATATGTCTGTATAATAACTGCTCCTATGCTGTCCTGGGAGCGAACAAAAAACGTAGAATAGGCCAGCCCCAACTCATCTCGTGGGTGTCGTAAGAGTCGACTAAGGGAGATTGCCCGGTGTAGACCAATAAGCACCTTGGGGCACCCGAATGGTGGAGGGCAAACCACCAACAGCGTACCCAAAGAGGGTTGGTGTCAGGCAGGCGGCCGGCTGTAAAACCTAAGCCAAAACCTTGAGCAGTATGGAATGGAATGTTGTCATTCTAATCACTCTCTCCGTTCATGGGTCTCTCGACATGGTCCGTTCAGTCTCTTTTCTATACATTCATTCATCACTAACACCATTACGGTGGGATGGATGATATGAATCAAAAGGGATTGGATGGCTTGATGACGTCTGACATATGAATGGAAGAGGAAACATACTGCGCCGACCCCAGATAGACTGGGAACAGGGCAGGGAGAAGAAGATGTCTGTATAATAACAATTGTGGTGACAATTGTATTTATAATCCAAATCTCTCCCGTGGGTGTCGTGCAAGGCGACTAAGGATAAATCAGTGATGAGGAATGGGCAGCAGCGTTCCACCTATGCCACCTAGCTTTGTACTGCGACTTTTGTGCCCGATAAATGGCAATAGGCTCGCCACCTATTACCTGGGACCTGACATAGTTGGCGAAACGTGGGTGCTAGTTCACCTATGCCTATCCCTTCGGGGATATAGGCGTGATTTATGTATGTATGTATCAGTGGCGGAGCGTCCATATAACCCGATTCGCAACAGCCGTACCAAACGAGCGAGCATAAAAAAATCATTACCATAATTCAAGTACAATACCATTTTATAAGCAAATAAAAAAAATCCATCAATATAATCTTATCATAACAGTATTAAACGCGCGCGAAACAATATGCAACACAGGTACATACAATTCGCTCCCGCTCTCTAGATTCCTTCAACTAACTCGCTAAATATCGAGTTATGGACGCCTGCTATACAGCGCCTGCACGCACACAGACAAGCGTAGTCTTGTCAGGCGCACGCAACGCGAAATAGTACCTAAAGTTTGCCTACAAGCCGGCATCAAGCCGGCATTTCGGCAGCCTACGCGCTTATGCATCGATACACTATGACACACGCACACATTAGTAATAAACTCCCACGAAAACAAGTTCCGTCAAAAGTAAATATTTTAGATCTTATTGCAATAGCCATAAAAGCGGAATTTCTTTTGTGAACTGCACTCAATATCGCGGTCGTGCGCCGCTCCTGCAAGCCGCTCCGGACCGGGTTGAATCGTCTTTCTGGCTGTATAAAACAAAGCACAAGCACGCAAAAGTGGCAACGTAGTTCTCCGCTTCGTCACTAGATGGCGTTGAACAGTTGTAGCCGTGTCCTAGCAGGCGGTGTTAAAAGTTAATGCTTAAACCATAAGAGGCTTCATATAGTTGTGGCTTGCCTAACTTGTTCTTTCACGCCACGCCACTGGTATGTATAATAAATGACTCTAACAAAATAAAGAAAGTGATGTCATGTAAAAAGAAAGAAAGGGCTATGGTACGCACTGGTGGCAGTCGAGCGGAGCGGCGTGCAAGGAGACAGCGGCGCGGCGGAAGTAGGGCTGCACCACGGGCAGGCCCAGGGGTGTCACCCACTCCACGCTCTCGCCACACACGCCCGAGATCAGCCTGAAACAAGTTACATGCATACATAAATGGCGCCTATATCCCCGAAGGTGTAGGCAGAGGTGAACTAGCACCCACGCTTCGCCAACTATGCGAGGTCCCATGTAATAGGTGGCGAGCCTATTGCCATTTATCGGGCACAACAGTCGCAGTACATTGCTATTGCTAGGTGGTATAATAGGAACGCTGCTCCCCATTCCTCATCGCTGATTTATCCTTAGTCGCCTTGTACGACACCCACGGGAGAGATTTGGGGTGGTGACAATTGTATTCTACTCTACCGTCACCACACGGCATTAAGAAACATGTTTATTAATAATTTAACCTAGGGGGAGCTCGCTAGCGCAGTGGCATAGCGCGCATGGCCTGCGATTGCGTAAACTAAGCAATATTCGCCAAGGCTGGTCATTGGATGGGTGACCAAAAATGTATTATCTCGAGTTCCTCCGTGCTTCGGAAGGCACGTTAAGCCCTTGGTCCCGGCTGCATCTGCAGTCGTTAATACGCATCAACCCGCCTGGGACAGCGAGGTGGGTTATGGCCCAATCTCCCTATATTCTTCCATCCATAGGGAAGGCCCGTGCCCCAGCAGTGGGGACGTTAAGTCGTTAAAGGGCTGGTGAAGTGATGTGATATTTCGCTTATTTTTCTTTTTTTATTTTATTTCTATAATTTATTAACCAGAATAGGCCATGTGGTGACGACAGAACGTTGTCACCAGCCCCAATCTATCTCAGTACAGGGCGGCTTAAGGTTACAAAAATGATGATTTGGAGATTTCGGAGGAATGGACAGCAGCGTTCCCGACAACACTTGTTACCCATAAGTATATACTATTTACATTTGTCATGTGTCACTTTTTCTGTGTCCTGTGAAAAGTGACACAACTCTGCTCAAAACGCAACCAACTTGAGCCTACCCGGCTAGCATGACCACCGAAACACGATACGATAGAGCCATTTATCGCTTTGAACTGTCGCAACTTCATAGATTTTTGACAGTTCAAAGCGAATGGCTGTACCATATCGTGTTTTGGTGGTCATGCTAGCCGGGCTGAAGCAGTTAAAATAAGTTAAGTTTATGATACTAACTTAGCGCAGTCGGTGAACCAGTCCTGGATGAGTTTGGTGGAGGAGAACATTTCCCGTAGACTGTCGAAGGTCTTCGCTGTGAGATACTGCGAGCACGCCCACACGTGCTCCTTTGGGAACTCATCGATGTCTGCACAGATCAAAGCAATGCTAGGACAATGTAGACTATAAACAAAAATACACTATGAATTCGATAGAGCTTTGTTTGTTTGTTAATAATTTGGCTTTTATTTGAACATTATAATACTAATGACAGAAAAATTATTACAAAGAAAATTGTGGTAAGAAAAATTACAGTATTGATGCGGAAACCACTTCTTTTACAATCCGGGCAGATGCTTATAATACCACTTGGTCAACCAAGACGTTAGTACACATAGGGTAATATAATTCTGTTCTTCAAAATAAACTGAATATACAGAAAAATATTTACCAAAGCAGCGATTTAGTGCGCATTTTGTATGCGCTTTTTAGGGTTTTTTTATTATGTAGGTTAGGTTAATCTAGTGATCAAAAAATACAACCCGTAAACATACTGCGCTAATCCCAATATAAACTGGAACCAGTGCAGGAAGAAGAAGAAACTTACCTTTGAGTTGTTTAGCGATTTGTAGTCTGGCTCCGAACCTGGTGACGCCGTACACCGTGGTCATTACTGTCTGCTTGATAACCTTTCGCCGGACAAAGCTCTCTAAAATAATCGCCGGTTTGACGCCCGCTGCGGCGTCGCGGACCCTCATTTCTTCCACCTGCGAGATACATTGTTTCATCGCCAGCCTTTTAATGTCCCCACTGCTGGAGCACAGGCCTTGCCTATGAATGCAAGAATATAGGGAGAAGGGGCCATAACCCACGATGCTGGCCCAGTGCAGATTGGTGCAGATAATTATGTTGTTAAGATGGATAGTATTTTACTTTTCTCTGAGTATTTTAATCAAAACATTATGCTCTAAAATATATCTCAGTAATATATTATAAACAAAAATAGGTTATATTTTTATACATTTTTTCATAAATTTTTCCTACATACGTACATACATAAATCACGGCTACATCCCCGAAGAGGTAGGCGGGGGTGAATTTTTTAACAGCGAGTCCCAATATTCATCTACAGTTAAAAGTAAGCTCTATAAAGTTTAGTTGCCTGGCATTTTTTGTTACATTACTATAAATAACAGAAGTTGCTAAGCAACTAAGCTGCAGTACGTCTATCTTCAACTGTTGATAGAATTAGTACAAAGATTTTGATGGTTAGAAAAAGAATTTCGAAAAATTATGGTCTTGATGCGGGAATCGAACCCGCGTCCGCTGCTATCCGGGCAGGTGCCTGACCACTCGGCCAACCAAGACACTTGCCAAAATTCTTCTAACCTTTACACTTCACGTTGTAAACCAACGGGTACCCTCGCAATGTAGAAATAAATTTGCTTTTTCTAACCACCAAAATCCTTGTACTAATTTTTCTAACATTTATTTAAAGTTAAAATTAAAATGGAATTGTTGATGGAATATTGGGAGCCGCCGTAAATAGACTGACCCCAGGCGGTCGGTTACGTACCAGCGCGGCGACGGCGCTGTATACATCACGAGGCCTCGCCGCGGGCGCCAGGTTGACGGCGGCGGCGCCCGCCTCGTCCCCGCCCAGCGCCGCGTAGTGCTGCAGCCCGTTGCACGAGCCGTCCTGGTGCACCGGGAACGAGCACATGTACTCTGCGGACAAGAGGTACACATGGTGTTTTCATCATCATCACCAGCCCTTTATCATCATCACCAGCTCTTTAATGACCCCACTGCTGGGGCTCAGACCTTTCCTATGGATGGGAGAATATTGGTACGACTGCAGATGCAGCCGGGACCAACTGCTTAACGTCTTCCGAAGCACGACCGGCCGTAGCCAACTTTACTTAGTTTACGCAATCGCAGATCGAGGGCGCTAAACGACTGCGCTGTCGAGCACAAATGTTGTTTTGGTTAAAACTAAATAAACATTAAAGAAACAGTAAAAAATACTTAAAGAAAAAATTAGGACACTTTATTTTCACGTCTGTCAAATAAACTGAAGTATTTGAAAACCATACATGGAAAGAACAATAAAAAATTAATGAAATGTCTAACATGTAGTCCAAAACACATGGTACCACCATTCAGCATAGACCTATATGGCAAGATACCTGTCTAGAGGGGCTGGCGCATGACGATGAAAAGGACCCGTTTACCTTGGTATGGACATGTTATGAGAGTTATATATATGAGTTATCATACATTTCACCTCTGAATCTATAGTCCGACAACATCGTGCGCGACATTCCTGCGGTATGAGACGGTGGCGGGGACTCTAGATGTTAGCGGGGGCGGGTGATGCGGGGAGGAGGGAAAACTTGCTCCCCTCCGCATCACCCGCCCCCGCTTCACCCGCAGCCCGCCGCCCACTAACATCCATAGTGCCCCGTCCCCGCCACCGTCTCATACCGCAGGAAGGTCGCGCACGAACTTGTCGGACTATAGAACATACCTTCAGGGTTAGGAGATCGCACAGCATTAGCTATCTCCATGCAGCAGGCGAGCGTCTGCCAGGGCTCCTCTGACTGCATCCACCAGCCTTCACCATCCAAGGGATTGTCCGCGGAATCCAGGATCTTATCCATAAGACTTTCGGCATGTTTCAACCTGAAAGATAATAATTAGTTGACGCATAGTGACCAAATGAGATGACATTGTGCATGAACTATTTGTAAATTGTAGATCGGTAAGGGTTACAATGACTTATTATTGCACACATGACACACGCAGGTTATATAGCAATAGGAAACGTCACCGCGATGTAATCGACAGGCAACGCCATCTGTTGGTAGTCCTTGCAAATACTAAGCACAGTAGAATATTATTATAGATATTACCTTTTGTTTTATTGTTTTTATGTTTTGAGGGACTTTTAAGATCTTTCAGGTGCTGATGAGTTGTAGTACAGCACCTGAAAGATACCTGTTGACAATTACCATTTTGAGTGGCACAGCGCTCCTACGCAGACCCGTAGGCGCATGTATCTATGGGCAGTCCCCCTCTGCCGCGGTTCACTCGCCCCTCAATGATAGTGCAGCGAGTGATCGCCGCTGTGAGATACAGTGACAAAAACCTTCCAGCGGTGCAGCGCCCAAGCAGACACTTACCCTTCAGCGGTGGTCCCGCACTGCTGGATACAGTGCCCAAGCAGGCAGTTACCTCTCAGCGGTGGTCCCCGCTTGTGGATACAGCACCACTCACCTCTCAGCGGTGGTGCAGCGCTTGTAGCGGCCGGTGAGGTT
>OZ008354.1:3709869-3975815 GCA_963931975.1 Cataclysta lemnata
GCCACAGACGCGCCAGCGCCGGGTGCGGCTTCAGTTCCAGCCGCACCAGCCGGCCCCACGGTCGGTGCACCTTGTACACGGCGGGCAGCTTCTTCCTGCGTAAACCGCATCGTCATCATTATCACCAGTACTTTACAGTTCCCACTGCTAAGGCACAGGCAGAATGGTACTCGAGTGAAAAAAATAAAGATTCGAGTTGACACGGACTCGAGTAAAGTCTCGCTTTTCACTCGGGTGAACTCGAGTCACGCGCTCGTCACTCGCATAGACAAACAGTGAAACAGGTAGAAACCTGCAGGAGCCGAGCACGTCAGGAAGGACGACGAATTGAGTTAAAAGAAATGCTGAACTTATGTCGAATGAGCCTTCTGTTCAAATGACGAATTACTCGAGCACCTTGACTCGACCACCCAAGTGATGTCCGAAGTGAAATAAACACTCGAAAGACTCGACCACTCGAGTGATAATCAAGTAAAGATGTAAAATGACAGGAATTATTCGTGGCAAAATTTGACTCCATCACTACTGAAAATGGCCCCACGGCCGACCCACCTTGTACACAGCCGGCAGCTTCTTCCTGCGCACGGGACACACAAAACCCCTTACTAATCCATACATACATAACCCCGAGAATTTATCCGGTATAGGCAGAGAGAGGTAAATTAACCCTATATAGTGCTATAATGCTAAAATACTTGCCACCATAATTTAAACCCAAATAATGTGTGTGGTTTATGCACGTATGTAAATAATTATTACATTGACTCCTACTATCTAGCGAAAAGTAAACAGTATGCAGCAGTGAATTTGCACTTACTCTTTGGCTTTCGACTTGAACATGTTAACGTCAATTTTGACATCGTTGATGATGATGTTGTACAGGAATTTTCCTATGTTATGACGCATCTCCGTTGTCCATGGGGTCTCTTCGATATCCTGTAAAAACAAAAGCGCTTTCAACGGAGTTCCATTTCATGGCAATCTTTGCGAGGCCGTGCGTGGTTAAGGATAATGTGCTTCTGTACGCGCCGGTAAAGGCGCCGCTTCCCGCAGGTACAGGTTACTTGGTTAGAAACTACTCCAGGGAGTGGCTCTGGCAAGTAACTGGTTGATGGAAGGAAGCTCCCCAGGGAGTAGCCCTGGCAGGTAGCTGGTTTGTGATAGGGAGCTACGCCAGGGATTGACCCTGGCTGGCAGCGGGGCTTGGTCTGTACACATTGATAGATGTTAGTATGCCTCTCATGGGTGTATAGTTAAAGTGCCGACGGTACACTTTTGACTTTTGCTTGTGCACAGATTCACACTTTAATCGTGAGAATCTGTGCCCTAACGAACTTTATCCACTTAACCACTGCGCTATCGAGGTCCTCATTCTGTCATTTTAACTGAGGATCAGTTCACACCGAGACACGACGTGACGATGCTTGAAGAGATCAATGTTTACGCACTGCGAACCGCGACGCATTTTTGAATTTTTGCAATGAAATGTGCATCTTTTGTGTAATAAATAAAGTTATATTTTGTATCGCTATTTTTAAAAGTGCGACGTCGAGTCTCGGTGTGAAATGGCCCTTAGTAAATGTGTTTCCACGCAAAACAAAACATGTTAGGGGGTATTCTAATTAAAACGCACTCCTCTCTACTACTCCAGAGCAAAGGAAGCTGACTTACTGCCGCACACAGATACGTCAATTAGTGAGTACTGATGTCAAAAAATGACAATTCAAAACTAGTCACTATTCTTGCCGGTCTATGGTCTGGACTTAAATGAATTTTTTAGCATTAAGAAGTCATTAAAGTCAATTGACTTCTCTGAGTATAACATTGCACTGCAATGCATAACTCGTCGACAATCGTAGGTTTCTCTGTAGCCTACTCGCGTGCCGTTCTGCTAGCGGAGGGTTGGGCTCTGGTGCGTTTAGTGTCAACTTCTCAATTGTTTTATGTATATTGTCATGTTGTGATTGCCTATAATTGTTGTTGCATTGTCACCTAGTGGTGTAAATGTTTTTTTAAGTGTATGTACATGCTGTAATGTAACAATGTTGGCAGACCTAATAAATAAATAAATAAAAATTTGGTATTGAACGCGTGGGTGTCGACGCTTCGTTGCGGATCGGGGCGTGGGTGGGTTTTACTGCCGCACTCAGAGACGTCAAATAATGTTAATGAGTATTTAATGTATCAAAAAATTACAATTCAAAACTAGTCGTTATTCTTGCCGGGTCTATGGTATAGATTTAAATGAAATTTTTTGACATTAAGTACTCATTAAAATTAATTGACGTCTCTGAGTGCGGCAGTTAGGGACCTATTGTTATAGACTGAGACATGCTGCGCACTCAATGCGCAATCTTCTCTTGGACACACGGGTTTTCGGTATCTAGCGTCTTGACGATACATAAGTGTATTGTAGTCATATCAGATATGAATAAACGGATATTCTTTTACGGATAGCATACCCAAAGAAGGTTGGTGTCAGGCAGGCAGCCGGCTGTAAAACCTTAGCCAAAACCTTGAGCAGTATCGATTGGAATGTTGTCATTCCAATCACTGTCTCCGTTTATCAGTCTCTCGACATGGTCCGTTCCGTCTCTTTTCTATACATTCATTCGTCACTAGCACCTTTAAGATGTGGTGGATGATATGAATCAAAAGGGAGTGGATGGCTTGATGACGTCTGAACGATATGAACGGAAGAGGAAACATACTGCGCCGACCCCAGATAGACTGGGAACAGGGCAGGGAGACGAAGATTGTAATTATACTAGATATGAATAAACGAATTTGAACTTTGACTTTGAGTGCGGCAGTTAGATAATGATACTCACTAAGCTAGCTCCGTCCTTGTACATATGGATGAGCGTCTGCCATGCCTGCCGACCGTTGAGAGGCACATCACCGGTGTTACGATTGATGTACCACTCGCAGTACTTCTCGTATATCTCCTTGATTTTGTCCAGAACACCGTTGCGTTGGTATTGCTCAATCTGGTATCTGAAATAAAAATACAAATATTGTTTATTCATAATGTTTTGGTACGTTTAAACTATGTCATATATTGTCAAAAAAGATAATTATGTGTTTCTACCTCTGCTCTGCAAGGAGTAATTATAGGTGTAGGTGTCTGAATTTCCTTTGTAAAGATAACAAATTGAGAAATGGCATAGACTTATCCCTTTGATGCAAGAGATATATTCCAAATTTTAGCATATACACCGTATACAGAGTTAATTGTAAAGTACCCGCAACTTCGCAGATAGCTAACGTCATAAACAAGAACCTTTGTTCTATGACTTTTGATAATTCGACAGAAATTACTTTCATACAAAAATAACTCTATATTATTGAACGACACGCAAGCCCTGCATCGTCCTTGCGTGTATGAATTAAACATAGTTGCAAATGTCACCACAGTACAATAAAACATGGAAAATTATTGTATTGAGTTAGTTATGTTAAACCTCCTTAAACAAACGTAGCTGTTTGCCATGTTAACTATATTAATAGTCCTTAAAGGTTGTTGGTGTTATAAATAACCCTGTATATACTCAGAAGTATGCCTTTTTATTTAAGGTGACGGCAGAGTAGAATACAATTGTCACCACCCCAAATCTCTCCCGTGGGTGTCGTACAAGGCGACTAAGGATAAATTAGTGATGAGGAATGGGCAGCAGCATTCCTTTTGTACCACCTAGCAATTTACTGCGACTTTTGTGCCCGATAAATGGCAATAGTCTCGCCACGTTTTCCTTCGCCTCTGCCTACCCCTTTGGGGATATAGGCGTGATTTATGTATGTAGTATTTAAGCATACTTGTGATAGACTTGAGTGCCGAGGTCCCTTTGGAGTAACTTGAGTGTGGGGCTGTAGGTCTCGCTGCCGTCCACCAGCTTGCTAATCTCGCCCATTATCAAATCCACAAATTGGTCAACCTGAAATAGATAATGCATTAGGCTACACTGTGACATTCGATGTATTTGATACTGAAGGCGAATATGAGTACACATCAGTACGAATAATTAGTACGAATAAAAGCATCAAAGCCATGATGCTTTTAGTAGTATACTACTGGCTTCGAAAAGCTTCAAGCATTAGATATTAGGTAAGAATGTAAACAGTAATATTATATTTCTTTTACATTCTACCCTCCTCCTGGCATGCCCGTCATAAATATAAAGATTAAATGTATAACATATAATATACGAACAATACTTACATCCAGTACTTTAAGATACGGATAAAGTGTGATGGCGCAATGTGAAGCATTACTCTGGGACTTAAGTGTGCCCAAGTTGCGTATGAAGGCTTCTTTGATCACATCGCGCCATTCTTTTTCTGTCTCTTCTAGTTTCTTTCTCTGTGAAAATTTAACAGAATAAGTATCAATTATTAGTGTCCTTTGACCATGCTCGAACATAATCAGTAAATAAATATTACGGTACCCTAAAAACCCCATTCAAATATATATCTATTTAATTATTTACTACCTATTTGAAGGTAATTTTAGGATACTACGAAAATGAACCTATGATTGTGCAGTTTATCATACAACTGCTAAAAGCTAAAATTTTAAAATCTGTCTGTCATCATATGACAGCAGATCGGATTACAATTGTCACCACCCCTACCCCTACCCCTTCTCGCGGGTGTCGCGGGTGTCGCACATGGCCCCCTAGAGTTGTAATATAAAGAGGAATGTGTAGTATTCCTGGTGCACTATCTAGCAAAATACTGTGATGAATGTTCCCAGTGAATGGCAATACTTTGCCCCTATTATTAAGTTAGCTAAATCTTACACTTACACAGAAATTAACAGATGGCGAAGTGGCCTCATCTCTGATATCAATATTTTGTACTTCAACCTCTCCTCTCATCTCAATCTCTAACTGTTCTCTTCCTCTCTGCATCATTTCTTCCAGAGTCAAGAGTCCTTCAGCCGGTGACTGTAGAAGACCCTGCCTTGTTTCTACATTCGTCAACTTTAATTTTTCCAATAGCTTGCAATCATAGTCCAGTTCAGTTTGTGTATACTGTGGTTGGAAATCCGGCTCCAGTCTACGCACAGCCTTCAGGACTTGACTACGCTGGTGTTTGACGAATTTCGATTTGTCTAATATTGCATTTAGAGTAATACCCTAAAAAAACATTATAAATATACATTGTACACTACTTTCGTAAAAAGAAACAGGTGAAAAGCTTCTGATTGGTTGGTGTAGTTGATGTAGCCAATCACTTACGAGAGACAATGTTTCCAGTAAAAAATGTCAACTAAATATAATAATAATTTAGAACACAATATCAGAAACCATAAAATCTTAATAATTGTTTAAATATCTTCAAACACAACAAGACATACGCGTAAACTGTAGGTCAATTCGATAATACAAAAAATAAACTACAATAAAAAGTGTTAATTTTTCTTACCCTGTCTTGCATCTCCTGTTGGTAGAATTTTAGTAGGCCTAATTTATCATTTGATGAACTGCATTCTATACATTCAAAGACAGCGGCGTAAGTCTGTTCATTTGGCTTAACGTCACTTTCTGACATAAATGACAACAATTCTTTAACTTTTTCTAGTTCTTCCTGAAATAGTAAATTGTTAATAAATATCATAATACCAAAAATGATCAACTCAAATCACTCTAGTAATTAGTAAATAAAAATGCAAAAGGTAAAAGACAAAACAGATGATATATAATTACCGATGAAGCATAACCATGCAATAGAATGTTGTAAACTTTGACATCACTTATTTTCAAATGCTCGGGACCTCTAGCACTCTTTTGTCGAAAATACTGCAGTACTTGACGCCCCTGTAAAAATAATTTAAAAAGTTCCTTAAACAATAGCAACTATACAATAAAAAACAGGCATTCAGCCACTGCTTCTTTCAAGGAGCAATTATAGTCGGACAACTTCGTGCGCGACCTTCCTGCGGTATGAAAGACGGTGCCGGGGAAGGGGCACTCTAGATGTTAGCGGGGGAGGGTGATGCGGGGAGGAGGGAAAACTCGCTCCTCCCTTTTCTCTCCAAACTTTTCGGGCTATAGAGTTTTATTCATCCAGTCACTCCAGTCAGATGTTTCGGGTAACATTATATTTGGGAGTTTAGTTTAACTGGGCTTTATCCGCACTTAGCCCCCTGATTGGGCCATTGTACGTGTCTCCCTATTATTGCTACTCCAACCATTCCAGATTATCCTAAAAACCTAGCAGTCTTTTCAGACTGCTGCAAGCTTCCGGGACTGATACTGGGGATTGGAGAAGCCTTGCCCGTTGATCTGCCACGCTCCTGCATTCTATAAGCACGTGCTGTGGCGTTTCTTCTGCCTCCATGCATCCTCTGCATAGAGGGCTGTCTGTCACCCCAATGGTTTAATGTTATATTTGGGGGTAGCCAGAGGTATAATCGAAGTATTTCTATCTAGGTGTTGCACTAGGACTGTTGCCACCCATTCCTCATCATGTTGATAGCCATTAGCATGACACCCACGGGAGGGATTGGGGGTAGTAACTATAGCTATTTGATGATATATTTATTGACATAATAAAATATTACTGCAACACCAATTAAAGAGAAAAATCCATAGTATTTGGACAGGTTAATTAGCATGCATACATAATAATAACAACAGAGAAATTTTATACTACAAAAACTTTTTGTATGGATTTAATTTATGATACTATGATAAAAGGAAGTATGTTTCTATGCTGTTTCTAGATGAGATAAGACAATAACATTTGTGAATAAATGATCTTATCAAAAAAATGTAGGGCAGTATTACATCAAATAATATCAAGACTGGTGTTTAATATAATTTTGCTAAATATTGCGATATTTCTGTTAAGCACAGCATCCTAATATATTTATTTATTTGTATAGCTAACTTTTACAGGATCACGTTTCATATGATATTGTGAACATTTCAAAATATAATTATGTTCTTGTTAATTACTAGTTGTCACTCACCTCTTTTATCATCCCCAATGAACATAATAGTTGGAGATGTGCAGCCAGGACTTTGTGCAGAGTGTCTTGCTTTCCCTTTTGCTCCAATAGTTTCAAATCATTTTTCATATTCAACTCTTGTAGGGCACGCTTCTTCTCACGCTGTGATTTCTTCTTTTGTTTTGTTGCCTCTTTTCTACAATTATTCAAAAAACTTCAATTTAAATTCTTATTATTTATATGAAATGAAACTTTATCTTACCTCTTTTCAATTATTTATTTACTTTACAACCACAAGATACCATAATATAATATAATAATTCTTAAATCTATAACTAAAACTTTAATCATTTGGTCACTCGAACCTAGCTTTCAATTGTTAATCCTTGTAAGTTTAATTATGAGCAATAATATTAGATTGTTATCAATTAAAATTGCTAAACTGTCTGTGATTAGTTTGACAAGGGATTCAAACTACAATAAAACAATACCCTATGTACAGGAGAAGTACCAATATAAATAAAAATAATAAATTTTCTCTCCCCCTTTCAGTCAGATCACTTGCAAGTTTTTTATTTCTCTTATTGAATCTCATATGAATTTCGTGACAGAAAAAAAATTACAATTAAAATTTAAACAGACGCATTATATTAAAAAAATTATATTAAAAGTTTACTTACAATTTCTTAATTTTCAAACTTTTTGCTTTAGAAATATTTTCAGTTTGATCAATTTCGAAATCTTCTTTGGCATCTGCTAGGTCTTCATATAGGTCATCTAAAACTGGAAAAGCCGAATGGGCAATACTTTGGGATCTGAAAGAATGGTTGTTATAAGATTGAAGATAAAATAATATTATCATATAAAATAAATCATGTCACTTACTGAATAGTTGATAAGTGAGCCATAAGTTCCTGGTCATAGCTATCTAATTGATTGTCAACAAATAACTCTCTGAATATTGAATGAGGACTTTTTGGTAATTCTTTAATTTCCAGTTCATCTTTTAAATCTGTTTTAGTTGGCTCAAAGTCAAATTCTTGTATTAAACCTTCATTTATAGCAAATCTAAGATCTTGTAACCTTTGATCGTAAAGTGTGGCTTTCCTAAAGTTATAGTAGCTTTCTTTAACCATATCTACATATTGTTTTGTTTGTAACCTATATTGTAAGCCTTCAATTTTCTGATTGGTATAGATTAAAGCACAATTGTCATCTTCCAATACTATATCTTTTACATCAGATTTTTTAGGCTTCTTAAGTATCTTTTCCCTTACACTTTGAAGCAACTCTGGATCAACTTCTCTGATTTTTGATTTATTTTCAGGCTTGGTTGTTAACTGATGCAACTCCCCTAGAGATACTGGACTTGAGGCTAATTTAGACAGATGTATTGCACGCAATTTACTTATTGACACTTTCGTTTCAGTCATAGCCTTTTCACCCACTGTAAAAAAAATATTTATTTAAAATAATGACGCTTTTTGTGTAGTAAATAAAAAACCCAACAGACCTTCCAAGAGTTCGCCATAATTTTTATAGTTTTTGTATTTAGGTTTCTTCTTCAATGACCTTAACAAACTAGCTGTTCTTGTAGACTGATGTCTCAAAAAATATAGCTTTTCTGGAATAGACATACAATGTTACGCAATTAATTTATGGTTATTTACAAAAATACAGGGCTAAGAAAAAGAGCCGGCTTTGATTTTCTTGGTTCAGTGCAACGAATATTTAACTAAAGAGTATTTTTACCTGACTCTATTTGACCTAAAAGAATTTTTCGGCAATAGGAGCATTGTATTTCTGAAAGAGCAGAGCTTCTAACGAAATTTTTTGTGGGAAAGGATAAACTGTGAAATGATGTATGATACAGATTTTTAACGGTGACAATTCTATGCATTGTATATTTAAATACTATTCAATAAAACCAGCAAGTTCACTACAATAACATTCCGAAAATTATTGTAAAACCACGTGAGGATCAAGTCGCAAATCAAAATAATATCCTTCCTAGACAGAATGACAGTTGACAGAAGGCAGTTTGACATATATTTTTTAATTTCTTCTTTATGCTACCATTTAGGATGATAAATTTAGCTCGTACAGCCTTCAGTATTAAAATTATTATCAATGACATTGAAAGGATTGGAGTCTGAAAGTGGCGCCAGTAACAGAGAAGATGAAAGGGAGCCGTTTAGCTTGGTATGGACATGCTATGCGACGTGATGCCATGAATGTGAGTAAGAAAGTTATGGACAAGAATGTTGATGGATGTAGAAGTAGAGGACGACCACTAAAAAGATGGATGGATTGTGTGAGGCGTGATATGAAGGTGATGGATGTGAATGAGGAGATGACGAGTGACAGAAGAGAATGGAAAAAGAGGACATACTGCGCTAACCCCAAATAAGATGGGATAAGGCTAAGGCGATGATGATGATGATCAATGACAATGAAATATTTAAAATTTTCATGTATTCGTAGAGCTCTTTGTAACATTTTGCGACATCTTTCTATTTTTTGAGATGTTCGAAAACCGAAAAAAAGCTACTTGTATTGATTAAAGTAACCTATTAATTTTACCCACACATCCATTAATACATGGCTGTATGGGCCCTTTACCTTCCCTAAAAATATAGGAGGGAATTTAAAAAAAAAGGGTGAGTTGCTTTAACCCTTTGCCTTCCCTACAAATACAACGAGAATAAAAAAAAAACTGGTGTGTTTGGCGCGTTTCGTGGTGTCAGTCAGATTTATTTTCACTAATTCAAAAATTGTTACAGAGTGGATTTTGTGCAGTGAAAGTGGTGTTATTTTGATGCACAAGCATCCGTGTTGATGTGCAATTATGTAGAATCATTGAAAATGAGTCTCATGATGTGTTTGATGTTGTGGTGAAGATCACTTATAAAAAGTGGTTTTATCCATTTCATCAAGCACCATCATTAACTCTGTTACCATTCAATTCGCGCCAAGCACTCCCTAGATGCGTTAAAATATGTGGCACCCATATTTTAACGTAAAATTCATTTCATTCATACATTTCACTCACTCATTATTTCATACGACTACAGATAAAATATACACTTAAGACATGGCTGTATGGGCTAGACCCTTTGCCTTCCCTAAAATATAGGGAGAATTTAACAAAAAAAAAACTGTCAGTGTCATAAAATACGTCACTGTCTCTGTGTCACTGTCACTCTGGGAGTGTTTTTCCGTCTAATCCAATATTTCCAATTCCAGATTTCATTACCGTTCGTAAATAATAAAAAAATGATTAGATTCCTGAATAATAATATTATTAATTGATGATTTACTGAATCTTTTTGTGATAATTATAATGGACGAGAAAAGCTTTGTCTGTAAGTTTATTGTTTACCACTAGTTATAGATCTACTACACATAAAAATGTCGCAGCCAACTAGCCTAATTAGCCGTTCAATCAACAGCCTAGCCTCTTTACTAATTAAGCTAGTTGGCTGCGACATATACATATATTTATTTATGTATTTTGTACTTGTATTACATACTGTTTGTATTTAATATGTTTTTTCAGGGTCATCTGACCTAAGCAAAAAATTATTCCAATTGAGATTTCAAAACGATTGGTTATTCAAAAAGAAAAAGCAACCATGGGGGTAAGTCATATCAGTAGTTTATTAGATTAGCTCTTATCAAAAATACTGATATGGGAAGAAAATATTATAAAAGTAATCGAAACTTACCCTACAAATATTAATTCATTTAATCAATATTTCATCATCATGATAATGAATATTCCATGTCAATATTAAAGTAAGTATATTACATTTTAAATAGTCTCATAAAACTTTGTCAGTCAAATGTTCAATGGCTAGGCAGAGAGAGAAGTCGGAGTGGTGGAGGTGAGTGTTGACTAGTTGGCAATGGATCCCTTAAACCTCCACTTGGTTGTAAGTCCCAGGTGCTGCCACTGACTTCCCTCTTTGCCACACTATGGACCCGCTCTGTGAATCCATGGAATGCTAAGAGTTATTTTCTCTACAGGCTAGATTTTTGTAACAAGTAGGTAAACTAAAGCGCCAAAAAAATTGTCATAATTTATTTTTGGTAGGGTGTTATCTTGTTACTTTAGGTGAATGCTAGTTTTTTTCTTTAAATTATAGTTAGGTGTTGCTCAGAGTTGTTTATGATCTTTCATTAACTAGGTTATAATTGCTTTTCAACAGAGAGTTTTATAAAATACTTCTTCAGAATGGTTTTCCAGAGGAAATGACCATTAATCATGTCAGAAAAAAATGGTCTTACACCTATGATGTAAGTAGTTGCTTGATACTTCTCAGATGGGTCCTCCCTTCTGATCTACTCACCACTAGTGGAATTTATTATTTAATGTAATAAAACAAATTGTGGGAATAATAAATATATTTGTAAGTGAATTTTTTATGGTTTTTACAGACTTATAGAATAGCAAAGAAAACTAAAAATAAAAGTTGGAAATATTATAAAATGTTTGATAAACATTTTGGAATGTCTAAAATATTGGATAAATATGAATCTTGTAAGTATGTACTGACAAAAATATTTAGTATACTTTAATTTGAATGACTATCATTCTAATGGAATATATTATATCTAAATATAATATTTTTTAAATAATTATTTATGCCATTTTTTTAGGGAGTGATGACTGGCGGTTGAAATTGATAACTTTCATAACAGAAGCTAAATCTCAAAAATTGGAATCACAAACCATGTGGAAGTGTGTACAATTATTACATCTGTAAATTATATATTTTTTTTCAATTATAGAAATATTCACTAAATCCTATTTCAGGACTGTTGAAAGGGATTTGAGAACACATGGATTACCTAATGATTGCTGCATACAAGACATTAAAGGTTTGTGGCAGCATATACGTATCACATTCAATGTAAGTTCATTTATAATATCCTATGGTTCAATAGAACTTATACCAAAACCTATACATATATTTATTAACTAACCAATCTGTGCTATCAAAATTTAGCTCATGATCTGATGATGAGTAAAGGATTTTACTTTCCAAGCCATGTGTCTGTTTTATAAATAACATTCAAATAAATCTTAATGCATATCCACTTGGTTGTGGAAACCACTTCAGCTACATCAACAGGAATAATATCTTTTATATTGGTCTCAAGTGTTCTCTCCCTATTTATAATTGAAAATCACCCTTAATGACTGCAGCGGAAACATAGATTAAAAATAAAAAAAGGTGCAGAGTTGACAGAATGGCCCTTATATGAAGGCATGTTGAGATATTTCCAAACAATTGAACCTGAACACCTCACTAACCTGGAGACGGAATCTTCATGTGAATTCAGCAAGAGGCAGCAGAATATATCCGAATATTGTAAGAAAAAAAGGAAAGATACAGATGACAATGATAATGAAAACGAATTTCAATGTACTGATAATTTCCTATTACTTTAATTACTTATTTAATTTTAAAAACATACACTCTATACATGTTGTTTCTTTTATAGGGTCAAAGGATATCACAGAAACATTTATACAATTAAGATTACAAAATGACTGGCTGTTCAGTAAAAAGAAAAGGGCCTGGAAGTAAGCTAAACATTTATGTAATCAAACTCAAAATAAATCTGTTTGTGTGATTAAATAGCCACAATAATATTCATTTGTTATCTAACAGTGATCTCCATGCCATCATGATTGAAGAGTATGGCTTTCCTAAAACATTGACAAGCAGAGAAATTTGCAGAAAGTGGGCAGCTACGTTTTCTGTTTGTATTTAAGTAATTAGTAGTATTAGTAATTAGTTATTTTAATTGTAGTTTTTTTTCCAATTTTCACGTTATGCTTGAAGTGCTGCTGCAGTCCTATGTTTATAATGCTTTTTAGCTAGAAATAGCTTACTTAAATGTTACCAGTTTATTTATTTTTTACTTAAAATTGTACATGAATGTTTGAGTTATGTGTATGAAACATTCCCATACAGGAATATCAAAAAGCTAAAGCCACAAATAATAATTTGTGGGTGTACTACAATTTATTTGAGATATATTTAGGAGAAGGAAGTCTCAGTTTAAATCCACTTGTTAATTGTAAGTGAGCCTTGTTGCACTTTATCTTTGTAATCTATAAACAACTGTTATCTTATTCTTAATAATGCAATCCTTATTTTTGCATTTTTATTTTATACAGGGCAAGAAGAATGGGTTCACAATTTAATTAGTGCCCGGCTGGAATTTGAACATCTGTTCAAGTTTTCTTTGAAAGATCAAACTGGAGGATGGAGGTACGTACCTAATTGATCTTGTTATGAAATGCGTTGCTGCATTTATAAATAATAAACAGTAAACTTATTCTTTTTGTGTTTAGGGAAGTGGAGAGGAAAATGCGGAATTGCGGTTTACCCCTAGACCATAGTCTACTCGATCTGCCAGAAATTTGGATACATTTGCTAAAAACATTCAGGGTATAGTAATTTCTTTTATCAGCATCATGACTTTGGTTTCTGTATCTTTTAGTTATAATGTAGATTTCTTTTGGAATATAATTATCTGTGTTTTTTGCAGTGGAAGAAAAAATTCGCAACCAAGGGTATCTTAAATGAACAGTGGCCATATTACGAAGCGATGTGTCAGTATATGAATGCGCATGCGACCAAGACAGTGAAGAAGCAAACCGAAGATCGCGAACAGTATGACGACGCGGCTGTGGACGACGACTGCGAAGAAGACATGAAGCTCTTTGACCTGAAACAGAGGCTGCAAGTCAAGCCTAAGTTTGAGACCATCGATGGAAACCAATGCAGATCGTGCTTCAGCGATGGAGGTTGCGTTAGTATATACGACCAAGTTGATGATGATGGATCGGATATTGCAAGCAAACTGAGATCTATTTGCGGTATAGAGGTAACTATAGTAAAATGACAGACATTACAGGCAGGATAATGACAAAAAGGATTTATATGGCAGGGAGAAATGGGAAGGGGGAGGCCTAGGTGGATCTTTAAAAAACAAATTAAAAGTCTATTAAACAGGGTCAGGCCATGACGCAACCGACGAGTATGCATAAAAAGACATTAATGAGATTAGATGAAGCGAAAGAAGTATGTAAGGATCTAGCAAGCGGAAAGAAGTGACTCTGCCTACTCCTTTGTATGTTTAGTAAAATATTTTCATAAATAAAAAGCTTCTTCTTCTTCCTGCCCTTATCCCAAAGCATTGAAGTTAAATAGACGCATTTTTTCAGGTGGAAAAATCGGATCATTTGCCGACGCAAATATGCCTGGACTGCTTCAGAGAGCTGGAGAACGCGTACAATTTCCGACGAAAATGCCAAGATGTCGACAAAATATACCGCACCAGTAACTCGACGAGGAAAATCAAAGTGGAAGTCCTAGAGAACGGCGAGGAAGACCAAGAGAATCAGAATCAGAATTTCCTCGACCCCGCAAGGGAAAAATTGGAACACAACAACTTGGACGATGCGGACACACACTTTGATGACATCCCCAATTACCCGGACACCGATATCCCACCTAGTAGAACACTGAAAAAGGAACCTTCCAAAGTCAGGAAGAAGAGGAAGAAAGCGAGAAAACTGAGGTACGATTATTGGAAGGTGTGCGAGGTATGCGGGAAGCACACGAGGAACCTAGTCAGCCACCTGGACATGCATTCCACTGGCAAGCCGTACTCGTGCAACGTATGCGACAAAAAGTTCAAATTCAAGAGCGGTCTGCTGATCCACAAAGCGGTACATGATCCGACGCCGCGGAAAACGTGCGAGGTCTGCGGCAAAACCTTCCACGTTCTGGCGCAGTACAGGCGGCATTTCGTCTACCACGCGAACGAGAGGAAATACGGTTGTGAGACTTGCGGCAAAAGATTCAATACGCTGGACATATTGAGGGTTCACAATCGCACGCACACAGACGAGCGTCCTTTTAGCTGCCAAGAGTGCGGCAAAACCTTCAGGACGGCAGGCTGTGTCAGCCGCCACAAAAGAATTGTGCACAGAAACTTGAAAGTTCAATAAACGTATTCCGCCACAAGATACTACAAGAGTTATTTTTCCATTGCGGACTGACCCTTGGCAATCTATGTTTATTATCTTAAAGGTCACAAACGCTATCTGCCGTTGGCGTAAGTGTGAAAAGTCTAATGCTTTGCGTTGGAAATTCAGTTTGGTGATAAATGAAAGTCGAAATGATTTTTCTTTATTTTTTTAGTTTGCTACTGTTGTTTTGACTTGAATGGTCAGATCGCTTGTTATAAGTATCGGCCTAGGTTCAAATCCTTGTTTATGTGGTGTATTATAAATATTTATATGAGATACTTAATCATTATATTAAAATTAGCCCGTCATCTAGTATCCAAAACGTTGGGCTAGACTGGTGTGAGCACGAGAAACATTTATTCGTAGTCAAACATTCTTCAATATTGAATCCAATATCTGCAACATAATTGACCTAATTAGCAATTTAAAATCATTAGATGTTCTGATTTATCTGCATATCGTCCTTATAAGTTATTTACATAATGATCTTATATTAGGCCGTGTGGTGACGGCAGAGTAGAATACAATTGTCACCACCCCAAATCTCTCCCGTGGGTGTCGTACAAGGCGACTAAGGATAAATCAGTGAGAGGGATGGGCAGCAGCGTTTCTCTTATACCACCTAGCAATGTACTGCGACACTTTTGTGCCCGATATATGGCAATAGGCTCGGCACCTATTACATGGGACCTAACATAATTGGCGAAATGTGGGTGCTAGTTCACCTCTGCCTACCCCTTCGGGGATATAGGCGTGATTTATGTATGTATGTATCTTATATTAGCTTTATGTTGTACGTACCACGTATACTTAAACAAGACAGCGTAGTATCCTTTTTCTTTTTCGAAACTAAATAAACAGGCCGTTGTTTAGGAGGCACAAACGTTGATTGACCGGCCGCATCCAAAAATACGATTCCATTTAACCCTTCGGAATGTTGATCAAACAAAGCGTACGTCAATAAGGCCTTAATAAAGGTGAACGCACACTTATCCGAGCCGACCCACTACACGGCACGCCAGTAAGCCTATTCGCTAACTTTTTTTGACAGTTGAAAGTGATAACCACCGAACTATTTGCTTATGCATTACTGTTTTTACAGGACAAGTGTCACAATAGCGTTATAGTAAAGCTTAATAGTTCAGTGATTATCACTCTCAATTTTCCAAAAATGTTAGCGAATAGGCCTAATGAGCCGAGGTCCGCGCCTTTAGAGGCACCCTCGGGCCTGCCGATACTTGTTTACCGACTTGGGCGCCCTGTGAGGCTCTCCGCGGCAGTATATCTCCCTCGGGAGATGCCGTCCCCCGCAGGGGACGCCTGCTGTGAAGGCACCCTCACAGGGAGTGCTCGACTGCAAGGCTTGAGAACGATTTGGCTTTAGGTCAAGGTCTTCGCCTTCCCAAAAAAACCTAGCCTAGGTCCTTAAAAAAAATCCGAGTCGAACGTGCCGAAGTCGCCTCGAATACCTACCTATACGCGCCCCGAAGGAATCGAAATGAATCGTCCGCATCGTGCGCATCGATTTCGATGACGTCATCCGAATTCTTCTAGGATTCTGAATTTTTTGACAGTTTTGGACGAATCGACACGGGCAAGTGTGTGAGGTTTCAAATGATGACCTGCCGCACTCAGAGACGTCAAATAACGTTAATGAGTAGTTAACGTCAAAAAATGACAATTCAAAACTAGTCGCTATTCTTGCCAGGTCTATGGTCTAGATTTGAATGAAATTTTTTGACATTAAATACTCATTAAAGTTAATTGACGTCTCTGAATGCGGCAGTCAATATTATAAAGATTTATTTCAATTCGTTGACTTCAGCGCGTTCAGTCGGCTCGGATAAGTTTTTTTTTTAAAGGACCTAGGCAGTTGGCCGAGGCCGAGAGGCCTGTAGGCCTATTCCCTAACATTTTTTGACAGTTGCAAGTGATGATCACCGAACTATTTACGTATCCATTACTACTTTACTATAACGCTATCGTGACACTTGACCTGTGATAACAGCAATGTATTAGTAAATAGTTCGGTGATCATCACTTTCAACTGTCAAAAAAAGTTAGCGAATAGGCTTACTGGACATCTACCGGGTTTTTTTGGGGAAGCCGAAGACCATGTCCTCAAGACAAACTTGTCATCAAGCCTCCAGTCGAGTACTCCTTGTCAGGGTACCTCCACAGTAGGCGTCCCCGAAGGAGATAAATACTGCCGCGAAGAGCCTCATAGGGCGCGAGTCGGAGCTTAGCCAACTCGAATAAGTGTGGGTTCACCTTAAACAGGCGCATGCGTTCACCCGACCATGCACCCGTCGGCGCCGGCGCAGGCGACAAAGTTCATTTTAGTTCATCGTTCAGTCAGTTCGCGATCGACTGCGCGCGCACGCAGTCTCTTCGCCTACTTTCAAACTTGGAACGGTCCTTCGCGTCCGCTGTGATTCGAAAAGGGAACGAACAAAGGTGCACTTCGTAGTTTAAATTAGAATTAAAAGGCCAGCATGGCGGTTTATAGTTTGGTGAGTATTTGTTTTTTTTTAATTGATGTCAATACTTGCGTGGGCATCCGTCTTCGTTCTCATCTGCTTCTCATTACACAAAGATGATATTAACATTGGAAGTTAATCTTTAGTAAGTGTGTATATTTTAAATAGGTTAATAAAATGAGAAGCTAATGTGTAGAAAATTTTATATCACCCATTAAATAATATTAATTCATGTGGTTTTACATTTCCCTTGTTTAATACATAAGTAACTATCTACTACTGATTACTAATTCTTGTCTTCCTAATCTTATCTACTAGATGAAAGTTAAGATCCAAAAATATTTTATAGCTTTTATTATAAAGTGACTTCTCAAATCTTTTGTTAGTAAAGATTTCTATCTAATAATTAGTAAGTATTAGTTATGTTATTTTATCGCCGAGTTATCGTCAAGTTGTTTATAACTTAGTTATCAAGCAGAGCCTACAGTCGTGCGTTAGCGCAAGCTCTAAAGTATACATTAATTTTGTAAACATTCTTTAGAGATAATGTCCGCACTTGTGCGCCTGCTTATTATTTATGAGAAAGTTTATTGCCCTAAGAAGTATGCTAAGGGCGCTTTTCGCACCTCTCTAAACTTGTTTCCAACAATATAGTGTATCTAACGAAGTTATCCAAAGTGTAGTTTTATAGTCTTGGCATATTTTTTTCTTTAATTTGCAACCGAGCCATTGCATAATTATTTTTAAATAGGTACCTAACCTACCGACATCCTTAATGCACTCCTCAAATCACGCCTAAATAAAAAACAAATAGCATTTATTTATTACGTTGAAAAATGTAGTTTCTTTTTAGAGCAAATAGGCAAAAAGTACTAATTTGCGTGCTAACTAATGGATGGACGTAGAATAAGAGGAATACCAAAGAAGCGATGGATGCATTGTGTAAAGGTTGATATGACGAAGAAAGGAGTTCATGGTGAGCTCCATCTGATAAATATGGAAGGGGATGTTAAGAAACACGAGTATCTAGCTCTTCTTCTCCCTGCCCTGGTTCCCAGTCAATCTGGGGTCGGTCGGCGCAGTATGTTTCTCCTACCATTCAAATCAGTCGGACGTCATCAAGCCATCCACTCGCCCTTTTGACTCATACCGGAAATGTTAGTGATGAATGAATATAGAAAGAGATGTAACGGTCCATGTCGAGAGACCGATGAACGGAGAGAGTGATTTGTATGACAACATTCCAATCTATACTGCTCTACCAACCCTCTTTGGGTATGCCGTTGTTGATAGTTCGCCATAGACACCATTCGGGTGCCCCCAAGATGCTTATTGGTTAGGTAGGTACACCGAGCAATATCCTTTAGTCGACTTTTACGACACCAAAGGGATGAGCAGGGGCTGGCTGGCACATTCTACGGCATGGGAAATGTTTCTAACTATAACCATATAAAATAAGCATCTCAGATTTTATGACGGCTTTAACCAGGCCGTTTGATATGGCTGTTAGGGCGATACAGTTTTAGGTTTCTGTATCCGGAAGAAGGTGGTACCAGTAGAACTAGTCGTAAAATAGTCAAAAGAAGCATGAATAAAATAAAAACGTCACCTTTCCGAACCTAACGGATTTTTTAAGTAAAACCCAGTTTTCGACCTAAAATCTCAATATAATCCAAAATTTTGGATTTAGCATTAGGTGTTAATATTTACGTAAATAATAAATCTAAGAAGATATACTATCCCTTTTTTGCCACTGTTGTCATCATCTTTCTAAGGTCTCGGATTGGCGCAGTACGCTTCCTCTTCCATTCATGTCGGTCAGACATCGTCTGAACCATCCAATAACCTGCAATACAAGAAAGGTGCTAGTGGTGACTAAATGTATGGAAAAGTTATTGAAAGGAACATCTCATCATTTTAACCACCTCCGTGGTCTAGATGGTTCGCCCACCGGAATGAAGATCCAGAGGTCCCGGGTTCGATCCCCAGGGGGGTACAACTTTGTGCTCGGTTTGGTTTGTGGTAGGACTTCTTTGGAGTCCGCCTGGCTAGCTACCACCATCTTATCAAAATCTGTCGCCATAACAATAATGTTAACAACATTATTGTGTTCCGACAACGTGTGATAAGATAGCCAGCCCTTCTGTGGTTGAGGGTTCCAGGTGAAGTTCGATTCCATCTTCAGCCCTTATCGTCACTTATCATCCGGTGAGATGAAGGGCAAGAGCTTCCCTGTCTAACATAAAAAAAATCTCGAGAAACCGAAAAACAATATAATTTCGACGAAGAAAATAAAATCAAGTCCACTTTTTCTAACATTTATCTAAACCATGTTTTAATCAAATCATTACACTATCTCCAGTTCTCCCGTCACTATATTCATCTCAGTATTATCATCCATTAGGAAGACTTGTGCCCCAACAGTGGAAATATTAAAGGGTTCATGGTACCCTTGATTTCCTTAACTGCTTACAAACATGCTCGCGACAAGTTAGGTGCATGCATGCATGCATACCTAAATATGCTATCCGAGTTATGTTTAGTACTCAATTGACATTTTAGTTTATCTCTGAACATTTCTACGAACTTTATCCGGCATGCATTGCTCTTTCCGATATTATTAGAATAGGCAGGTTGCGGCTGTTATAATAAAGTTAGGTTGGGCCTACATTGTTACTTACCACCTTACTTTGGTAGCTATACTTTGTCTGACTTCATACTTGCTCAATGATGTAATACTAACCACAATCTCCAAGCCAAGATTCTAGATAAACTTTGAATATTTTAAAGGTAAAGGTTTGTACCTACCTACACTAGCTGCCGCACTCAGAGACGTCAAATAACGCTAATGAGTATTAAATGTCAAAAATTTCATTCAAATCTAGACCATAGACCCGGCAAGAATAGCGACTGGTTTTGAATTGTCATTTTTTGACGTTAAGTACTCATAAACGTTATTTGACGTCTCTGAGTGCGGCAGTTAGGACCTATACAGAGTCACAGAACTAGCGCAGACATACTTTGACGATTCTAAATTCGATATTCTAACAGAATAATCCAATAGAATTACATTTATGCTAAACATTGATAAGCAAACAGAAGCAGAATCAAAATGGCGTATATGGTCAAGGCGAACTCTCGATGTACATAGTGTCTGACCTACCTAATTACCTCAGGGGTTATCGCCTTTATTCAATTATTACAATGATCCGGTAATTTTGCTAACGTTCAATCAACTATTATGTACACATATTATATTTTTTAGAAGAACATTCCAGGATAATGCGAAAAGCCAACGATGGGTATCCTTTTAAAAAACTAAAAAGCATGTTGCATCGCGGATAAAACTAACAACGTCATCCGCTTTGTTTGTGATTGTAAGCATTAAGTGAAGTAAGTGTATTAACTGCGACGCTAAGCATTTAAACCACTTCATGACATACGTAGACATATCAGGGTTGCTTATTCATTGTGCTCAAATAGCGTGCGTTATGTCCCCAGAGAATTTGCTGGGTGGCCCTGGCGCTTCTGGCGTGGACTCCTGACACGCACTGCCGGAACGTGACGTAAGTATTGCTTAAGCTTTATTACCAATCTACCTATAATAGACTATTGAAAATATTGGTACTTGGTACTTAAGCATCCCATCAAATTTTAACCTTATCACCATAGCTTAGGGTACATGCAGTTCTTATTGCAGCTTCTTTAGCTAAATTTAAATTGGCGGCTCTACTGCCTGCTTACATAAATGTTGTTATTCAAAGGTTTCCCTTCACCGAATATTAATTTGTTCGTAAATGTAAGTGTTTCGTTTCATATGTTTATATTCCCGCACTGTACCTAATATAGTCGGTCGATATTGAGAGTAGGTCGGTGCGATTCAATTCAGGATTCTATGTTTTTATTGTATTCAAATTCCATTCAATTCGAAGTTTTATGTAGAAGCTTTCTCAAAGATTCAGCATAGATTCCCGGTAGTGACGGCAGTGCAGTAGAGGCGACGAATCCTTTTCACACCGTGGGTGTTGTTGGAGCCGACGAAAGGAATTTTCTACATACATACATACATAATTGACGCCTATATACCCGAAGGGGTAGGCAGAGGTAAAAAAGCACCCACGCTTCGCCAATTATGCTAGGTCCCATGTAATAGGTGGCGAGCCTATTGCCATTTATCGGACACAAAAGTCGCAGTACTTTGCTAGGTGGTAGGTATAAGAGGAACTGCCCATTCATCATCACTGATTTATCCTTAGTCGGCTTGTACGACACCAACGAGAGAGATTTGGGGTGGTGGCAATTGTACAATTGGAATTTTCTGGTTGAAGGATTTAGGGAAGATGTTATTTTGATTCTGCTCTGCTCAATTTTTTTTGCCATCTGCAGCATAAGGAACGTCATGATTGGTTTACAAATTTTGTAATGCGAATCTTCCTAAAATTTGAATTTGGGAGCTAAAAGCGGAGTATGGAACTTCTGGCGCCAGGTTGTAATAAAAAATTTTAACATTTCGAAGTTGGAATAGAGAATAGTAACTACCTTGTTTTTACTAACCGCTTTTGTTTTATTAACCTTTAATAATAGAAAAGGTTATACTATGTCACTGCGTTACAAATAATGCCACTCGACAACACGAGTAAATAAACGGAACAGAGTAAAAGCAAAACCGGCTTTTTCCAGTCTCGCCTAACGGCCAGTTAACAAGCTTGATCTCTGTTCCGTTTATTTACTCGTGTGACTCGACTGCGCTACGTGCTACAATAACCATAAATTTATTCCATATTGGTAGGTACATTAAACAATATGGAATAAATTAATGAAAACCATATCCGACTGTTGGGTTCAAAACTGATTAGAAATAGCCATCATTGTATTTATCGGCGCTCTCAATCAGACGGTATTGAACTGAACAACTGCTTCCAGCAGAGCCTAAACGAAAGTCACGGTGCCGGCCAAACATAAATCGTCATTTAAAACTTGCACCGCAAGTCGCGACCAGCATCCAATTTAAGATGAGATGATTGATGATCTATGAATAGCTATTAGTTTTGTTCCAGTGGAACTAGCAAACAGGGTCGTCGATCTTTTTATTATTATGCCTCAAGAGGCTTTTATGGAATTGTGTTGGTGTTTTATGGCCGATGTGCATTTAAGGAAGTATACTTACTTCTAGGAGTTTGACTGCATATGTCTCATCCAATGCTCTGCCCCTGTATTATGTAAGCCGATTTCAGTTGCTCTGGTCTACTCGTCTCTCTCATTCAATTAGAAAAATAGCGAAGTGTGAGAGTGACGGGTAGACAAAAGCAACTGAAATCGGCTTACATAATACGGGGTCAGGGCCCGTAGCCAAGTGGCAATCGTTTCATAACGATAACGTGTCGAAGTTCGTCACGATCGGCCATATTACTTTGGTATCTACTGCGTCTTAGCTTGCGCTACCAACATAACTAGGAACTTACGAAAACGATTTTGGTCACGTGATTTCACGACGACTTACGTCAAATCCCATACATTTTGCTTTATCGAACTTAGTTATCTTTGTCGGTATGTTACTTTGTCTAGGCCCCCAGGTAGCTGGCTATTGGCCAAAGAGGTCCTTGGTAAGGGCAAATGTTTGTGATGAACACAGACATTTGTTGTCGAGTCATGCAGTTTGTTGTGTATAATTATACACAACTTAATAATATTCTATTACATTTATATGTGTGGTGACGGCAGAGTAGAATACAATTGTCACCACCTCCATCTCTCCCGTGGGTGTCGTACAAGGCGACTAAGGGTAAAGACAGCAATGAGTAATGGGCAGCAGCATTCCTCTTGTACCATCTAGCAATGTACTGCGATTGATGTGCTCGATAGATGGCAATAGGCTCGCCACCTATTACATGGGACCTAGCTAAATTGGCGATAAGTGGGTGTCAATTCACCTCTGCCTACCCCTTAGAGGATATAGGCGTGATTTATGTAGGTATGTACACTTATATTTATACTTAATAATATAATAATTATATTTTTTTTTTACACTCACATCTATCATCTAGCCCAAAGTAAGTAGCCTAAGCACTTGTGTTATGGATACTAGATGACGAATATATTTTTAATATAATTATGTATATAAATGTTGAAAATATACTACATTAACCTAAACACAACCATGACTCGGAATCAAATATTTGTGGTCATCACAAAGTTTGCCTCTACAAGGATTCGAACCCGGGACCTCTTGGCCAATACCCAGCAATCTGAGCATTCGACCAAGGCGGCCGTCAGAATATATTATGTTTCTGTACTAGTATATTATGAATATTTATTATTAAATTAAAATTTTAATGGAAAATGGAAACGTACTGCGCCGACCCCAGATCAACTGAGAATAGGGCAGCATTCGGCGAAGTGCAGCGTGCTAGCGCTTTTGGCTTGCTATTACGTCTTCTTCTCCCTGCCCTATTCCTAGTCTATCTGGGGTCGGCGCAGTATGTTTCCTCTTCATATCGGTCAGACGTCATCAAGCCATCCACTCCCTTTTGATTCATATCATCCATCACACTGTAAAGGTGCTAGTGATTAATGAATGTATAGAAAAGAGACGGAACGGACCATATCGAGAGACCAATGAACAGATAGAGTTATTGAAATGACAACATTCCAATCCATACTATTAACGTTTTGGCTTAGGTTTTACAGCCGGCCGCCTGCCTGACACCATTCTACGTTATTTGTTCGCTCCCAGGACAGCATAGAAGATAAAGTTGGCATTACATAAACTAAGCAATGTTCTCTAAGGCCGGTTATTGGATGGGTGACCAGAAATACCTATATTATTTCGAGTCTCGACTGCATCTGCAGTCGTTAAAGCCAGCTATCCGCACTGGGCCAGCGCGTGATGGTTTAATTATGACCTATTCACTCTTTATTATTTAATCCACCATGTATCCTGCAGGGGGAAATAAAAGGCTTGGTGATGATGATGGCGAAACGGATTTAATGTTAAAATTCACCACTGTTTATTTACAACCATTATTAACATAATTACCACGATTAATGTAATTATGTTAATAAATATGGCTGAATTTTAGCTACCCCACGATTAATGTAATTAAATTAAACAATAAAAAAAGATTTATGCGGGAGCTTGTTGGTTATAACCTAAGTACCTAAGTATATTTGTTATTCTAGATAACAATTAGGTATCGTGACTTAACAAGACGTACCTAAAACTATTACTGAACCGGACGCTCCTTTACAAAACTATTTATTTTTAGTAAATGGTACTGCGGAACTGCAATTTAAATGCACTATTTCGAAACTAGAACTGCCTAAGCCAATAATAAACATGTACGTGTGTTTAATGCACACTCACTCCACATTCAGAGCAAATTTAATTTTATCAACGTAGATAAATGCAGGACGTTTCCATTATTTGAGACTGAAGTGTTTTTGTAATGACGTCTTACTGGTTTGGATTTCACAAAGAACTTCCTGTATGAATCTGAGGCTGTTTTAGTGGATGGATTATTATCATGTGACGGCACGTTTTTGTTATAACTACCACCAGATTGAATGGGTTCGTTTTATTATGGAAACGGAGCTCATCGTATGAACTCTGGAGAAGTCTTGTTTTAGTAATTACTATTATACAAAATATATTTAAGTTTGTGGTCATATATTATATTATATATTATTAAGTCAACAGCCCTTGGCTGTGCCTTTTGTACAAGATATTAGAGAGGATCATTTATAAATAGCCAGGTGTATAAGATAGGTACTCAGCCATCAGTACGTCAGTCGTTCAGCCTCACTCAATACGGATTACGCCATGGATGCTGGCTATAAGATTGACCTCGTCTAAAGCTTTTGACCGCATCCAGCATAGATTGCTCTTGTTGAAACTTAAGTACATTAGAGATTAAATGGCGACTTGTTCAGGTGGTTTATACTACATCGAGAATCGAACGCAAGCGGTTGTAGTTAATAATAATATATGTCTCGGTAGGTGAGAGGTTCCAGTGGTTTACCGCAGGGTTCTTTTCTCGGTCCTTATAGAAATTTGTCTTCGTCCCTTGTAGGGGGCTACCAACGCGTCAATATTGGTTGGTGCCAATGCAAACGACTTTGTTTAGTTATTTTACTATTTAAGGAATTCCTTCAGCTGGGCACTGTTCGAAATGTTTAATATTTTTCGGCCTGAAATTCTGGTTTCGTTTTGATCCGATTGTCGATTCCTTCACGTAAAGAACATACTTTATTGTACATTTAATAATTCCACATGAATTATTTACAAATAGCCACCACTTCATAAATCTCCTTTTTATTGAATACCTTCATAATTACATGCAGCCAGAAGCTTTCTCGTAATAAAATGTATAAGGATTGCTTAGTAGCATAAATATTAATGTGAATCCCTGTAATTAAGCAGTAACTCATATCTTCAATTTCTAAAACGGTTTTGTAATTAGTCGCGTATTACGTATTTATTTATATGCGTAGGTACATCATCATTAACTTTGCGCGAAAGCTTGAATAAATAATAATAAATATTTATTCACCTCACAAACATCAATAGAGGAGAATAGATTTAGGATGTAGTTTTTTGTATGCTTATGTTTGTTTTGTATGCTTAACGTTTGACCACAATCTCGCCTGATAGATAATGATGATAAAGTCTAAAATGGTACACGCTTGCCTAGCAGATATCCAGATATACTAGGTAAACAAAACTTGGCAAACAGTTACACTCTATTTTGAAAATTGTGCGTGATGCACAGTAAGGCGTTATTACAAGAACAATGTGTAGTATGAGTGTATCTACGCAATGGCTGCAGAAAGCATTACATTATATTCTGTCTGAGTATGATAGAGTCATTAGTTCTTAGTAGGTATTATTGCCCTCTATGCATTCGTTATTCCTTTTTGAGTAGCTATGAAGTCATTTGGTGCTTAGGTAGGTACGTCCGTTTAGAATGAACAAAAATTTTATCGTGATGTTTTATAACAAAACGACATAATGAAAAAAAATAGGAAAATTTGTCTTTTTTTTTATTTAAACTCATGAAAAAATTATGTATGTTGAAAAAATGAAATGTCGTAAATTTTATGAATTAAAAAAACCGGCCAAGTTCGTCCCTTTTTTATCCTTTGTACCCAAAAGATTAAAATCTAAAAATTATTGTATCTATTGCCGTTTTGTTTCAGAAACGAAGACATCAGGGACGCTATGATGTCCCTGATCCACATGTTCCGAACTTCTGACGACAAGCTAGAGCGACACGAGCACCGGGAAAAGGCGCTCTCGGAACACCTCAAGAAGATGATAGCCAGCCTGGATAAGAAGCAGCGGGCCCTGGAACCCATCAAGGGCATGATATCGCGGCTCGACGAACGGTTGTCCAACGTTGAAACTATCCTTCTGCAGGTACTATTTATACATACATACATAAATCACCACTATATCCCCGAAGGGGTAGGCAGTGGTGAATTAACACCTATTTATCGCCAGTTAAGTTCGATGTCATGTAATAGGTGGAGACCCTGTTGCCCTTTATCGGGCACGAAAGTCGCAATTACTAGGTGGTATAGAAGGAACGCTGCTGCCCATTCCTCATCACTGTCTTTACTGTTAGTCGCATTGTATGACACCCACGGGAGAGATATTATTGTTGTGACAATTGTATTCAAATGGCCGTGTGGTGACGGCAGAGTAGAATACAATTGTCACCACCCCAAACCTCTCCCGTGGGTGTCGTAGAAGGCGACTAAGGATAAATCAGTGATGAGGAATGGGCAGCAGCATTCCTCTTATACCTATCAACTAGCAAAGTACTGCGACTTTTGTGCCCGATAAATGGCAATAGGCTCGCCACCTATTACATGGGACCTAGCCTAATTGGCGAAGCGTGGGTGCTAGTTCACCTCTGCCTACCCCTTCGGGGATATTGGCGTGAATTATGTATGTATGTATGTACAATTGTATTCAGCTCTGCCGCCACCACACAGGCTAACATATACTTCATATATTAACATATAATTTACTTATTCAAATTTGATTATATACAGAAGGAGGAGCGCGAAAAGGCCACGCAAAGCAAGACGAGCAGCGCATTAGAAGAGATCCAGAAAAGTCTCCAGGCTCTCACGTCTACCATCAGCAAGAGCCAGAAGCCTACGACGGCCGAAAGCAACCTAACCACGGACGAGGATGCCCCCGACCTTCGCCTGGAGACCACCAATGCCAAGATAGACGCCGTCAAAACCGAGATTGAACTCCTGAAAAAAAGCCTGAGCCGGGTTCGTTTTTTGATTCTGATTGTTGTTTTATTAAACAATTTAGGTACGTAGATTTAAAAGCAAACACCATAGTATTCCACGAAAATTTTAAGTGCCTGCAAATGTCTGCAAATCCCCACATTGTTGACAGCTAACAGGAGGAATGGAAGAAAAAACCATACTGCGCCGACCCTTAATGAAATATAGCACAAGATCAAGAGGATAATGAATTAAACAAAAAAACAATGACACTACAACCTTTTTTGCATGTTCGCCAGTCTTACATCTAGGTGCCTCTCAAACTTAGCTCTTTCGCAGGAATCTCTTCGAGCTATGTGCTTAGAAGTGGCATCGGACTACAATCCGCTAGAAAAACACTTGTCTGAAACAGAGAAGCTGCTGAATAAATACGAGCTAAAGCTAAACGAATCCAACAAAGTTCCCACAGACTTCGTGCCCCTCAACGAGATCTCCCTAGCGGACGAAGCGTGGCATAACAAAATGACTGAAGGTAAGCTAAGTGTGACATAAGGGCCTAGCCAAGAGCCAAGCGATACAACGTTTCTATCGAACGAATAGAAAGCAAATTTGAAATAAAACACCTTTTACGGATAAGACTCGCGTATAATTTGGTGTTATATTAATTATTTAAACCGACGTTTCGATCACTTTACAGTGGCCGTGGTCACGGGGGGACTAAAGATGACAGGTGTCCTCACAATAAAGTAATAATTAACTACCGTCATAATATTTGATATTTTAGGTGTTCCGATTTACACAAACAGAGCTTACAAAAAAAAGCAAACAGAGTCTTATCCGTAAAAGTTGTTTTATTTCAAATGTGTAGTGCTCGTGCAAATATAAGAAAGCAAATTGTCAAATTTTCACAGCTTTCTTACATGGCACTACGGTCGCCATGTCGTTTTCTATATAATAGTAATATAATAATCTCTATAATAATTCGTCAGTTTCATAATTTTTCATAATTTGTTCCAATAGATTGGCCAGCCACTTGTCTTGGCCCCCTGAGCATAATTCATATTTCACCACCCCCATATCTTTCACAAAATCTTTCTTGCGCGTGTCGTACAAGGCAACTAAGAGTTATAACTGTAACGAGGAATGGGCAGCGACGTTCCCAGTACACCACCTTACAATAATGTGATTACTGTATCCTATATATAGCAGGAGTCAGGAACTCGTCTATTTCCAGTCGTCTTTAGTCTCCGTCCTCAGGGATAAACCGGTATGATATGAGTGAGAACAACATAACATAATTGACGCATTTTTCCTCTGAGGGGTAGGCAGAGGTGATTAACATTTGACATCCATATTTAGCCAGCTTATTTCAGATCCCATCTAACAGGAGGCGAGCCTAGCTAGATGGTACACCAGGAACGTTGCTGCCCATTGCTCGTTATATTATAACATCGCTTTATACGACGAGGCGAGGTAGGGGTGTATTCTTCTCTGCAGTCACAGTTGTATTCTTCTCTGCAGTCACCACACCGCACAGTTAACAAAAGTACGGACTTAATACTTAAGTAATTGCAAAGCGTCCATTGGAGGAGTTGTTATTTGTTTCAGTAATGGAGCGTCAAGAAAAGGAAATAACTAAAATCCAAAAACTGCTCTCCAACGCTGAGGGTATGTGGAAGGAGCTCCCGAAGGTCAACGATCTGCACGTGTCTACCAACCAATCTTTGGACGCCATAAGCAAAGCGAAAGAAGAACTTAAAGAGAACGACGAGAAAAGTAAGCATTCTAAGTTTTTTTTTAATTTAGTCAGAATTCCCATTGTATTGAGTCAGGGGTCTCCAATCTCCTTAAACCTGTTTAGGTAATCAAATCGAATATTCGTTTGTTCACATTTAGTATGATATATCTACACTCCAGGAGTGACCTACTGTATCCGGGTTATACATGGTCCTTCGAACCGGATTCTTCGGGAACCTGGCAGATTTAAAAATTTTTTGGCCGCATGAATGAATGATCAAAAACATTGGACATCGAAAACCCGTGTGTCCAAGGGATAGTCACCTACATAGCCCGAAGAATTGCGGACCCTAAGTGGCAGTGGGTAGGGCATATTGCGAGATCTGACGGTTTGGGTGGAAAGGACCTCGAATGCCGACCACGCACCGGGAGACGCAGCGTTGGTAGGCCCCCACAAATTGGGCCGATGACCTGATGAAAATGCGGTTTGCACAGGGCCGGATATATTTGGAGATCTTTGGGGGAGGTCTATGCCCAACAGTGGGCGTCTCCCGGCTGACTGAAGAAAGAAAAGAACCAGTGACATAATTAAGTTCTCTTATTTCTTCTTTTACTAAAGAGAGGAGCTCGCTAGCGCAGTTTTATAGCGCGCTTGGCCTGCGATTGCGTAACCTAAGCAATGTCGCTAAGGCCGGTCATTGGATGGGTCAGGGTGACCTAAAATTTATTATCTCTAGTTCCTCGGTGCTTCGGAAGCCACGTTAAACCGCTGGTCCCAGATGCATCTGCAGTCGTTAATACTCACCAACCCGCACTGGGCCAGCGTGTTAGGTTATGGCCCAATCTCCATATATTCTTCCATCGATAGGGAAGGCCCGTGCCCCAGCAGCGGGGACATTAAAAGGGCTGCTGCTGATTTCTTCTTTTACACCTAACTACTTAGTTCTGTTTCACACTTGCATCAACAAATTGTTTGCAGTCGTCACTCAAGTAACCGCGAAACTGCGCGAGATGACTGAGCGCCTCGCGTCCACCAACGAGGACATCCAGCACAGTCTCACCCAGGGCAACACGATGACAGAACGCGCATACAACGACATCTCGCGCAGCTACGAGTCACTGCGGAATGACGTAACTTATTTTCCTTTATTTATAACATTAATTTTCCCGTTTTATTTGTTCATTCGAAAAGTATTTTGTTAAAATCAAAATTCTTTATTTATTATCTGGCTGATACGATTGCAATACAGTTATGAACCGTCAAGACGTTAGACATCGGTGTGTCTTTCAAAAACCGAGAAGTCTTTGTGTAAATATCATCTTATATACAGGATGGAAAGTTGAGATGGGGCAGTAAGGGCAGCTATATCTCAACTTTCCACCCTGTATAGGTACTTAAAGCATGTCTTGGTGATCTGCCAGCGAAGCGCTGACCCCGACCTATTCAATTGATACCAAAGTCGATACTAGGTACTTAATACTAGTTTTCCTTACTTTTTGACTCATTGATTGAAAAAGAACATCTAATATATTTAAGAAGCATGTATATATAAATAATAATCATGTTGTTTAGTTATCACTAATGTAAGCAACATATACAACTACCCACTCTTAAACATGTTGTTCCGTTTTGTAAGTTGTACGACCATGTCAAGCTTGGCTTCCTGTTTTTAATACGGTGAAGACCCCTAAATTGTAATATAAACAAGTAACATTTGGCTTTCGTTCCAGGTCAAAGCACTTACCACAAATGAGAATGTGCTTTTGCAAACTGCTGACAACGTGATCTCGAATAAGAAACGCATTGAGTACGGAGTCCACCAGATCCTGGCTGAAGTCGGAGAACTAGTAAGGGGCCAGGGCAGGAACTTGAACAAAACAGTATATGATAAGTAAGTTCAGGAGCATTAGGGCACATGAGTAAATAAACGGAACAGAGTAAAAGCTTGTCAACTTGCTGTAGGTACCAGCGAAACCGGTTTTTTCCAGTCTCGCCTAGCGGCCAGTTGACAAGGTTATTCTCTGTTCCGTTTATTTACTCATGTGATTAGAGTACCTGTAAATAATCGAGCACAAAAATTTGATTAAAATTTCATTAAAAAAAGGTATATAATAAAACCATTTTGAGACTAACAGAGAGCAGGCGCAATGGATATACCTATATACTTACATAAATCACGCCTATATCCCCGAAGGGATAGGCAGAGGTGAACTAGCACCCACGTATCGCCAATTATGTTAGGTCCCATGTAATAGGTGGCGAGCCTATTGCCATTTATCCGGCACAAAAGTCGTAGTACTACTAGGTGGTATAAGAGGAACGCTGCAGCCCATTCCTCACTGATTTATCCTTAGTCGCCTTGTACGACACCCACGGGAGAGTTTTTGGGGTGATGACAATTGTATTCTACTCTGCCGTCACCACACCACCTACATACTTATGTCTACTATTTTAAGTGCTTAAAAATATACGCCGATACGATACTTATCTGTTCTCGAAATAATAGAATTTAAATTTTCGAATATTCATATTTTCTTGTCAGATTCGATGAGGTGCAGATGGCCTTGCTGCAGAGTCAGACCGACGCTCGTGCCAACATAAGTGACAAAATCGAGTCGGAAATGGCGCCAGTTTGGCGGCAAATTGGTATTATGTACAAGCAGCTCACTGCTAATAAGGAGTCTTTGGACAAGTTGACGGTAAGTGCTTATAATATACTTATATGAGCTTCTCTTGGCTCCCCAGGGAGCCTAGCCAAGCGGCCAATCAATTCGAACGAATAGATCTTGATGATACTTGACAACTTCTCTTATATTTGACACGACGGTCGCCATGTTGTTTTCTCTGTAATACGTCAATTTCATTTGTGTCTAGAGGGGTGGCTGATTTATAATAGGTCCTTACATTTTAAATTGTCGTACCATGGCCACTTTGATCTGAAATATCTCTTCTTTGGTTAAGAATTCCAAATTCAAATTAGTAATCCTCGTGTAACTATATTTGTTTTTTTTTTATATTTTTGGCTTCTAGGCCTTTGAGCCATCTATATTTGTTACAAACTTAAATTACATAGATAATCCTTAGCATTTTTCATACATACTTAATTACTTACTTACCGAAGGCAGAGAATTCAACATTACCATCTATCAGGCACGTAAATCGCAGCCACCACACGATTTGTTCAGATATTTGCACTTATTAGGAGAAACGCTGATATTACTAATTACTGTTACTAATATTTTTAAATATTTCTGTTACTAGGAACAAACAGTCCGTTATGTCAACGAGAGTGCCGGCACAATGGACAAAATTGACAATAAGGTATATACAGTGTGATACTCTAAAATAGTTCATAAGCATAGTGGAGTAAGGTGTCAATTTACTATTAAGTCTTATGTTCACTAGGTGGGCAAAATAACTGCGCGAATGTCGGAAGTCGAAGAGAATCTCAACTACTTACTGGGGAAACTGTCCTTGGTCACCCAAGAGTTCCACCAAATCAAGAACGGCCTTGGCGAGGCCTTGGACAAGGCTAAGTCCAACCTACACACTGTGCAAGAAGCAACTAATGGTATGTAATGTTTTTATTCATATTATATTGTAAAGTAACCTTTATCAACTGTAACTTCCGACTCAAGAAGAGAATTGCTTCGGAAGCTTAATTATTTCAGCCTAGAAACGCCGACTGGTTGTCGTACAGTCAATCTCGATCTGCGATCAAAATCAATGATCACTATCCAGAATGATTGTGTATGAATTCAGCCAGTATCTAAGGCAGCCCATACACAGTCAATCTGTACGGGCTACCTTAGATACTGGCTTCACACCAATAACTACGACTACATAATGTCTTTGTTTTTTTTTATTGACTAAAAATATTTTAAAGTTAAGATATTTCTCCTAGAGGATAATGTGCTACACCTAATGGTAACTAAGTGTTAAGTACTAATAATAAAATGCGGTCTTTCTTCTGTTTCTGTATGCCATGGAGGTTACCATGCGTAGTGACACGGTGCCTACTTAACTATTGTTTATAATTAAATATTTGCCTTGTTTCAGATAAAGCGGGCCCTCATAAATTACCAAGCTCTGAAATTAATGATTAAGTCACTGGTGCCAAAATTTACTCATTAACATGAAATATTATATTAATTAATAATAATAAACTAATTAAGAGTAGTATAATTAGAATGAATTATTGACTGAATGAAAGGAAAAAATACTATTTCAAATGAAACTCATAAGATATTAACTTTTGCAAATATTTAATCTCTTTCATAATTGTGGATCTATATATTTATATTGTACAAGTTATATGATACAATTAAATTTTTATTGTGACAGATATCTCGATTTTCGACGTCACTTACAAGTGAGCATAAAACAAACATTATAGAGGTACAACTGACAAAAATGCTCTAAGAAAAATGTGAAGTAATGAACTGTACAATAATCATATATTGATATAATAATCTTAAACAATATACACACAATTTATTTGTCTCCCTTTTGGTTATTTATATTAATCCTGATTACAACCTCTTTTTCCTATGTGCAATTAATATTAATAATAAATGAAGAAGTACATAACGAGACTGAGTTTATTAATCCAAAAAACATTTTACATTAAAATTCCGTGCCATTATAGTGAAATTGATACACTTAGTTAATTATATTATATGTTGAATTAGTGAAAACACTCAGTTAATGGTGAAAGTAAATCAAATACATTTTTTATTTAGTACATTGGCCGTATTCATTACGTATTATTGATATAGTTCCGGAACAATTAATTATTGTTTAATAATATACGCTCAAATAGGATGTTTACAAGATAGTTACACATTAGTGTGAGGCATGACTGGAATGTACCCACTTAAAGGTAAACACTAGACACATTCGTTGTTGTTGTAACAGCCTAAAATGGGACATTACCTAAATGCTAAATATAAAAAACAGTACAACAAAAATCAACAATGTCCCAATGTCAAAGAACTTCAACAATAAAAAACAAGGAATGTATACATTAAGTCTAAGCGAACCAGTCGCTTTTAACTCCTCTTTGGAAAAACTACATTACTTAATAGGACTTTTAGTTCTTATTATTCAAATATAATGTTTACAATATTTCGGGTTAACTTAAACAACGCTGTATAAAGAGGCGAATGTCCAATGGCAGTGGCATGACTAACATCAATAAACAGCACTTGAACATTTTACATTCAAATCACCATATGTACATGTACATATCATATTAATGCAAAAAATATTTACAAATCCTTATTTATGCATTAAAAAGCACTTAATTATTCTTACCCCCTTTCCCAAAACCTACTAAAGACAAAAATTAAAGCATTTATTGATTGATAGATTGTATTAAAGCAATGGATCCAGACAGTACTGCAAAATGACAAAATATGAAAATAGATTTATTTTCAATCAACAAACAGAAACTATTGTACTGTTCGCTCCTTGGAATGCACAACATATTGTGTAATATGTCCCGATGGCAAACTGTGAAACTGGTGAGTATAACTGTACAAGCTCCCTAGTGAAGTAAATCTAAGGTTGTCCATGAGACAAACAGTTTCATGTCTGCGACATCTACTCTTTGTACGTAGCGGTATCAAAACAAGGCGAGGCGACCGCGCGCCCCATCACCTACCTCCAACAGTATACTACAATTTATTATTCATTTACTCCTAACTAAGTCTCAAGTGTAAAATTGTGCCACACAAGCGCGATCTCGATGGGACATCTAAAGCCAAACGCAATTAAACCTTCTTCGTAGCAACCCCTAGAATATTCCATTATTAGTAAGTAAAGGTTATGTTATTACGGAATAAATATTATTAAATTCCTGTAAAAACAGAGTTTAAAACCCTGTAAAAATTAGTATTGTATTTTTTTTTCACTACGACACGATTCATATAAAACACACTCACTCACTACCTGATTATTCCACTTGGTATAAATATTACGAGTGGTTATGCTCCTCGGATTGATTTGGAATCACCTACTGCAATAATAATTTATCTAGTAACAGAATTGTGGGCTGATATAGGTGACTTCTGTATACGCCGCGCACGTGTACCTGATACATTTACTCAGTTACTCTAATCATGACTCTTACATGCTGGAACTTACATAGGAAGACATATAACTAGACACATACGCCTTTGCAAAAATCATAGTCCAATAAGTATGTTAATGCAAGTCAACATTTTGAGGGGAAATTTATTGAATTCTCATCATTATATAAAATAAAACAGTCAAACACAATGATCAACAAATGCAACATCCAGAAGGAACAGTAGCAACATGGGAGGACGTAGTCCAAATGAACAAGCTTAACGATTCAGTCTACTCAGGCAGGCACACGCCGTATCCCAAATCTCGGAAACAAGACAGCAAATTAACACATGACCACCCCATAAATCAGAGGCACTTACATGATCTTAAGAGTAATGATATACAACTACATACTAGTGGTACCAAATGTTAGCTCATTGTCGTCCCGTGAAGGACCCGTTGATACAACGGGCGTGACACATTTAAAGCTATGGACATGTTTCACATACTAATGTTAAATAATGTCTAACCTAACACGGAGAGAGAAGGGAGCTATCGTAAACGTACAAAGTACTTAACTATATTACCTACATTCAGCTCTTACAAGTTACATGAACTGATTGTTAACCAGTGCAGTTACATACAAAATTGGTGTAGTAAAATAAGTGACCATCCCCGAAAATGTCTAATGTGCTGCCATGTTCAAAAATATAATTATCACGGTGTCCCCAAGTGAAATTTAAAAAAATTAAACAAGTGCTGTAGTGATAAATAGTTAATCACTTCAAATCATCACTCCTTACATGGTACCCTTATCAACAATAATGGGATTATTATGTTAAAAGTAGGTGCCACATCAACCCTTCAACAACCGTACCTACGAAGCGGAATTTCACAACGTCCATGCGTGATCCTATATACATATCGACAAGTCGCAATAACGAAACAACAATCACTGTATACTTTAAAACCGTCGCACATAATCTTATGTACAAATTGAACGGGTTCAGTTTAATTCTGACCGAACATAACATCAATAGGGACTCAGTCTTCACGCGGCACTTCGCAGAACAGAAGCTAGTTCAATGAGTCAATTCCTATAACCGCTATATTACAATCAGGATCGCCTGTAACAAGCGCCGGCAGGGTGCCCGGCGACCGCGCGGCCGCGTTACACGAGGCCGGCGACCGAACGTGCCACGTGAAGCTTACAAAATATTAATCTTATGTACATATTGTCGCTCGAAGATAAGAGTAAGAACTAACATCTATGTCTGGTGTGGGGATATAAAAGGTGAGGGCGCGGGGTTTACCTCCGCGTGCTTTTGGAGGAGGGGCGCGAGTGCGAGTGCGTATGGGGGGTCGCGCCCCCCCCCCGCTCCTAACTAGAGCAAGACGCCGCTGACACCGGCGACAGCGGCGAGTCCCGCGGGCACCCCGACAGCGTCACCACAACCTGCCAAAGGACAACACAATTGAGATGAAAATTAGACGAAAACTCTTACTGCCGCACTCAGAGGCGTCAAATAACGTTAATGAGTACTTAACGTCAAAAAATTACAATTCAAAACTAGTCGCTATTCTTGCCGGGTCTATGGTCTAGATTTGAATTAAAATTTTTGACATTAAATACTCATTAAAGTTAATTGACGTCTCTGAGTGCGGCAGTTAGCATTCCATAGATTCACTGTGCGGGTGCCGGGTTCATAGTGTGGCAGAGGGGAGTCAGTGGCAGTGCCTGGGACTTGTGACCCAAGTGTAGGTTTAAGAGGCCTCTTGACAACTAGTCAACACTCACCCTCGCCACCCCGACTTCTCTCTTTGGCCAGCCATATTTGGTAAGATTCTGTGAGAGCCTTGATAATGGTAAGACCACACACCCGTCACAAGTTGCAATGACTATATTTTCATATAAGCCGTTGATTCTTTTAAACCAAGAGTAATTTAAACATTGATAGGTAAGACGCATATTTATAAGCCGATATCTTGAATCGGACAATAATTCAAAATGTACCCATAATAACTTCTTTCCCTCTAGAAAGGACCTATCCATTGCTAAACGATTCAAGTCTATTGGTCAGTAGACCAAAATGCCCATACCCCTTTGTACCCCCTTGGGGATCTAACACGGGACCTCCGGATCTTCTTTCTGGTGGGTAAACCACTTGACCACGGATGCGGTTATTTGTATTTTATTTAACATTTGTATGTATCATAAGTAAAGAAATAATTACCTTTCGGCTGCCTGCATGGTTTCGATGTTCACACAGCCATACCCCTTGCCATGTGCCGAGATTCAACTTGCCGTCAGTGATAGGAATAGTTAATGAGGAGCCCAAAAAACAAGCCTTCACATGTGCTGGCTGGAAATTGGAAAGAAATACATGAATAACTCAAAATCTACTAATACAACATTTTCATTTTTATTATTATTTATGAGTTACTTAATAAACAGATAACATATTTGTTATCTGTTTAATAAGTAACTCTTATGCACTCTCAACTAGTTAAAATTACTTACTAGCCTGACTTACTGATAATAGGATATTGGAAACAAACAAAACAGGAGTATGTATTAGGAAAACATCATTATCCGCACTCAGAGACGCCAATTAACTTTATTGAATATTTATTGTCTAAAAATTTCATTTCAATCTTGACCATAGACCCGACAAGAATAGTGACTAGTTTTTAACTGTTATTTTTTGACATTAAGTACTCATTATCGTTATTTGACGTCTCTGAGTGCGGTAGTTAAACTATGAAACCATTAAGAGCATTGAAAATTAGGAAATTTTACCTTTATTATTATTATTATATTCATTTATTTCAAGTAACAATGACTCAATATAATTCAACATCTAACAGTAACAATAACAATGACTCAATATAATTCAACTTCAAACAGTTATAGTTAAATGTCACATGAATTCAATTTAAAACAAAACACTGAGTTTTCCTAAATAAATGGGACTCTCCTGCAGAATTTCTGAATCTTAACCAATCTTTTTGTTTCAAGTTGTCAATATTGCAACTACTTGCAAATTTTGAAATTAGTATAATTAACTTTGCATACTAATTTGAATTCAGAACAACAATTGTTTTGTTTATTTTTTATATGTGAGTTAAACTTACCATGTCATCAGGACCTTCGCAAGAGTGACGGTAAGGAAGACCTTCCGGCACAATTTTGTTGAGCATCATTTCCATATCGTCTCTGACATCAGGGTCCCAGCTCTCGTTGAGCGCCAGACTAGCTGATGTGTGCATTACTGGAATTAAAGTGTCCTGGTAATCAGCTGGTCGGTTTAAACGTGTCTAATCTATCACATATTTTTGTGCCACTTGACATTTTATAGTCACCAATACATCGACGCACACAATTTAAGGATAGCTGAAGGCAGGACAAACACGACAAGTAGGAGGGGGTGCATCATCGGCGGCAAGAACGCGATCTTGACGGATGACGGGTACTCACTTTGGATATGGCATAGGCCCACCGCGAACTGGGACAGCTCCGGCACCTGCTTCAAGATCTCTTCGGTGACGAGGTGCACGCCCCGATGCTGTGGCCTCAAATTCAGTTTCCGTTGAAACCACGCGGATCCGATTTGGATTCCACGGTTCGAGGCCATGTTTAATTTTTAAAAACACTACAGAATGACCGCAAGAACACAAACGATCTTACACAACATCACTTAGGACAACCTTTATACAAATTAATCCACAATTATCATAAAAGATTCATCTTCGATCTTTAAATAGTAATAAATATAACGGAGGTTATAGGACAGATTCGACACCCTATTTTCTGCGGGAAAGTGAAATAGCATTAAAAACGAAAGGGAAGCAAGATGCGATGTTGTCAATATAAAAATCTAAAATTAACTGCATTATAACAAAACGCTTCGAATAGATATTAAATTATTAATGAAAAAAAAATTAGTTTAATCGACTTTTAACTACACTTTAAGTACGTAGTTTATACTAATAATATTTAATTCTATGAAACTATATTTTTAGATATATTAGTACGTAAAAATTATTCAAACTAGGGTTACTTGTTTAATAAGAACTGTAAAATACCATCAAATAGTTAATTAACTGTTATAGTTAAGAATTTCAACGTATCTAATAAGGTTTTACTAATGAATTAACGTTTTATCTAATAATAATATTTTTTTATTTAACTGACAGTAAAAAGTAACAGCTGGCAACACCATAAGTATGTCTTCATAGGGGTAGTTCGTCTCTAGGGAGCGAAATTCAAATTTACTAAACACTGTCTGTTGTATGGATGATTTGTTGGTCAATATTCCACTTTAATACGGTTCATTTGCTAAAATAATTTACATAATATTTATACTTATACTAGGACGAAATTACGATACGTAGATAATGTTAGAATAAACTATAAAGCTACAAGTATTTCTAAAATGAAGTCAATTTTGCAAATGAAATTAATGGGAGTGCCGAGGGGTGATAACGTCGACCTAGGTGTGGCTAATAACCACTCCTTGGCATTGGAACAATTACTCTTCTACAATTGAACCATTGTGTGTATGTTTGGAAAAAGTTGAATATCTGTTTTTTGAGTGAATAAATAGAAACAAAAGTTTATCTATCATGGATCCCATAATGGACGTAATAAAGAATTCCGAAGAACCAGAGTGGCTCGAAAAATCGGTTGTAGGAGGGTTAAGATTGTGGCAAATAATGTTTCTTTCATTGGCTGGTATTACGTCCCTGAGTAAGTAACCTAGGTAATTCCACATTCATAATAAAGAGTCGTATTTAATGCACTTACTTAAATTACCGCTCAATAACCACTGGTAATTACTTACCCTGCAGTAAGGACACTAAATAACGTGTACCTATGGAATATGGGTTTTAACTTTTAATTATACCCGATCAAAACCTTGTTCAGTGCAATGCCTGATATAATAATATAGTCAGTGGTTTTATAATTTTAAACTGCAATAATTTTATTTGCCCTCATTATATTAAATAATAGATAAATAGTCTCCGTGGGCAGCCGCCCGGATTTCGGACTTGCGGAGGGTGCGTTTTCTTTTTCAGAAGTTTTTAGTAATTTTTCTAAAATATTCTGACCTCATTTTATAATCATAGTAGGTACCTTACCTACAGATTTTTGTTTTTTTTTTACAATGTTCCAGTCGTAATGATATGTTGCTGCTTCCGCTACCGCATCCCTCGTACGAAGCAACAGATCGAAGCGGACTACCAGCGTCGGAAAATAACATCGAAGTTTCGACAAGAACTCGAAACTATTCAGGATGCAAAGATGGATGCCATGTCGCTGAAGGACGGTAACTTTTTATTAGGTTACTTACATATTTAAAATTACATACCTACATCACGCCTATAATATATTACCAAATGGGTAGGCAGAGGTAATTTACACCCACGTTTCGCCAATAGGTATGTTACGTCCCAAATGGCAGTATATTGCTAGGTAGCCTACTTATAAGAGGAATTACTCGCATCGCTGTCTTTACCTTTAGGCGCCTTGTATTTCACCCGCAGGAGAGATGAGGGGTGGTGGGTGGGTGGATAATGGTATTCTGCTCTGCCAATTTAGGTTTCCGGCCATTTCCTCCAGCGAAAGTAGTGCAAGGCGATAAAGGGTAAAGAAGAAAGCGATCAGTAGAGGAAGGTCAAAATGGGTATACCGCCTAATACGGATATCTACTGTCGAGTGTACCCTTTTTTAATTGATATTTACTGTAAGCCCTATTGACTATTACTGCGTAAAACTGATAGGTGGATATTTTTTAAATATTATAGGAACTTCTGTAAAATATACCAACTAACATAAGGCAATCTGATTGTATTGCGTATAGCCAACTAAAACTGTTTTCGGTTAGGCAAAAAATGTTTTTTAACCTACATTTTCGATGTTTAAAAACATGTTTTGACAGAGAAGTGTTTAAGCCAGATGCTGTCACGTCGCACACTATTGACGAAAAAGGGATAACACCAAATATAAACACTTCTTAAACAAAAGAAGTCTTAAAAGTTTTTTTAAATATAACGGCTTAACTCTAACGAGCTCCGCCTGTAAGTAAGATAGATAAGCGCGTCTCTCTATTGTTTTCCGCATTGTGATAATAATTTTAAAGTAAGTGTTCAGTGTCTACACAATTTATATTTTATGACGTTAAATGCAAGTGTAATATTGAGATAAGATAAAGCGACACACTGTAGCTGATTATGGGAAGTCTGGACAGTAGTAGTCTTATAGAGCTCCTAATTATACTGCAGTATTGTTAATTTGTTCAGCTCTGGAGTTGCTGCACAGCAAGTCAAGTCCAAGCATGGAGGGCGACAAGGAATCGCAGCCCAGCTCCATCATGTCACCACAGCAAAGTAAATATTTACGTACAGGGGAAGGGGACCTAAAACGAGCGAACTGTGTAACCCCCGAATACAGAAACGCTACTCAAAGTTTGAGTCCTGCTTAACATTAAGGTCTAAATTGACGTTTTCCATACAAATTGTAACAGATATTGTCCACTTAACTTTATAAGTAGTGCTCAAAATTTGAGTAGCGTTTCTGTATTCCGGGGTTGTACTCACGTGTGAAAATTAAAATTGATATATTTTTCAAAGCCGATATAATTTTTAAGCTTTTTTTCGGGCTTCCTCAAGAGGACATGTGAATATTCAATTTCCCAGCAGTCTCCATGGCTGTATGGAAAATATCATATACACCTGAGTACTCGCTTTAGATGCCCATTCTGGGCCCCCTTCCCCTATACTATCACCAATTACAAGACTGAGGCAGTTTTAGTTTGTATTTTTTATATTATGGACTTTTAAAACAGAACCAGAACATTTCCTTTTCTTAATTTGCCTTATTGTTGCGGAAATATTATCCCATACCTACGTTTTAGTCGCATTAACCGAACGGGCTTATGAATCCCACATTGCAATAGGCCTCCTTAGACAAGTGACCAATCTATTCGAACGAATAGAACACAAATGTATGAAACTGACGTATTACAGAGAAAACCACATGGCGACTGTCGTGTCAAATTCAAGTGTAAAAGAAGCTGTCAAAAATTAACTTTTTTTTGTATTCTATTCGTTCGCAGAGATTAACCGCTTGTTTAGGCCCCAGGGCTCCATTCTTAATATTTCGCCTACACTCCGTTCTATACTTTGTATCATCTTCAATAACTTGGCACTCTTCTAACTGCATCATTGCACCTCGTCCCGGTTGGTCCTCTATATTATTGATAGCCCTATTTACTCATCTAAATCTAACCCATAGTGTTATGAAAACATAGTAGACGGACAAAAATATACGAATACATAAGTAAATAAAACGCTGACTTCGAGAGTTCGAATCATCAGATCAGGACAATGTTTTTTCGAAATTATTCGGACTTGTAAATTTTTTTTTGCATTTGGTACCTATGGCTACCAGGTTTCGAACCCAAGACCTCTTTCCAGATAGCCAACGTGCAAAGCATTCGACCAAACGGTCCTTTAAATAATATTATTGTTGTATTCGTCGTTTTGTCAATTGATGTTAAATTTTCAATTTGTGTGCGAATCACCGTACGATTGTCATAGTGTAGGTGGTTTATGTCAACGCACACACAGGGGTGTCGCTGTTTTTTAAGATGTATTATGTACTAGGCAATCACAAAATTAAAAGACAATCGGTGAATCTACCTTTACACATTCTTTCTAATTAATTAGTCATTAAAATGTACCAATTAATTGCATTCCAGGTTCGTTGGACGCGTCCTTCCAGCCAGAAGGCAGCCAAAAACCCGAGCCACAAGTGTCGGGCATGAGCTTCGTTAAGTTCGCCAACAAAGTAGCCAACTTGTCCAAGCTGGGTGCACCCAAATCACCTACCTCACCAACACCCTCCTCTGTCAATAAAATGGATTTTTAACTCTAAACTAATATGGTTACACTAATCGAAACTATGAAGCATGCCGCTAACTTTACCCTAGAGGTATCATTTAATATGCGACGGCACGACAATTTACTTCCATATTTGTATTATGAGTACTGTACTAGATACATTCAGATTAGATAGCTTATCACAGAATCTCCATTACGTGACTGTATGTATGTAAGGTAGTGTTGTACTAATTACATAATAATAAAACAATTTGCAGTAAGATGTTTTCTTTAATCTAGAAAATAAAATACAGTATAAACGGTATTTAGTAATCACAAGAATAATTACATATTCACAAATAACTTCAGTATTTTGTTGTATTCAAAATCCCGCATTAAAACTGGCAGTAAAAACAATGATCAAATTGTAAGGAATAACTTTAAAGCAACATTTAACTTACATTTTATAATACATAAATAATACAATACATCTTGCAAATAAAAGTTACATAAAATTCAAGTTAGCTACAAAATTTTATTAAATAGTTAAATTGTTTCTACATGCTTGTATTACCACCTGCCACTCCACCCATACACACTCTCTGTTGTATTCATTTTAATTTATCTGTCATGTTATAAATTATTGTATGTCTCATATATTTTATGACTTAGCAAATACATTTATGTAAAACGACTGACTTGACATAATTTCATGGCTTAAGCACACTATCCATAAATGGATGTTGACTCCAATAACAAACCGCGTCCAATCGCTTACAACATACGCGCCACACCTTACTATAATAATCTAAGAATGCATTGATGTTGCTATCACTCTCTGATACTATCAATCTTCGCTGGTGTTCAGAGCAAATTGAGCAATTCTTTGATGATAACATGCTCAAAAAATATATATGCACTTTTATATTGATGTTGTCCAACGTTACTTAATATGATGACTAACTACATGATAATAAAAATATCAATATTATAATTTGCAAGTCGACATTGACTATAATTCTGACAGTTATATACTCTATAAAATCAAATGCACAAATTGGAATAAGTGTGATAATCTGTATCTGAATACACTTGTGTGTCGTGTTCTAAACTAGCGAGTCTAGCGCTACCGCATGCGGCGCTCCTTGGAGGGCGCCCACACTCGGCTTAAATAAGGCCATTGCAATATAACCAGTTCCTCTTGTCTATGGAAGAATCTACCGAGAAATACTATACACTTTCACTTATATTATAATTGAATCAGACCTACCTAAAACTGAAACAGTGTAACTTTATTTAAATTATTGTTCATATATTGCATAGTTACATAACATTATGGAGCTAAATAAGAGGATGTGTTAATATAATAGTTATTGAATAATTCGTACATGTTTGTGCATGGTACCTGTTTTGATACTCCAGAGATATATATTTTTTACAACATCATAAACGAAACAATCAAGTATATTCTAGATTTTATAATACATTTTACCCTAAATGAGGATTGGTAGTTTCATAACTCACATTAACAAAATTACGTAAGCTGGAAGAAAGTTTGCTTACGTTGGGCACTACCACCTACGGTTCTATCGTCCGGGTAGGTACTAAACAAAGGAACCCATGTATCTCATGCTGCTGTGCCACCTCTATACAGCACAACTCTCATAATAATAAAGCATAATTTTTTAATCAACAAGAACTACGGCAACATTATTCATTCATCGGTTTTATGCTACATCCCAAGAGTCGACAATAAATATTTATATTACAATGTGCACATTTCGAGACAAACAAACACGACTCTTGAACAGTGGACAATACGGCGACATATTACACGTGGTTAGGTAATGTAAGTACTTTGTGACGTTTAAACTATTGGGTTAAATTTATAAATAAACGTGAACATTAGTACACTTACTGGCTTACAGAGGAAATACGCACATTGACGGTGTCTAGTAGATAACGCGTCCACTCTTGAAGGGTTGGAGCCGCATCAATCTCGTCTCACAAACGTTCTACCGCTGAAAACCACACAATAATGTTTTTATAACACTTCTTTTGTCTTTTTCTATTGTACATGTAACATCACTTTTATAGTGATTTTATTATTATAGGGTGTAAGGGACCATGTACAGGAAACGAAGTCAGATGATATTGCTAATGAATTTTAACACCATTGCATTCAAAAAAACTCAAATAAAAATTTTAGTTTTTCTATTTTGGATTATAATACCTAATAAAAATGTTAAGGCAATGCGTTTTTAATACATTACTGCCCAAACAAGCATGATAAATGTATGTATAAATATTGAAATAATATAACATCAAATTACTAATTAATGCACATAATGTAAAAAAAGAAAAAAAAGTAACTATTATATTATATTCAGTTTAAGTAAGGTGAACCTTCTCTCCTCTAATTTGGTGTGCCCTAACAGGGTCCACAACGAACTGTACCTACTTATTGTATATACATATACCTACATTGTGGAATAGCAATAAATGAATATGAGGAGCTCGCTAGCGCAGTAGCATAGTGCGCTTGGCCTGCGATTGCGTAAACTAAGCAATGTTCCCTAAGGCCGGTCATTGGATGGGTGACCAAAAATTATTATCTCGAGTTCCTCCGTGCTTTGGAAGGAACGTTAAGCCGGTGGTCCCGGCTGCATCTACAGTCGTTAATGCCACCAACCCGCACCAGGCCGGTTAATTGTACTCTACTCTGCCATCACCACATCATATGTGATGGTGATGATGATGAATATGCAGTACGTACGTGATGGTCTTCCGCTCGGTGGGGCGGGCGGCGGTCTGCGGGCGCGCCCGATTGAGCACCTTGAGCAGGTCGCCGGCCTTGGCGCGCATGCGCGAGTGCACGTACACCTTGGAGCACTTGATATGGTAGTGCAGGTAGTCGCGGAACATGTGCAGCAGGTCGATCGTGTTGTCGCGCGCCGCCGAGCACGTGTGCCGCGGGAACAGCACTGGAAACAACAGTGGACAACGTCATAATACAAAAAAAAAAAAAAAAGACTTCACGAGCCCATTAGCTACAGCGTTTCGTATATGGGCCTCGCGGACCGTCTGGTAGGTAACAGAGTGCATAATATACGAAAAAAAAACGACACCGGTGAAATACAAAAAAGAAAACACTTCACGAGCTCATTAGCTCAAGCGTTTCGTATATGGGCCTCGTGGACCTTCTGGTAGGTAACAGAGTGCATAATGCACAGATGCCGAGTCTCTTTAAAATTTACGTATCCTTGTCTAACACTTAGGTCTCTTTGGCATTTACGTATCTTGTCAAATATTACATACATATACAAATTACAGCGGGAACTAGCCACCCACGTTTCGCCAATTATCTTAGGTCCGAATAATAGGTGGCGAGGCTATTGCCATTTATCGGGCACAAAAGTCGCAGTACATTGCGAGGTGGTATAAGAGGGTCGCTGCTGCCCATTCCTCATCACTAATTTATCCTTAGTCGCCTTGTACGACACCCACAGAAGAGATTTTGGGTGGTAACCATTGTATTCTACACTGCCAACACCACACGGCACCATTAGCATTGTCAATTATTAGGTTACTAAAAATACCATGAGGTGACGGCAGCAGAATACAATTGTCACCACCCCATCTCTCCTGTAGGTATCATACAAGGCGATTATGGCTAAAGAATAAGATGAGTAATGGGCAGTAGCAGTCATGCTTTGGCGATATAAAAACTGTCAGGAGCCTCAAATTTTTATTTGATATAATATTTTGAGTAATGGTATTCGAAACACATAATAGTAAATGAAAAATGTTCATGGTGATACTTTTGGTAACTTTCTCAAGATGTTTCATGTATTGCTTGTCACTATATCGAGTGCAACAAGAGCACAAACATCATATCAAACAATATCAAAATATTGATGTGAGAGCATATTAGATAGAGCAGTTGCTTACTTACCAAATGTGACATAACTGATATTCTCGCCAACTTTCGCATCAGTGTCCATCAATTCTAATGGTGGCTCTTTATGTGAAAAAAGGACCTGGAAATAGCAATTTTTTCCTCTATATAATTCACTTCACAAAACAATAATTAAATACATATTTTTTTAAATAAACAAGCTTCTTAAATAAGATTATTAACATAATTTGAGTATGGGAAGTAGTTACCTGAGGAGCTGTGTGAGATGCTCTCCTTCCTTCTTTTAATTCTTGCATGAATACTTTTCCAATGACCATATCATCTTCATGTCGGAACACAGTTGAAAATACTACAGTAACACGATCTTCTTGTGCTTCTACATATCTAAAAAATTATAAATATTGTTATTATGGGTAGGAATATTAAGTGTAAACAACTTTCATTGTTTAATAATATATAAGTGTCAAAATGTTATTCCTGCACCAGAGACATTTTCAATGTGATTAAAGTCTATTCACATTTTCAATGTGAGTACAAAGATTTTGGTGGTTAGAAATAGAATTTAGAAAAATTATGATCTTGAGGCGGGAATCGAACCCGCGTCCGCTGCGTCGATTCCCGCCTCAAGATCATAATTTTTCGAAATTCTTTTTCTAACCACCAAAATCTTTGTACTAATTTTTCTAACATTTATATAATGTTAAAATTAAAATCAAATAGTCCTATTTGGATAGTAGTAATTTTGTTTAAAAATTCTTAAAATGTAATACATAAGTAGATTTGCAACATTAAAAAATATCTTATGGGAATATAAATATAATTAGAGTTCATACTAACAAAGTTTCATCTTGTCTGTAGTTGATAACAGCTCGCTTCTGACCAACTTCTCCATCCTCTTGCAGTCGAAAGTAGCGTTCAAACACGGATGCAAAACAGTTTCTCTTGAGCAGGCCAACTTTTTTCACTATTTCCTCCCAGTCCTCAGGGATAGTCTCCATATCCAAAAGCAATGATACATTGTAACCTGCATCAAAAACATTAAAGAATATTAATTACAGTCAACATAATATATGATTTACATACATCCATTTTTAGGCTACATCAACATCATGTACACATCTTTAAATGTTAGAAAATATTTATGAATAATTTTTGTTTTCTTAATAAGCTAAATAATAAATATATGATCTATTACTATTAGTATTTTTTATCATCTTTATCACACCCAAAGATGAGTGTTCCATCTTATCAAGTATAAAGATAAAATTACTTTGTCTCTTGCATTTAAACAGACTTTTTGTAGAACATGGCTTTCTGTATCCATTGTTAAGCAATAATAAGAAATCAAATAAACAATTTGCATTTACTAGTCTCATTAAAAATCATTTGCACATAATGACATACTAAGTTGACATCCTTATGTTAAGATGAGGAAAATCAATAAATTGATAAAGATACTTAACACTAACAAACACCATTTTGGTTTTCCACCACAATTACAAGTTAAAAATACTTCTGAATCAGTAAATGTTAAACTAAAATTGATAAATTAAATAATGTAAATATCATAATGTTGTTGGAAAACTTAACAAACCTGATTCTGTGTCTGTAAGAAGTGGTCCATACACCTTTTTGAGTAGTTCATCTGCTCCATGTTCCTCTAACTGTTTGTAGAACTTCAGTGATATACTAACCTGAAATAACAAATTAAATGTACCTAATATTATTGTGCAGTAAATTTTTTTATCACGAAATTACAATGTATGTTTACTGTACAGGACAGATAAGACTTTTTGATATCAGTATATTTTAAATGAAAGATAAGAGTACACATATGTCTGGCACACAAAATATTAAATTAGTTTTTGACCTTCAACTAAGGAGGATGAGGGATAAAAGATTTTTTTTTTGTTTTCTATTAACCTTGATCTTACTTATTGCTGGGTTACTTATTGCAGTCAGAATAAATTTTAAAAGAAACCAATGGTTTATATCCTAATAGATAAGATATGAAAGATAGGGTCTAATGAAAGCAATATAGGTGGTCTACTTACCCTAACTTTGGTTTTATCTCCATTGACATTAGATATATGAAAGAGAACTCCATCAAAATCAGCAACTGTAACATCAATGGACTCCGGCTTTAAGCTGAAAAAATAATTAATAATGAGATGACTAAAACATAAGTTAATTTATTAGCATAATAACAACATTGTTTGTTAGGTAATGGAATCTAAAAACATATTTCCGCACCCACAGCGGCTAATAAACAACCGATATGAGTCATACGTATCATGACAGGCGCTACCTCCGCCGCGTCATTACCAAACTCTGCTATCAGGGTGATGTTTTCCTGGTAGGAAACTTGTATACAAGGATAGTGATACTATTTAATAAGTACTACGGCGGCCAACGTGGGCCCACCCTATGAATTTGACACTTGTCAAGTTACTCCAAGGGGGTTATTATAAATTGCAAATTAACCACATAAATCACAGTTATTAACACCAGTTTCGCCACTTCACAAACGTTAACGCCTTATACACTTTTTAGGACACATCACAGTAAAAAACAGTAAACTTTCTAAGCGTAACGATACTCACCGAGCCAGTGCATTTTTATATTTCACAGTTAGAGTTTCTTCTATAATTCTATTATTGATCTCTAGTAAGATCATTATTTAAAATTTTATAACCTACAGTATTTTCATAAAATCAACGCCTATAGCACCTTCATTTAATAATTTATACAGAAATCCTTAGCGATGACCGCCCGTACGTAACAGATAAACGATAGAAAGAAAAAAAGGAAGGAAGCTCTACAGACTAAAAATAAAAGCAAAATACCACAGATTGCTTTTACATTCTAGATTAAAAATATCGGTATCTGATCTGTATATCGGTATCTGTAATAAGAAAGAAGCATCTCTAGAGCAAATGACATTTAAAATTAAATTAAAAAATATTATAATTGTCTCTGGTATACATGCGGGGAATTTGTGGATTGTTTATTTATTTTCAAGAAAATAGAAAATAGTAACTCGTAATAATCGTTGTGTCCCATGCGGTGGATCTTAAACAAGATGCCCCATAATATAACTTAACATTTATTACATTAGTAACACATTGGTGATAAATAAAAAACTCATAATGTCGAACCAAGTTGGTCAATTTGTTTCTGGGCTAAAGTCCAGAAACGTTGATATCCAGATAAAAACTGCTCGCGAATTATATCATTTTGCAAAAACTGAATTACGAGAAGTCCCTCAAGAAGAATTAACACAATTTTTAGATGAATTCAATCACCAGATTTTTGAGATGGTATCTAGTAATGATGTTCATGAGAAAAAAGGAGGAGTATTGGCTATTGGTATGTACTAAGAATCAGAAAACATTAATATTATTATAGATTTAAATGTAACAATTCATTCAAATAAACACATTTGCAAAAACATTAACTATAAATGAAAATATTTTATTCTTCACATCACTAATGATTATTAAATTTTTATTCCTTAAAATTGTATTTTTGTATTAAAGAATTTAACTAATAAAACTAATTTTGACATTAGGTAGACTGCTGAGGATTTAAACGGTTTGACCGACCAGTGGTATTCTTCCAAGACACTATTCGATGATACAGATAGTTAAAAAATAAAGCAATATAATTATGCTATTTGTGTATCTTGCCTTGCATACTTCATATTTATATATTCTTATTGAATATAATTTATCCATATTATGCCAATATCTTCTAACACAGGCAAAATTTCAAAAATAGACCTTATTTTCAAAAACATAAAAAAGGCATTAAGAATTTTGAAAAATGTAAGATAGGAGGTATTGTCACTTTGCTGTTGATATACGTATATAGAAATCGAAATGTGGACAGTAAAATATTAGATCATTTTCTGCTTTTATTGATTTATTCTTAATTTTTTCCAGTTTGTCTCATTGGTGGAGATTGTGATACAACAAAAACTCGAATTACAAGATTTGCTAATTATTTAAGAAATTTATTACCTTCATCTGATGTGGGTGTAATGGAACTTGCTGCCAAAACAGTTGGTCGTCTTGCCACTGTTTCTGGTGTAAAGAGAGCAGAATATGTAGAGTTTGAAGTGAAGAGAGCATTTGAATGGTTGTCGGAAGAAAGAAATGAAGGCAGAAGGCATTCAGCTGTTCTGCTTTTAAAGGAGCTTGCTATAGCCATGCCCACTTACTTCTATCAACAAGTTTCAGGATTTTTTGATCATGCCCTCGTAGCCTTAAAAGATCCGAAACCACAGATACGAGAAGCAGCAGCTAAAGCTTTAAGAGCAGGCCTTGTGGTTACAGCTCAGAGAGAAACAGCTAAACAATCTACTGCCAAACCACAGTGGTATATGCAGTGCTATGAAGAAGCGATGCTTTGTTTTGAAGACATTTCTTTAAAAGAAAAAGGGATTACTAAAGAAGAACGAGTGCATGGTGGACTTCTCATACTTAATGAGTTATTGAGATGTGCAAATGCATCATGGGAGAAAAAATACACATATTTAATGCAGAGCTTAGACACACAAAAGGACATAACTGTCTCGGATGATATTATATTTATTAGCACTAAACTGCATAGTCCATCAGTGAAAAGAGGATATTTGTGTGATGGATTTAAAACAGAGAATGTTCAATATCCAGTCCCAATTTATGAATCTGAAGTATGCCGAAAATTACTCACTGACAAGTTTGAGAAAATATGCCAGGGTTAGTTTTAGTCTTTAATATTTTATTTTATTTTCTGTATAAATTATTAAAGAAAGTAGTCTGTTTAAATCTCAAAACTTTATCTTTTTAGTAATTATTATTTACTAAAATAAAAATAAATCAGTTGGAGGGATTGGATCATTGAACTTGTAGATATAAATAACTTTTTTATTAATTTTCAGATGTAATGGCTCAACGTCATATGAAAATTCAGGGAGTACCTCAGGTTTTATTAATAATAATACCAAGATTAGCTGCATTTTATAAGGACTTTTTTTGCAAAAAATATTTGAACTCTACTATGTATTATCTGCTTGGTTCATTGCGTAGCAGAGAAAAGGATAAAAACATGGCATTCACAACACTAGGGCTCATGGCAGCAGCCATTGAAAATGATATTGAAACTTACATACCCAAAATAATGGATGTCATTAAGCAAGCTCTCCCTGTGAGAGATACTCAGAGCAAGAGAAGAACGTGGATTGATCCCTCTATCTTTGCTTGTATTACTTTATTAGGGAGTTCTGTTAAAGACTTGGTTACTGGCGATATAAAAGAGCTTTTAGAAGCAATGTTTGCTACAGGTCTCAGTCCATCGTTAACAATATGCTTAAAAGAACTAAGTCAAAATATTCCTACTCTTAGAGAGGAAATATCAGAGGGAATGCTGAATATGCTTTCTTTGGTGCTAAGAAATAAACCATTCCTACATCCAGGTGTCCCAAGAAGTCTAGAACAACAAAGTACTATGAGTCTAGTGATAGAACCTCAAGATACAGCTAGTATAGTGCTGGCTTTGAGAACTCTCGGAACATTCCATTTTGAGGGTGAACATTGTCTGCTAACGTTTGTGAGGCATTGTGCTGATCACTTTTTACAGAGTGATTTGCAAGAAGTCAGATTAGAAGCTGTCAAAACGGCCCCTAAATTGTTAGCAGATGCCACCATAAAAACCTTGAATGTTCCATCAAGGACATTAACTAACCTAACCGCCGAAGTTATCAGCAAACTTTTGGTTGTTTCTGTAACTGATCCAGATTATGAAGTGCGATATTGGGTTTTAGAATCGTTGTACGGTATATTCGATATGCACCTGGCTCAAATTGAAAATTTAAGTTTCTTATTTATAGCTATGAATGACGAGCATCTGGAAATTCGTGAGTTAGCTATTTGCACCATAGGCCGCCTGAGCACAGTCAATCCCGCGTACGTTATGCCAGGCCTGAGAAAGACTTTAATCCAATTTTTGACAGAATTGGAACATTCTGGAATGAGTAGGAACAAAGAGCAAGCTGCCAGAATGTTGGACAACCTTATTTTACATGCTCCAAGCTTAGTCAAACCTTATATGGAGACAATATTAAGTGTACTGGTTCCTAAATTGAGAGATTCCGACGCAAACCCTGGAGTCGTAATTAGCGTATTGAAGGCTGTAGGTGATCTTGCTGACGTGCATGGCGATAATAGCGGTCTTAAGAAGTGTCTGCCTGAACTTTTGACTGTGCTCCTGGAGCTACTCTCTGATGCTAGTGCGACAGAGAAAAGAAGTGTTGCTCTGTGGGTTTTCGGACAATTGATAAGTGCCACTGGCTACGTAGTTAAACCATATACAGAATATCCTAACCTTATGGATGTGCTATTGAATTTCTTGAAAACCGAACAACAACCTAAAGATAGGAGGGAGACAATTCGCGTCTTAGGTTTGTTGGGAGCTCTGGATCCATACAAGCATAAAGTAACGCGTGGTCTAATTGATGGCCAACCCGACTCCAGTTTGGTACCCGTGGCCGACAGTAAGGCAGAAGAGAACAATTTCGATATGACCACTAGTGAAATGTTGGTGAACATGCCGTCGCCAGTTCTTGACGAATATTACCCTGCTATTGTGATATCTACTTTGATGAGGATACTGCGGGACCCCACTTTGCAACAACACCACACAAGTGTCGTCCAAGCAGTGACATTCATATTTCAGTCCCTCGGAATCAAGTGCGTGCCTTATATATCACGGGTAACGCCCAGTCTCCTGTATGTAGCGAGAGCCACAGAGAGCAATAGCTTCCGTGAGTTTTTATTCACTCAACTAGCTAAACTGATTGCGATAGTGAAGCAACACATACGAAATTACTTGGACAAAATATTCGATTTAATAAGAGAGTTTTGGACACCGCAGAGCTCTTTGCAACCCACTCTGATATTATTGGTGGAGCATATTGCTATAGCGCTGGGATCAGAGTTTAAAGTATACTTACCGCAGCTTATGCCACAGATTCTTCGAGTTCTCGCCCACGATACGAGCAAAGACAGAGTTGTGACCGAAAAGCTGTTATACGCCCTCCAGAAGTTTGAAGATAATTTGGACGATTACATGCACCTTGTGATACCTTCGATCGTGAAACTATTCGACGCATCAGACTGTCCCTTGCACGTGGCAAAGGTAGCAATGGAAACTGTCGATTACCTCTCGGATACATTGAATTACAGTGAGTTTATATCGAGGATAATTCACCCTCTGGTGAGAAGTATGGAGGTCTGTCCCACTTTGAGACCTACCGCAATGGACACACTGTGCGCTTTGATCGTGCAACTCGGCCGGAAGTATAATGATTTTATACCATTGGTACAAAAAGTTGTCACTAAGCATAAGATCCAACATCAGAATTATGAGCAGTTGCTGTCGAAGCTCCAATCAAGCCAGTCGTTTTCAATGGACGAATACTTACAAAGTACAAGAAGGAAACCTCGCAATAACAATCAAGAGGTAATTTTTTTAGTTATTAGTTATAGTAAGCGGGCGGGTGTTGCGGGGAGGAGGGAAAACTCGCTCCTCCCCTCAACACCCTCTCATACCGCAGGAAGGACGCGTACGAACTTTTCGGACTAAAGTTTAAAGATGACCTGGCAAAAGGGTGGGCTAACGATGTTGATCCGCGTGAATATAACTATAACTAATTTCAGGCTCGTATTTTGGTGTGCGAGACATCACAGTCGATCCGCAAACTGTGCGTGAACGCTCACAACCTGAAGTTAGCGTGGACGGTCAGCAGCCGCGTGTCCAAGGACGACTGGCTGGAATGGCTGCGTCGCTTCAGCATAGGTCTGCTGACAGAGTCCCACAGTCCTGCCCTTCGGTACGTATTTTGACCACACCAGCCCTTGATGAACTGACTAAGCGATTGTCACCGCGTAACGGTCATCATAGGCGGCCCGTGCACAGTCAATCTGGATTGTGATCATTGAGATCTAATGATCATTGATTTTGATCGCGGATCGCGATCGAGGTTGACTGTGTACGGGCCGCCATATGCATTTACAGCCTCTTTGTACACTGTTGCACCGCTGGCGCACTACAGTTTGGCCACATCGCGTGCCATGCACGGAGCGTATCCGCACCGGCAAAATATTCTCGACTCGAATTCGGTGCCGGTAGGTAGTTGCATATTATGCTACATGCATGGCCAGTAACGGAACGGTTTGGTAAATGCTGATCCGTAAGAAATGTTTGATGAGAGAATATTTTATTGCATGTTCCGGCACTGTTACATGGTATGGTACGGTGAAGTGGGCAAATACCTTTAATATCCTTATATGTAGGCACTTAAGATCACAATTCGTATGCGTATCCCATACAGGAAATAAATATATTATTATTGTTATTACTGCTGCAGGGGCTCAGGGCCTGTGCATGGAAGAATATAGCGAGAATGGGCCATAACCTACTACGCTGGCTCAGTGCATATTATTGTTACTGCCTGTATTATTGTGTGCAATAAAGTGTGTTCTTCTATTCTATGTGTCTGAACTTGCAATTAATTACCCAGAGCCTGCTTAGCGCTAGCGCACAACTACTCGCAGCTAGTCCGCGACCTGTTCAACGCGGCGTTCGTGTCCTGTTGGACCGAGCTAGAGGAGCCCCGCAGCGAGCTAGCCGCCGCGCTTGAGCAGGCACTGATAGCGCCCGACGCGCCCGAGCTGGCCCACACGGTGCTCAACTTGGCAGAGTTCATGGAACACTGCGACTGTGGCACGCTGCCTATACCCACGCATCTGTTGGGCGAACGGGCGATGCACTGCAGAGCGTACGCCAAGGCGCTTCATTATAAGGTAAGCGATTTTTTTGTTGTGTTGCCAGCAGGCTGTTTACGGACAATTCTGTAGCTCACTCATCATCATCATCAGCCGTTTTAGTGCACCCCGGCACGGGCCTTCCGTATGGATGTAAGAATATAGGAATAACCCACCACACTGGCCCAGTGCGGGTTTGATGGGTATTAACGACTGCAGATACAACGTGCCTTCCGAAGCACGGAGGAACTCGAGATAATAATTTTTTGGTCATCAATGACCTTAGCGGCATTGCTTAGTTTACGAAATCGCAGACTAAGCGCGTTATGCCACTGCGCTAGCGAGCTCCTAGCTTACTATTCTTTGAAATAATAAAATTCTGTATTTACTATTTGACAGTCTTTCAAATCGCGTTCTGGTAGCATAAATTGACAGCGTCTTAACAAACACTTGTACAGACAACAGCATGTCAGACTACCACAAAATATTAAATTTCCTCAGTCGACTTTTGGCTCTACTACCAACAAGATAAGGTTGACAATCGATTGAAGAAATTTGACAGTTTTGGGTAGTCTGAAGAGCCGTTGACTGTACTTACTTGTGCCTTTTTGAGCACAGCAACCTACTTGGTGACTGGATAAAACATAACCAGTCACCACGCATTATTGGTTTCTCGTTAATCATTATTTGACTTAAGTCATATTACATGTAATTATTAAATAATAATATAGCCTGGTTATAGTGAAAACTTTATTATGTTTCTCTAGGAAGAAGAGTTTCGCAGCGGCGCTACTTCGCAAGTAGTCGAAGCGCTTATACACATAAACAACAAACTCCAACAAAAGGAGGCAGCTGAGGGCCTCCTCGAAAGAGTAATGGCACAGCGTGAAGCCGGTGACGCTAACCTTCAAGTGCAAATAAGATGGTACGAGAAACTTCACAACTGGGAAAAAGCTCTGCACCTTTATGAAGAAAAATTAGTCGATGACAGCGACAACATAGAAGCGTATCTCGGAGAGCTGCGATGCTTCGAAGCCTTAGGTGAATGGATGAAACTGTACGAGATGGTTTCAAAACGGTGGCTCAAAATGACCAACGACGACAAGTACAAAGCGGCCCGACTAGCCGCGGCCGCCGCCTGGGGGTTGAACGAATGGGAGTCCATGGAAAAATACGTCAATTTCTTACCGGAAAACACGCAAGATGGCGCTTTTTACAGGGCCGTTCTGAACATTCACAATGGACAATTCGACTTGTCTAAGCAGTATATAGATCAAGCGCGAACCATACTGGACTCTGAATTAACCGCTGTCGCCGGAGAGAGCTACCAGAGAGCTTATGGCGCGTTAGTCAATGCTCAGCTTCTTGCGGAGCTTGAGGAAGTCATCACGTACAAACTAGTCAGTGAAAGGCGAGATTGCATCCGCCAGGCTTGGTGGACCAGACTTCAAGGCGGACAGAGATTGGTAGAAGATTGGCGTCGGATCCTACAAGTGCGCAGCCTGGTTTTGACACCACAAGAAGACATGGCTACTTGGTTGAAGTTCGCTTCGTTGTGCAGAAAGAGCGGCGCCCCGCGACAGGCTCACTCAACATTAGCAATGCTGCTAGGAACAGATCCTAGCAAAAATAAGGACAATCCCTTGCCATCACACGAACCCAGGTTGACTCTAGCCTACGCCAAACACATGTGGGTGGCGATCGACAAACGCCTAGCTTTCAAACAGCTCCAGCACTACGTGCAAACGGCCAAAACGGACGACTCGGAACAAAGCCGACTTTTGGCGCGGTGCCACCTAAAACTGGGATCTTGGTGTGAATCACTGCTCGGAATCAATGAGAATTCCATTCCGGAAATCTTGCATAACTACGCGTCGGCCATAGAGTTGGCTCCGGACTGGTATAAGGCCTGGCACGCGTGGGCGTATATGAATTTTGAGACCGTTTTGTTTTATAAACATCAAGATACGAATACCGAGTCTGGGGAGAAGCGTCCCACCCCTGAATGTATTCAGCAGTACACGGTGCCAGCGGTCGAGGGCTTTTTCAAGTCGATCAACCTCTCGCACGGAAGTTCCTTACAAGATACCCTGAGACTGCTCACTTTGTGGTTCGACTATGGCCATTACCCAGCTGTGCATGAAGCGCTCGTTGAGGGTATAAGAACGATTGAAATCAACGTCTGGCTTCAAGTTATACCACAGCTGATCGCCAGAATAGACACACCGAGAGCTCTTGTCGGCAAGCTGATCCATTCGCTTCTGATCGATATTGGGAAATCTCACCCGCAAGCTCTAGTGTACCCACTGACGGTAGCGTCCAAATCGTCATTTGTGGCACGAAAAAATGCTGCCAATCAAATCCTCAAGTCCATGTGTACACATTCGAGCAATTTAGTGAATCAAGCGGCAATGATTTCCGAGGAACTCATCAGGGTTGCTATACTGTGGCACGAGCAGTGGCACGAAGCGTTGGAAGAAGCTTCGAGATTGTACTTCAGTGAGCACGACGTGAAGGCTATGTTTAAGACTCTTGAGCCACTGCACGCGATGCTGGAGAGAGGGCCGCAGACGCTGAAGGAGGTGTCGTTCAGCCAGGCCTACGGCCGGGACCTGAACGATGCCCAGGATTGGTGTAATCGTTTCAAGGTAAGTTATATATATAATGTTTATTGTGCTCCTAAAAACATCAATTCCCATCACGAGCTCCGCTAACATTTAAACAGTGTGTTTTTTTTAACTGGGACAGTATGGGGAGTATCCACAAAACCATAGAAGATACAGGGAAACCGCCTTAGAAACCATTTATCCTTTTTTTTTTGAGAAAAAAGAACGGAGGTCCTATTTCAATTCTACAGTGCAAATTACATCTAATTTTTGAATATGGTACGCTTTTTGTTCGTGTAAGTATCGACTATGATGCAGTTGACTTTGAACTAACCTGTTGTATGAGAAACATTTTATTAATTTTGACTAACTTCTGCTGCTCAGATTTTTTTCTTACTTTACAATGAAATCATCCCTATATGGAACTGAGTCGATCGATCCACATCAAAAAATTTTTTTTCAAAATGGGCTCATTTGCATGGCCAACTCAGGCTTGACCAAAAAAATTACTGTAATTGTTTTCCGCAAATAAAGAATAAACGGTTCCTAAGGCCATAGCCCTGTATCGTCAATTTTGACAATACTTTTTTTAATTGGCCGTGTGGTGACGGCAGAGTAGAATACAATTGTCACCAACCCAAATCTCTCCCGTGGGTGTCGTACAAGGCGACTAAGGATAAATCAATCAGTGATGAGGAATGGGCAGCAGCGTTCCTATCATACCACCTAGCAATGTACTGCGACTTTTGTGCCCGATAAATGGCAATAGGCTCGCCACCTATTACATAGGACCTGACATATTTAGCGAAACGTGGGTGCTAGCTCACTTCTGCCTACCCCTTCGGGGATATAGGCGTGATTTATGTATGTATGTACTTTTTTAAATGTTAAGCAGGAAGTAGCGTTTCTGTGTTCCGGGGGTAGTAATGGTTTTTTTTACATGCAACATCCCAGGACTCGGGCTCGGTGCGCGACCTGAACCAGGCGTGGGACCTGTACTACCACGTGTTCCGGCGCATCAGCCGGCAGCTGCCGCAGCTGACGTCGCTGGAGCTGCAGTACGTGAGCCCGCGACTGCTGCACTGCCGCGACCTCGAGCTGGCGGTGCCAGGGTCCTACGCGCCGGACAACGGGCTCATTCGCATCTCGCACATACAGAGCAGCCTTCAGGTGAGAGGGAAACATTTGTAGGGACAAAGCAGCCTTCAGGTGAGAGGGAAACATTTGTAGGGACAAAGCAGTCTTCAGGTGAGAGAGAAGCGGTTATTGAGACAAAAGCATTCTGGTACGTGAGCCCCAGTCTTCAGGTGAGAAGGAAGGAAACATTTGTTGGGACAATAAAACTGCAGTACGTGAGCCCGAGGCTGCTGCACTGCCGCGACCTCGAGTTTTTTTTGCCATACAGTACAGTAATTTGGTAGTTTAACCTGTAACACAAAAACAATGTTTTAATAATACCTAATAACTAATAAAAACAAAATGTGTATGGTATGACAGCTCACTTGACAACCAAGTACTGCTGCCATTAAAAAATCCGCAATCAGTTCACAGCAAACGCTTTTTTGTCAAACCATACACATCCCATATGTCTCTTTGTAGGTGATAACATCGAAACAGCGCCCGCGCCGCCTCTGCATCCGCGGCTCCAACGGCAAAGACTACATGTTCCTCCTCAAGGGTCACGAGGATCTTCGCCAGGACGAGCGGGTGATGCAGCTCTTCGGCCTGGTCAACACCCTACTCCAGGCAGACCCTGACACCTTCAGGCGGGACCTGGCGATCCAGCGGTATGCCGTCATACCGCTATCGACCAACTCCGGCCTGATTGGATGGGTGCCCCACTGCGACACTCTCCACTCCCTCATCAGGGATTATAGGGAGAAAAGAAAGTGCCTCCTGAACATTGAGCACAGGATCATGCAGCGCATGGCCTCGGATTTGGAGAAGCTGATGTTGATGCAGAAGGTATGTGATGTGACGTAGATCAATTAAATCGTATAGTAATCTCACGTTTTAATTACTAACTCGCAGCCCCTTTAATAGTACGGGATGTGGAGAAAATCTCTTCGGGGAAAAGAACGTCTAACTCCCACTCAATCCTGAGACAAAACACTGTCAAGTGGTGGAGAGAGATTTTGTTCACGTCCCGTGCTAGGCCTATAGAAGCTATGTAACGTCAGTTACTTCTTACAATCTTGTATTTAAGTTTTATTACTAACTTTACAGATAACTAATTGTTCAAACGCATTGTCCCTATAGCTCTTCCAAGATCAATATGAAATATAATTGTTATAAATTCAGTTTTTTAGAAGTTTTTGATATGGACGGGTGATTTAACCAATCTGTCATCAAGGACGCCATGGTTGTGGAGCCCTGCATCAGGATATTTTATTTCGAAAATACATACAAAATCATGCTTTTAAATCCTCGAAGCCGTACATTCACACATCGTTTCTATCTGTATCACTGACCTCTATTTTACAAGTACGCTGGACTGTATAGGTGGGTCTATTAAATGGCAATTTTTTCTTGTGCCGATTTTAAGCGCCCGCTCGGGCAATAGGGGTACTAAATTTGACGTTTGTTGCTTGTATTTGACATTAACAATGCATGTTCACCTTCGTACACCAATGCCATCAGCGCCAAGACGGCGATAATCTAATTGGCTTCATTTTTTGGATGATAACCTTCAGTCCAGCGTATTTGTTAGAGGTCAGTGATCGGTAGGGATTGGACACGCAAACACAAGAGTCTAATTGACAATATTTAAAAAATTATAACCCCCCAAAATAAAAATACCGTTTCTTTATTTTCCAATCCTGACTTCGAAAATATTTTTTTTACATTTTTTGGTTATTCGATTTTTAATTTTAACATTATATAAATGTTAGAAAAATTAGTACAAAGGTTTTAGTGGTTATGTTTGAAATTTATTTCTACATTGCGAGGGTACCCGTTGGCTTACAACGTGAAGTGTAATGGTTAGAAGAATTTCGGCAAGTTAATTAGTGTCTTGGGTGGCCGAGCGGTCAGGCACCTGCCGGGATAGCAGCGGACGCGGGTTCGATTCCCGCCTCAAGATCATAATTCTTTTTCTAACCACTAAAATCTTTGTACTAATTTTTTGGTTACTTAATTACAGAGAAAAAAATGTAAAAAACATGCGATGACGTCACAGTCATGCAATCAATCAATATCATGTCTGTCAGTCATGAATCAAATCCATTGTTATTAATTGTCATCGTCAAAAATAACATTAATAAAGTAAAAATAAATTGAAAATCCTTCCGAGACTTTAATTTTAACTAATACAAAACGTATTTTACTTGAAAATTCATTTCAAATAGCTAATATGTTTTTATTTTTGCCACCGGAAACGCCAGATTGTCATTTCGCCATTTTTTCGTCACTGTGACGTCATTTGGCGCTTACGTCTGTTTAGAATAACCGGAATTTTAATCATGATTTTGTATGAAGACGACGGAATTCACATAAAATATGGGTGTCTTCATTTTCTGTCGATATTTCATGTAACATCATAATAAAAGTGTGTTGAAGGTGGAGGTGTTCGAACACGCCCTAGAGCACACGGCTGGCGATGACCTAGCCAAGCTGCTCTGGCTGAAGAGTCCCTCCTCGGAGGTGTGGTTCGAGCGTCGCACCAACTACACGCGCTCGCTCGCCGTCATGAGCATGGTGGGCTACATCCTGGGCCTGGGCGACCGGCACCCCTCCAACATCATGCTGGACCGCGTCACTGGCAAGTTCCTGCACATCGACTTCGGTGATTGCTTCGAGGTCGCCGTCACCAGGGACAAGTTCCCGGAGAAGATACCGTTCCGGCTGACACGGATGCTGATTAATGCTATGGAGGTGAGATTCGTTGGGTACTCTTTTTAATAGGGGATCGGACAGTAATCTGATTAAAATCCTTAATGTTATTTAGATAAAAGAAATATACCGTTTTACGATTACATACAAAATTATATCATATATCACACCTATATCAAATCAAACTTTTATTTGCTTACCAAGTGTACAAAAGGTGTGGTTGTTACAATCATTTTTGCTATTTAAGACTTGGTTGCAAATTGTATCCAGTTTCCAAATATCCCAGAAGGTGTAGGCAGACAGAAATGAATTAACACCCACGTTTCGCCAATTATGTTAGTTATAGGGCGCGAGCCTATTGCCCACTAACGGCCATGAAAATCGCAGTATATTGGTATAAGTGGAACGCTGCGGCCTATTACTCATCGCTGTCTTTAACCTTAGTCGCCTTGTACAACAACCGTGGGAGAACTGAAGGGTGGTGATAATTATGTTCTGCTTTGCCGTCACCAGACGCTGCCTCTGACTCCCGCACCCCCTCTGCCAGAATCCATCCATAGAATGCGGAATAGTTATCGTCTTGTCTGAGGCATGGATTATGATATGGGTTCGTAATTGGCTCCACAGGTCACCGGCATCGAGGGCACATACCGTCGCACCTGCGAGTCGGTGATGGAGGTGCTACACAGACACCGTGACAGCGTGATGGCCGTGCTGGAAGCGTTCGTGTACGACCCCCTGCTCAACTGGCGGCTGGTCGACGCCGGGAAACGAACGGACTCGGATTCCCCCGGCCCCGCCATAGCCCCGGCCTCGTCTGTCCCCGCACCCCCTTCTGTCCCCACGCCTCCCCCTGCCCCGGCTGAGACCAGTCTCAACAAACGCGCTCTAGCCATAGTTAACCGAGTCCGCGATAAGTTGACAGGCCGCGACTTTCCCCACATCGAAGAAATGGTCACAGTGCAGAAACAGGTAGACCTTCTGATACAACAGGCGACTAGCAACGAGAATCTATGTCAGTGCTACGTCGGCTGGTGCCCATTCTGGTAATATTGTGATAAATTAAAGGGTTTTATGTCACACCTGACCATAAAGTAGACTTTAAAATTCTACTTCCTGGTGAGGGGGTGACATTAAACTATGATGTCTCCTCGGGCGATAAAAAAGAAGGCCTCAGATCGCATATTTATCGATTCTCATCTGATCTGAGGCATTCTTTGGTTTAACGCCCTTGGTATTACTATTGTATATTTAATTAAACTTTTGAAATGTAGGCATAATTTTGGAGACCGCTTTCTCGGTAAAGGTATTGCACATACCTAAGTAGGTGGTTAGTGGGTGAGCTATTATGTAATGATGCATGCGCCACTAATCCTGTATAAGGGCCCCAGGCGACGGATTTGGTACATATAAGATATGTCAAAATTCTATTCTTTAAAGGCAAACTACCTGCCGGTATAGATAGATATTACCGGTATATATACAAGTTGAGTACCGACTGTTTCTTCACTTTACCTTTGGGGTAAGCTCACATAGGTATATATATAGTCGCATCATGCACCTACTTTTGTAAAAAAATATATACTAAAAGTGATTATACGCACCCGTAGGTTTATTACAAAAATATATATGACCTATATTTTATTATTAGTTGAAATAAAATATTGCAGCTGGACACTGATAAGTCTACCAATGAAGAGTGGGTTCTTTCAGGCCGACTTGTACAACACTCACTTAATACACAACGCTAAAAGTAAGCTAAAGCTATAATATTGTCCTGTCTGTATCAATTTTAAATTAATGACATAGAGGAAACGATTGTTTAAACACGTTTAGCGATTCATTTATTCGGTTCGAGTGTTGTGTTAGTCGCCGCTGGGTGACTTGCGTCTTTTAGATCCTATTAAGTTTACAACATATTATGCGTCACTTTCACGACGCATGTCAACTGTGTTATTTGACTATGGCAACTGCCCTAACTTTTTGAAAAATCAATGTCATAACGTGACAGTTGGTAATTGCACTATTTTGCATACAAACAGTGATCTGATAAGAGATATCGTATCACAATAGCATATGATTCTCATTACTAAAATGCATTATTTACACTTGTGTACACTTGCACAGGCAACATACTGGTAACACCTGCTGTTCCTGTACGGACACCATATAATTCCTAATTATCTGTATCCGTTTTGTGCTTTACACCACCTGAATTAAGGTTGAATTTTGAATAAATTTGATAGTTTTGTATATTAAAAAGAAGAGTAGGTCAGAAATATTGCGAAATATTTGTAAATCGGGTGTCTAGTCTTGGGCTATGTCCGTTTCTATATTCTGCCTACAGATCAAGATAAATCTTATACGGTTTGATAATCCAGCATCCCCTTTTATTATTATTTTAACAGTAAATGCCAAACAAACCACCCGGCCAACCAGAACGCTTGTAGATAATTCATGGAAATGTAATAACATTTATTCAATTTGCTTTGTAAGGCAACGGCCCCCGTATTATATAAACCGATTTTAGTTGCTTTGGTCTAACCGTCTCTCTTACTCATCTAGAATAAAAGCAAAGTGTCAGAGTGATGGGTAGACCAAAGCAACTGAAATCGGCTTACATAATATGGGATTGGGTACGTTCCCCACAGGTTAACATTAAATATCAAATATTTATGGCAGGCTATTTTACAAATACCGTTCATTCAGTTTGTTAGTTAGTGGGTTTGTTTTGAATAATTATTACTTTCTTATGCTTTGTAATAATTTTTATAACGTTTGTAGGTAATTTGGCAATAAAAAACAAATATATAGACTTAGCAAAAATAATTTACATTGCATTTTGATTTTATATGAAAGGGCCCTGTAATGGTGCCCAAATTATTCTTACATTAGTCTGTATTGTCCTATTTTACTTACTTTTGTAAAATAAGAAATGTTTTTTTTATAGTTATAGTAATTAATTGTGTGCTGAAATTTTAATTATATTTTTGTGTAAAAAAATAGAAACTAGTAATCGTTATATGAAAATCGATATCATTCATCTTGAGCCTGATATTGGGTAAAATTTTCAACATTATGAATCTTTTGCTGCCACAATTATTTTATTTTAAAGTCTTATGTACAAATAACAGCAGCATTGGCAGAGTCAGCCACGGACTGTCAATTTTCTCAATCAATTTTTCACTTTGTCTCAATCATTTTATGATGTGAAATCGATTGCAGAAATTTGTCGCTCTTTCCTAAGAGCGACAAATTTCTGCAGGAAGCCTGCAGTGCCAGATCTTCGGATCACAGATAGTTCCTTTTATACATGGTTAGTTAAGCTTTCTTGTTTAGTTATATAACGTTATAATTAAAACCATATTACGAAGCAATGGCAATTATAATTAATACTTGCTATAAAAATAAATATAATCAGCTCACAAACCTTTATACGTCACGAATATCATTACATGTGCATAAAGTATAATTGTAATTATTGACAAAAAAAATTGTTATCCTGAAATATTCAGATCTGATAGTCCAGTGGCGTTTATTGGCAGCGTAGCAGAAATCATGTCTTCTGATGAGGTCTTATATCGCTTATAAAATAATAATACGTGGCAGATAGAACATTAATATCTTATTCTCCTTCTCTCTGCCATGTTCCCAGTCTATCTGGGGTCGGCGCAGTATGTTTCCTCTTCCATTCATATCGGTCAGATATTTTTATCTTATTACGCCATAAATATTGGTGGCAAATGCCATCCAGGAGTCGTCAGTTCTGAAATCGCCTAGAATAGACCTGGGATATACCAATTTAAGGGCTCCCAGCTATTCTTTACCAGTCAACTCGTAAAATATAATTATATTTCATACTTGACTGCAGCGACGGTAGTATTAAGTCTTAAGTCTGGATCAATCTAATGTATACACGGGCATAACAATTTTTTAACCGTTTTCAATGGTCAATTCAACTGGTAAAATTACTATAGTGCCACCAATCTATTTTGGCAGGCGGCGAAAATTGGAACTACAAATTTACCCGTAGATTTTGAAATATCTATAACACTTGTTTACCAGTATAGATACCACCAATTGTTAACAAGATAAATTGGTGCCACCCTGTTTAATTTTTAATGAAGATACAATTAAAAAGGTATCTAATAATTGTAATGTATGAATTGATACTCTTACTGCCGCACTCAGAGACGTCAAATAACGTTAATGAGTACTAAACGTCAAAAAATGATAATTCAAAACGAGTCGCTACTCTTGCCGGGTCTATGGTCTAGATTTGAATGAAAATTTTTGACATTAAATTAAAGTCTTGGGTGGCCGAGCGGCCAGGCACCTGCCCGGATAGCAGCGGACGCGGGTTCGATTCCCGCCTCAAGACCATAATTTTTCGAAATTCTTTTTCTAACCACCAAAATCTTTCTATTAAATACTCATTAAAGTTAATTGACGTCTCGGTGCGGCAGGTAATAATTGCAAAAACGGACCAATCAAAGTGGTTTTACGTTTTTTGCCAAATTGGATTGGAACAGACTGTTGAATATTTGAACATTGAATATTAAGTTCTACTTTATGGAATAATTGTTTTAAGCTAGTTAAATCAGCGCTCAATGATTTGATAACATTGTTCGATAATCATATTATTCATGGATATTTTTCTCATTGTGTAACATATATTGGATATAGCATTATTCAACAGTTTGTTTTTGGCCTTTATAGACGCTAGAACAAAAATTACCACATGAGTCGAACTAAGAACAGATGTTTCCATCGATATTAGTTTAATTTCAGGTATCGAAATTATGTTTAACTATTCCATTATTGCAACGTACGTAGGTGTCAACCACTAAACTAGTCAAGTGTATTTTAGAACTGCATTTAATTAATGATCCTTATTTTTTAAAGTAAGCCGTACTTTTAATTATTTTTAATTATCGTTCTTCAGAACAAAGCAAAACATACTGAAATTATCTTGAAATGTTTGATCGTCTCACCAAGCAGTCACAGGCTTAAACATTTTGCCTCAATGGTTCACCAGTCCAATTTTTATTGTATCGATCAGGCAATGTATCGTTCTCGCATAGAATGTTTAAATAATGAAATGAGGTTTTAATAATTTAGCCTGAGTATCAGCGGGTAATCCCAACAATAATAATATGTTTATTTATTCTATTTTAATTTCAACATTATATAAATGTTAGAAAAATGAGTACCATAATTTTTCGAAATTCTTTTTCTAACCACCAAAATCTTAATGTTGATTTATTGTTGGGATTACCCGCTGGTATTGGTACAATACTCGAACTTTTGACCTTATGTTGTGATTGCCTGTGCGATATCACCAGCTTTGCCAGATTGTAATACAAGCATATAGAATTGGGCACATTTTTTATCCGAAATCTTATGAATTATTTCCATTATTTCCGATTCAATAATAATTATGAGGATTATTTTCACTCACTGATTAATTTTTGGTTCAAAGAATATGGTCGTTAGGAAAGGTTCGAAAAATTATGGTCTTGATGCATGATACATGCGGGGTCATAATTTTTCGAAAATTTCTAACCATAATATTCTTTGTACCTACAAATTTTTCTAACATTTATTAAAATCAAAATAGTAAATTTTTGTTTATTTATATTTTTCAATTATTTTCTTGTTACTTTGTCTTAATATGTACTTGTTTCTAGTACCATTATGTGTGCCTACTGTGTCCATCCATTAGTACGTGTAATAATAATTTATGATTTATTGACGAATGACGTTTCATGAACCTTAGACAAGTGGCTAATATAATCGAACAAATAGATAGAATGTTAATTTTTGACAGCTTCCTTTACAGTTTGAAACGACGGTCGCCATGTTGTTTCCTTTGTCAATTTCTCTATTCGTTTGAATTACTGTCTTCTATTGTACAAGTACGCTGGACTGAATAACACTACTAAAATCTCAAATGTTTCTTGTGCCGATTTGAAGCGCCCCCTCGAGCGGTTAGTTACTAAATTTGACGTTTGTTGCTTGTATTTGACATTACAAATACGTCTATAATATTATTAGTTCCGTGGACGTTCACCTTCGTACACCAGTGCCATCAGCGCCAAGATGGCGATAATCAAATTGGCTTCATTTTTTGGATGACAATCTCCAGTCCAGCTTACTTGTTTAATAGAGGTCAGTGGTTTGAAACTTTGAATATATTATTGGCCACGTCTCTAGATGGGCTGCTAAAGCTGTGACTGTGACGGGATCTCAACACTTTCTTCCCCACACTTTACAGTTTTATTCTAAATGGAAAACATAATTGTAATTTATGTAAATCGTTTATATCGCATTTGTTATTCGAAGTTATGGTAACTTTAAGTCTATATATCTAGTTGCTAATTACAACGTTTAATTAGCTTGGTTTACAAGCATCGTGTAAACATTAATTTTTTGTTGTTTATTTTTTTCTTCAGAATAAATTATCACCATTATAGTCTTACTTTTTATTTTTTAATCAATTGTCCTTTACACTTTTAGTTGTATCAACAATCAGACCTTAGATATCCAAGTGAGATAAGTGGTCTACCGTTTTACATATTCGTGTAAGTACATGGACAAAGTCGTTGCAAAAGCTAATACCTACTGCACGGGCTTATAATAAAACGCATCTCTATGGACTTTATCGAAACTAAAACTATTTAAAGTATTTATTGTACTTTCGTGGGTACGTAGTAGTAGAGTATGCGTCATGGAATCCCGGATAACCAGATTTACATACTCGCATCGGAAATACAATGTTAAATTTACGAAATTTCTCTGCTTCCGGACAAAAGAGAGGAATGGTTTCTGTAGTTATCTAAACTTTAGATAACTACAGATACCTCTGTCTTAAGCATCATGTACTCACGCTAGAAAAAGTAGAGATTCTGCCGTTCGTTATCATTTTTAGGGTGCCGTAGGTACCTCAAAGCAAAAACAGGACCCTATAGGATCACTTTGTTGTCCGTCCGTCTGTCTGTATATTAAAATCCTTTATCTCTGGAACGCGTAGTGATATCGAGTTGAGATTAAAATCAAAAACGTAGGTCTCTCTCTTTCCTCTCCCGTCTTATAAATGCTACAAGTATATAGGAAAATCTGAAAACTAAAGATACATTTGTACTCAAATCACACAAAATCTATTCATAATTTGTATGGAACCTTCGGTGGGCGAGTTTGACGAGTTTATAGGCTAAATGATAGAATTTTTTCGGCAATTAGGGGGAGAAAAATCTAAATAAAATATTAATTTATAGTCTCAACTATTAATAAGTAATTTTATTACAAAGTTGATTCCAAAATTAACATGCATTCTACCAGTGTGTGTCAAATTGTAGATCTATCTTTTACCATGCCGCGTTTGGATAATAGAGAATCAGCGGGGAGCTAACAGCGATTTTAAAGATTTTCACCTGCTAGCGAGTAATTGTATATCACCTGTCCTTTAAAAAAAATTTATAAGTATGCAGTGCGGCATTATAGCAATGAGTGTAAAGAAACCTGAAAAAGGCTTTTAATTTCGCAAATGTTCATGGTTATACGTGTACAATCTACAGCAATTAGTCAAATTTTCTTAATCGACTTTGCGCTCTACGTTAAACAAGTTAAGGTGGACAATAAACTATTGGATATATTTGGCAGTTTTGTATAGTCTGACGGGATATTGACTGTACCCAGGTAACTATCTAAATTAATTACGTTACATTACACTGCCTTGTGCAAATAGTATTAAGCAATTTATTAGGCAAGTTATTTCAATAGTGACTAGGTAATAGGTGGATTGGTAATAAAAAATATTTATAGATAGTGTAGCGACTACTCCATAGCGACAAACTAAATATCTATCGAAAAATGGTTAATCAGTGAAAAGTGAGACAGCAAAATATAAATAGTAAAGATGTAGTAGGTAATTTAAAGACCTTTTAGAAAAAAGGTTTGCAAGTTCTGAATTACGCTCGAAGGAAAATATTCGCGATGTAGAACATTCTAACAAACAAATGAATAGTTATTTGTTGTACGTGAGTGCAAAGTTGTTTTTTAACCGCGTGCTTAAATTTGATGACCGAGCTAGCGAAGGATTCTAAAATTGAATCACGAGCGTAGCGAGTGATTCAAAAATTAGAATCCTGAGCGATAGCGAGGGAATCAAAAGAGCACAAGGTGAAAAATCTTTGCACTCGAGTGCAACACGTAACTTTTCATCCCCCCAACGAGGAAATTGCAAAATACAAAAAAAAATACAATCACAACAGTTTCTGTTTTCACCCAGAAACATCCACAACACCCTCCCATTAACCCAAACACACTCTCAACACCCACCCAGAAACACCCACAACATTCACAACCGAAATACACACCTATTCACCAAGAAACACCCAAAAAACACCCATTCACCCAGAAACACCAACAAAACACCCATTCACCCAGAAACAACCACAAAACACCCATTCACCCAAAAACACCCAAAAAACACCCATTCACCCAGAAACACCCACAACACACCCATTCACCTAGAAACACCCATTCACCCAGAAACACCCACAAAACACCCATTCACCCAGAAACACCCACAAAATGTCCAATCACCCAGACACACTCACAAAACACCCAGTCACCCAGAAACACCCACAAAACACCCATTCGCCCAGAAACACCCAAAAAACACCCATTCACCCAGAAACACCGATTCACCCAGAAACATCCACAAAATATCTAATCACCCAGACACACCCACAACATCCATTCAGACACCCACAACTTTCACCCAGTCACGCCCACAATACTCACCCATCCATTCAGACAAACCCACAAAACACCCATTCACCTAGACACACCCACAAAAAACCCATTCACCTAGACACACCCACAAAACACCCATTCATCCAGACACCTCCAACACCCACCCATCCACCCAGCCACACCCGCAAAATATATCCTGACACACCTGTAAGTACCTAATAAAAATTACCGTCCCTAATAGAGTTCCGAGACGGTCAATCAGCTTGAGTCAAGCACGTTGATTTTCTGTATATTTTTGTTCCGTTGCTAGCGTAAACAAATCAAACAAACCTAAAAAAAATTTAAATGCTTGACTCAAGCATCAAGCAAGCATTGTAGACGATCAAAATGTTTAAAGCAAGATTGACGCCAAGCTGATTGACCGTCACGGAACTCCTAAGTTTTAACAAATTTATGACGTGAAAAGAAAATGGCGCGCGCAAAGCAAATTACAAAAAAGTACACCAAGAAGGTTCCGAGTCTGAGTTTTTAACAAATTAAAATAGGTTGCATGATAATTTCGGCACCATGGAGGTAGAAATAAATAGGTATAATGATGTTTTGAATTCACAAACTCATTGCACACGATGTTCTAAATTCAAATTTACTTTAACCTCTAGAGGATAAAAACGGAGAATAAAAACGGCATGAAATAGTAGATTTTCCATCAAGTGCACAAAACGAATCATTTTTGTCCGAGACTTTTAGCAGCCCGAGCCGAAGGCGAGGGCTGATAGTAATGTCGAGGATAAAAATGGTTTTGTGGACGAGGTAGAAACTCTGCTTTTCACTTCGATTGCGAGGAAATAAATCAGAATTTCTCATAACATTTCATAAAATTCAAACTAGAATTAGTACAGTTTTGATTTGAATACTGACGGAAATTGTTTTTCCCATTGATATAAGGCTTGGGCTGCAGACATATACAGCCAAGTATTAAATTCATTTTGAAATAATAATTTTCTTAAATTAATTTAATAACCTACCTTACCTGCTTGAATTAAAATTGTAATATCTTTTATGTCTTAAAAAACACATTAGGCAAATAAATTTAAGTAAAGATTAAAAAATAACAAATTCTATTCGATTTTAATTTTAACATTATATAAATGTTAGAAAAATTAGTACAAAGTTTTTGGTGGTTAGAAAAAAAATTTCGAAAAATTATGATCTTGAGGCGGGAATCGAACCCGCGTCCGCTGCTATCCGGGCAGGTGCCTGACCGCTCGGCCACCCAAAACACTTGGTGTGTGTCTTTTTCTTTTCTTTTCTTTTTCTACCAAAATCTTTGTAATAACAAATTCTATCTCTGAATTTCTTATTGTGTTTGGCTGCATGGCTCATTTTCTTTGCCTTATTATCGACACATTTATGAGTAGATACGTTAATGCTCTAGAGCACAAAATTCGATTTTGTGCAGCCTATATCCTGCACAAATAAGCACTTTCAGAGCATGAGAAGTGAAAAGATTATTTTCATCCCACCATCTCGGAAAAAGCGTTTTTGCTCTTCGATATCTGAGTGCAAAAGCCGTTTTTATCCTCTAGAGGGTAAAGTAAATTTAAATTTAGAACATCGTGTGCAATGAGTTTGTGAATTCAAAACATCATTAAACCTATTTATTTCTACCTCCATGGTGCCGAAATTATCATGCAACCTATTTTAATTTGTTAAAAACTCAGACTCGGAACCTTCTTGGTGTACTTTTTTTGTAATTATCTTTGCGCGCGCCATTTTCTTTTCACGTCATAAATTTGTTAAAACCTTGGAGTTCCGTGACGGTCAATCAGCTTGGCGTCAATCTTGCTTTAAACATTTTGATCGTCTACAACGCTTGCTGGATGCTTGAGTCAAGCATTTAAAAGCTTTTTAGGTCTGTTTGATTTGTTTACGCTAGCAAAGGAACAAAAACATACAGAAAAATCAACGTGCTTGACTCAAGCTGATTGACCGTCTCAGAACTCCATTAGGGACGGTAATTTTTATTAGGGACTAACAGGGGTGTCTGGATGAATGTTGCGGGTGTGGCTGGGTGAATGGGTGTTTTGTTGGTGTGTCTGGGTGAATGGGTTTTTGTGGGTGTGTCTGAATGGATGGGTGAGTATTGTGGGTGTTTCTAGGTGATTGGTTTTTTTTTTGAGTGTGATTAGGTGTTTTGTGGGTGTTTCTGGGTGATTGAGTGTTTTTTGGGTGTGATTGGGTGTTTTGTAGGTGTTTCTGGGTGAATGGGTGTTTTGTGGGTGTTTCTGGGTAAATCGGTGTTTTGTGGGTGTTTCTGGGTGAATGGGTGTTTTGTGGGTGTTTCTGGGTGAATGGGTGTTTTGTGGGTGTTTCTGGGTGAATGGGTGTTTTGTGTGTGTTTCTGGGTGAATGGGTGTTTTGTGGGTGTTTCTGGGTGAATGAGTGTTTTGTGTGTGTTTCTGGGTAAATGGGTGTTTTTTGGGTGTTTTTGGGTAAATGGGTGTTTTGTGGGTGTTTCTGGGTGAATGGGTGTTTTGTGGGTTTTTCTGGGTGAATGGCTGTTTTGTGGGTGTTTCTGGGTGAATGGGTGTTTTTTGGGTGTGTCTGAGTGGATGGGTGTGAATGTTGTGGGTGTTTCTGGGTGAAAACAGAAACTGTTGTGATTGTATTTTTTTTTTGTATTTTGCAATTTCCTCGTTGGGGGGGATGAAAAGTTACGTGTTACACTCGAGTGCAAAGATTTTTCACCTTGTGCTCTTTTGATTCCCTCGCCATCGCTCAGGATTCTAATTTTTGAATCACTCGCTACGCTCGTGATTCAATTTTAGAATCCTTCGCTAGCTCGGTTATCAAAATTGAGCACGCGGTTAAAAAACAACTTTGCACTCACGTACAACAAATAACTATTATTGTTCAAATAGTAATAAAGTCACCGCCCCTGCCAGTCCCGTAGATATCTTTCGAGTCGACGGTGGGTCATTTGAGGTAGGGTTACTTTCGAAGCGTAACGAATGTCGAGGAATGTGTAGCAGCGTTTCTCGGGCGACATCTAACTAGATTACATTGAGATTTAATTGCCGATTGGTTGAATGATAGAGGGCAAACCACCAACAACAGCATACCCAACGAGGGTTGGCGTCAGGCAGGCGGCCGGCTGTAAAACCTAAGCCAAAACCTTGGGCGGTATGGATTGGAATGTTGTCATTCCAATCACGTTCTCCGTTACGGTCTCTCGACTTGGTCTATTCCGTATCTTTTCTTTATATTATTTCATCACTTGCACCTTTCCGGTGTGATCGATGATACGAATCAAAAGGGAGTGGATGGCTTGATGACGACTGACTGATATGAATGGAAGAGGAAACATACTGCGCCGACCCCAAATAACCTGGGAACAGGGCAGCGAGGAGAATTTAGTAAGCGGCAAAAAGTCGCACGCTCTCTCACAGTACTGCTAAATACAGTTTACAATAAGAAAGGACACATTCAATCATGGGAGAACCAGTATCTAATCAACGATCGTTTTGCGGTAATCAGTTGGCCGGTGACCGCTGCGGGGGACGCACGCACACTTGGCTACTCGCCCGACCACACGCGCGCAGTTTGCAAACGTAAATTCGGAAGTATGGACAGCTTCCAAATTGTTGACTTCAGCTCTCTGAGTGAGTAAAACACATCTCTATCCACATCTTAGATTCACCGTAAAATATCAAAGGGGCACAACCAGTAAAAAGTTGTTTTGTTTTTGATACATACATGCCTAGATATCGTTGGTTGCAGAAAAACCTTGCACATAGGTAGATATTTTATTTATAACGATCTATTTCCGTCCGATGTCCTAGAGGATTTTAGAAAGACATGAAATTCTGCAGAATGTAGGAATTTATATTACGATCAGCTTTAAACATTGCAGATCGTGAAAGAAAAACAGTGTGAATTTTGTATTTGTTGATTAAATATGACTCGCTATCTTCGCATATTAATTTATAAACAAGTGCATTTATAATCAGAGATTTAGAGTTCATGTTAAAAAATAATCATAGCCCAATGGGACCTAACATAATTGGCGTAACGTGGGTGTTAATTTTACTTTTTCTCTACCTACCCCAACGGGGTTATTCCCTGAGTGCCCCGATTCCCCCGTTCCGGAGTATTTGAATTTTTACCTATAAAATTACAAATAAATCGGGGGTTCGGGGTACTAAGAGAAAAAACCCCCCTAAGGGGTTGAATAGGCGTGATTATGTAGAAGAAGATAAATGTTCTAAGGAACACATAAGTATCGCCCTTCTTACCGTTAGCCTAATCCCGCCGTATTCCTTGTAAGTCCTTACACTAAATAAAAGCAGCTGATGCATCCGAATCATAGGAAAAAAGACCCTGATTGGACCAAATATTAGTAGTTGGGGATGGGGTGAAAGAGAATATTGTAGGTAGGTAATGTACGTAACACCGTAACAAATCATTACCGTCGGCTTTTCAAGACTGCGGGGATGGGTTTATTTTCAAACCAATAGATCGGTTGTTGGTTTATTTACATACATAATCACGTCGTATTTTATAAAAATGCTGTTGCACTCAGTACACTTACTCTACCTACCTACGGTAATACAGTACAGTCCGGTTATACAGTATGTTTGCACCGCAACGTTAATTGCTATGAGATATGAACTAAATAATGTGAGGACCTCGCTAGCGCAGTGGCATAGTGCGCTTGGCCTGCGATTCCTTAAACTAAGCAATGTCGATAAGGCCGGTCACAGGATGGGTGACCAAAAATTTATCATCTAGAGTACCTCCGTGTGGTACGGATGGCACGTTAAGCTGTTGGTCCCGGATGCATCTGCAGTCATTAATACCTACCAGGCACCAACCTGCACTGAGCCAGCGTGGTGAGTTATTATGACCCAATCTCCCTACGTTCTTGCCTCCATCAGGAAGGCCCGTGCCCAGCAGTGGGAATATTAAAACTTATAAGGGATGGTGATGATGATGAACATAATGTGAAGGTTGCTGTTTGCGCATTAGATGCGGACGGACACACGTACGTACGTGCGTACGTTTCTTATGCGGTAGTCTTGAAGCTCGGTACTCTGCAAGCTGATTGAAAATGTTTTAGTCTACCTACTCGTCATCTCCGTCATTCAGAGACAGTACTGCAAAGTATGAAAGAGACGACTAGATAGATTAACATACATTTGACGGCCGACTTGGTCGAATGCTCAGATTGCTGGGTTTTGGCCAAGAGATCCTGGGTTCGAATCCTGGTACGGGCAAACTTTGTGATGACCACAAATGTTTGTTCCCGGATCATGGTTGTGTATATGTTTATCTAGTATATTTTCAATATTTATATACATAACTATATTAAAAATATATCCGTCATCTAGTATCCATAACAGTAGTATGCTTAGGCTTAGGATACTTACTTTGGGCTAGATGATAGGTGCGAGTGTAAAAATATTTATTATTATACATAATACATAAATCAAGCCTATTTATCCCCGACGGGGTAGGCAGAGGTGAATTGACACTTTTTGAGGTGATTCACATTGACAATACGTGGCTTAGTCGCCTTGTACGACACACACTGGCTAGATTGGGGATGGTGACAAATGAATTATTGCAATATTGCAAAAACGGCTGCTTGTTTAAATCAAGTATAGGGCTCTAGAAAATGACTATATAAACCACGTGCGTGCGCGCACTCTGTGAATTAAATATTTAGGGTCAATTCTGACTTGATTCTCTAAACTTAAAACTAAATTTAATATCAGTCTCTCTTCATTCTGTATTGGGAATGAAAGAGAAACACTGTTGTCAAATTAATCTTAGGTTTAGAGAGCCATTGTTAGAATCGACCCTACTGACGCGAATATAGGGTGCGTGGGCAGCTGTTTTTAGTGTGTGGGTCGATCGACGATCATTCATTAAAATAGGTGTACAGGAATTTTTATTGCATTTACTTGTTAAAGATATGATATACTAAATGACGGACTTTTCGGGACTAATTGCCGCACTCAGAGACGTCAATTAACTTTAATGAGTGCTTAAAGTAAAAAAATGACATTCAAAACGTAGTCGCTATTCTTTCCGGGTATATGGTCTAGATATAAATGAATTCTTTGAGATTAAGTACCTATTAAAGTTAATTGACGTCTCTGAGTGCGGCAGTTAGTATAGGTATAACAGAAATAACGCACCTGAATACTACTCATGCTAACTTAGTCACAGGTACCAAGTAGGTAAGTAGAAAAACTAATGTGATATCAGAAATTCAACATTGTAAAACTAATTTTGAGATTTCGATTACGCTTCACCGAACAAATTTGTATGGGGGAAAAAAAGGAAAAAAATAATCAAATTGGCGAAACGTGGGTGTTAATTCATCATTCACCCCTTCGGGGATATAGACGTGATTTATGTATGTAATACCCATCTACAAATATCTGGAGACTAGAATTCAAACCCGGGATCTTCTAGCCAGCAGACAGCACATCAATTCCAAAGTTTCAAAACAACTCGACAGGGTTGTAGAGTAGCGAAGAGTTGTTTTGGATTATTATTGGAGTATTAGTTACTTATGTCGCAGGCAAATTGTCGATATCGCCATTTCATTTTGCAATGCTAGCAATAGAATTCTAATTATATGCGTTAAAAAAATTTATTGCTTTTATATGATTATTACTTTATTACTATACTTACTTTTAAACAGCTATGGAGTAATCAGAGAACTAACCTAAACTACCGCGATGGAAACGAAATATCGATATTTTAGAAAATGGCGAATTTGACGATTTCGCTACAACATCTACTTATTCGATTTTAATTTTAACATTATATAAATGTTAGAAAAATTAGTACAAAGATTTTTGGGTTAGAAAAAGAATTTCGTCTAAAGTGTCTTGGGTGGCCGAGCGGTCAGGCACCTGCCCAGATAGCAGCGGACGCGGGTTCGATTCCCGCCTCAAGATCATAATTTTTCGAAATTCTTTTTCTAACCCAAAAATCTTTGTAATAACATCTACTTACTTATAATATGCCAGCTTATAATATCCAGGGCTATTGGCTACGTTACACTGTATGGTCATGAAGATTGTTCTCTATCTTCATGCATGTGATGATAAAATCAACAGTATCATTCCTAACCTTGGGCAATACCTACACGAAGAATTCATACAACAACAAATAAACAACTGATAATACCCTAGCAAGTACAACTAATATGTATTCGAATACGGACGTCGTAAGAAACAATTATATTTTTATGTATTAGTTTACAAACACTGGTTTAATATAATTCACCAGGTAATCGGTTAGTTCAATCAATTATCACATTATATACATACATACATACATAAATCACGCCTATATCCCCGAAGGGGTAGGCAGAGGTGAACTGGCACGCACGTTTCGCCAATTATGTTAGGTCCCATGTAATAGGTGGCGAGCCTATTGCCATTTATCGGGCACAAAAGTCGCAGTACATTGCTATTGCTAGGTGGTATAAGAGGAACGCTGCTGCCCATTCCTCATCATTGATTTATCCTTAGTCCCCTTGTACGACACCCACGGGATAGATTTGGGGTGGTGACAATTGTATTCTACTCTGCCGTCACCACACGACAAATCACATTATATGTTATTGAATATAAGTATGTAGGTATAACTACAATGTGATTTTAAAATTTTATCAACTAACATGATCATGCTAGGTCGTCACTCTGCTCTGGGTTACAAGATAAACGGGTTAAATTAATGTTTAATATTTTACATGTAATATCACCACGCCTGTTTATCCCCGAATTGGTAGAAACCCACATTTCATAAAGTACCTATATTACCAAATCGCAGAATATTGCCAGGACCTAGGTGGTAGGTATGGCAGAAACGCTGCTTGCCATTCTTTTTATTATTACATTATGCTAGGTAAAGGGTGGGCCAGAAAGTATATCTCCAAATTCCATTCTGGCATAGCATTCCTATCTGGCGCAAGCTGTACCTAGGTACTTACCGTTATTCCTGTTTCAGGTGAATCCGTGCAAAGTCTGATCAAAGAGGCAATTGAGATAAGAAAAAAGTCGTACAGCCCATATTCGAACTTCCCTGTCGGCGCCGTAATAGTAACAGAGGAGGACTCCAAGGTGTTCGCCGGCTGCAACATCGAGAGTGCTACCTTCAGTCCGACATCTTGCGCAGAGCGGACGGCCATTTGCAAAGCCGTCTCCGAGGGATACTTGAAATTCAAAACTGTAGTCGTGGTGGCGCACCAATCTAGTTTCACCGCGCCCTGCGGCGTCTGTAGACAGATGCTGAGCGAATTCCGCGGGTCAGACGGCGACATGCAAATATACTTGAGCAAACCATCTCTCGACAAGGTTCTGTGCACGACGCTCTCGAAGTTACTACCTCTGTCGTACACAAGCTTCACAGAAGACAGCATCGCGTAGTACACGGAACTGAGGCCTTACCACCAGCTCTAAACGCAACTCAATTCCCATTGTTAAAGTGAGACAACGCCGAGTAGAGCGGCGTCCCGTTTTGTCTGTCCGTGTTTGGATAGCATTAATACTTCATGGTACGGCCCCTGGGCGCCTGCCTAGCCAATGGCAAACGATACAACGCTCTATGGTAATAATGTAAACTTTTTGACAACTATACCCCATTCACTTGGGCTTGAGACAAAATGTAAACAAATTTGATGTGCCTTTTAATATAAAATATAAAAATAGAAATGTGTAACACCAGTATTTCAGAGCCGCTAACAGTTAAATTTGTCTATAATTGATGATGTATTTTAGAATACACGTTTCTTGTTTTTAACAGCATTTCGTAGATAAAGAGACATATCAAGATTGTTTACATTTAGTCTAAGTCAAAGTGAATGGGGAATACATACTCTTACATTTGACACGAGGGTCGCCATGTTCTTTTGTCTGCGATACGTCATTTTCATACATTGTGGCCACTTGTCTAGAGGCTCTAGAATACTCTAGATGAGCACACGGCTAACAAGAACCTTTTTAAATGTCTTTACTTCCATAATACCTTAGAATATTTTAAGTTTAGAAATGAAACATAACACAAACGACATAGTTGTTAGAAAACGACTTAGTTAAATTATTGTTTTTCTAGGTTATGAGAGAAATAATGTTATTCCTTAATTTAATTTTTATTTCTTCATGATCGATTTATGATTGTATATAATTAGCTATAAGAATAAATAAAATTATTTTGAAATAATTAAGTTAATTATTTATTTTGGTCAAACACATTATGTGGAGTGTTCACTACCGTTGTATGTGTGTAGGTAGGTACCTACATTACTAAACCATTACTGCCAACTTTAATAACTTTTCAAAACAATTAACTTTATATGTATGTAATACCTAGCATATCGTGAACAACTTAAAGGTTGTCTAAAGTATATTGCCTACTGTTTTACTATTATATAGATAGTGGAAACATATTTATTGTTTATACATTTATTACATAATATTTGTCGTTCATCTAGACGGCATCTTCTCCACCAGAGAATTACGAACGTACGTACCTAACTAATTAGCGATTATTTGTTGTCTTAAGTAATAATTACATAAATATTTAACATATACATACTACATAGACTCGAGAACAAATATCGGTGTTCATCACACAAACATTTGCCCCTGGCAGGATTCGACGCCGCATTTGACCTAACCGAACTCGGTATCTCTAGAACCCGCTATGCAGCTATATTATGCTGAAACACTATGTTTATCACCTCATAATAATTTCAATTTGCATTATCAGCTCAATACTTGTTTACACAATTTATTAAATAATACATATTATCTTCTATCTACTGGTATCAATCAATCTTATTAATCTTGTGTTTATGTGTTTATATTAATTAATCTAAAGTGTGATAGGTATTTAATATCTCATTAAAATAATCTAATTGAATTTTGTTCTCTCTAAGAAGTCTAAAATGTGGATAATTTTTAAAGTGAAGGGCTCTATATAGGTAGGCGAATGACGCAGAACTTCCAAGCCTAGCTGTTATACCTTGGAGACCTTTTACCGTGTAGTGAGGTCACAGTAAGTATAACTTCATATTATATCATATCATTTGGCAAGAAGTTATGATGAATTACTGGTGTAATTTTCAATTTACCTTTACTAAAACACAATCTATTCAAAAAGCAATTGGTATCAGGACAAGATAGTATAGGTAGCTCTATCTGTAGTCTATTTACAAAATGTTCCAAGTGTATGAAGTATATATTACACCTCTAAGGTGTAATATATACTTCACGCCTTTCGCCACACTCCTATCGCTTCATCCAATCTCATGAAGTTATATTACCGAATCGTTCGTTACGAGTGATTACGATTGCGGAGATGATGAAGATATATGAATTTAAATTACTGCAACAATACTTTAAGTGAGATAAATAAGTGTAATAATTAAATGTTTTAATATAAAGAATAGTTAGAATTATTTTGAAATAGTTAAATATCTTTATTTCGGTAAAAGTTATATATGTATATTTACACTGTTTTAACTTATAGGTACAACAATACAGATAGGTAAATCTAATGTAAATAATTGCCTTTCACGAATACAAATCTGTTAGATCTTATTCTAGCTAGCCAGTATTCAAAGAAAGCATTTAGAAGACTTTTAATCTCTTTAAAGGTAATATGACAAAATGCCTAACTCAAATATATATAAAAAACACTGGATCGTTAGACAAGGCAATTGGAAGGACAATGATTATTGACATTTTGCCAAGTATTCTCTGTAAAGGTTTCAGAAATCGTCAACAATTTAAACAATTATTAACATGTTAATAGATAAAGGCCACGTGTACTATAGTTAAAGAAAATTGTCACTTTTACTATGTACAAGATGTTGCTTCTTAAACTAAACTTAGTATGTCTAAAATAAATAATCATTTTGCATATTTCAACAATATACCAACAATCTGATAAATAAATGCAATTCTTATAGAAAGAGGTAGAAATTAACAAATGACGGTGGTGAGTTAATAATACAAAAATAAAAAAAGATGTTGCAAATAACATACATGCATAACCAATAGAGTAATAGGAAATATTTTGTAACGGTTTTGTAGTTTCTATAAGGTAGGGCTGCGACGTATACATTTTAAAGCTAAAGAATTAAAAAACCAAAACAACAACAACATAAACAACAAAAAATAAACTCAACAAGCCTTCAGAAACACCCTTTCCTTAACCAGCAGTTGCATACAGGCAAGAGCCAAAAGAAAATCAAATTACTTCATTTGATTATCAAGACTTTAAGCATGTAGGAAACAAATTAAAAATTGATTGAAAAAGAATAATATTTAACACATAATCTGTGCACTTGAGTAATGGAGTAGTCATAGTTAATTATAATTGTCAAAGTGAGAGATCGATATACACAACGTAGAGCACCGTCCTGCTATGAATCGCGTCACTAGTTAGTTAATTTGTCCTTTTTAATACAATCTCGATGGTTAGAACAGGCACCAGCATTTTAATTACGTAGCTCAATTGCTAACAATTCTCTATACATTGATTCCCAAAGTGGTCCAGCTGGACCCCCAGGGGTCCACGAGAGACTCGACGGGGGTCTACATTGGTGTGACAAAAAAAATGGGGATTCACGATTTTTTGTAAAAAAACTTGCATACCTATTCACTCACATCATAATTAATTAACCAATAAAGTCTCTCTTTTTTCGTAAACTTAACGTCATTTGGGCTAATATAGTAAGATCTTTACATTTTTTGGATTTTTGGAAATATGGTAGAAAATTAGTAGCAAAAGGGTCCACCGACAAAATTTTTAAAGTGGTCTATGAGAAAAAAAAGTTTGGGAACCTCTAGTCTAACGTAACACGTTTCAGTTGCTAACAGAGTGCGACGTGTGATATTTTCAAGCCGTGTGGTGACGGCACAGTAGAATACAATTGTCACCACACCAAATCTCTCCCGTGGGTGTCGTACAAGGCGACTAAGGATAAACAGTGATGAGGAATGGGTAACCTAGCAATGTACTGCGACTTTTGTGCCCGATAAATGGCAATAGGCTCGACACCTATTACATGGGACCTAATATTATTGGCGAAACGTGGGTGCTAATTCACCTCTGCCTACCCCTTGAGGGATATAGGCGTGATTTATGTATGTATGTACAATTTCATCAATTGCAATAGAGAATTGTTAGCAACAGACTTATGTAATCACAAAGTCAGACAGGAACTTAATACATTAGCAGTGACAACACTATGGGGGAGGTGTTACCAGAACGGACACCAGCCTATGTAGCACTGACACAGATTCTCGTTGCTGGTAGCCTGTTTAATCAGCAGCTCGACCTGTTTTGGCACGCTTACCACCGCCTCGATCTGCGGGAAGTCCCTGCCGGTGAGTTTGTCCCTAATCCTGTTCAAAATAGCCACTGCCCGCTTGTTGAGGTTAGCTTCTGGTATCTCCATGGACTCATAGTGTATGTTTCGGCTGCGACTGGGCAAAGTGTACGAGGATATGTCCGATGAGAAACTCGAGGTGGATACTGACCGCTGTTGGTCCACCAGCCGCCAGTTGAGCAACGGATCGTAGACGAACGCCTCGAGGACCGCCATCACGCTGTCCCGATGTTTGTGCATCACGTGCATCACCGATTCGCACGTGAACCTGTACGTGCCCTCGATGCCGGTCACCTTCGGACAAACGACTTGTTTTATAGCATTACCGTGATTAACTAATTATTATTGTGAGTCGTGTGATGACACATCAGGGGCCTTAGCCAAGTGGCAAATGATTCAACTTTATATAGAACAAATGTAAATTTTTGAAAAGTATTCTTACATTTGACACAGCGGTCGCCATGTGGTTTTCTCTGTCGTATTAACAACATGGCGACCGTCAGTGTGATTCATTTGTATTCTATTCGTTCGAACGGTTGGCCACTTGTCTAGAGGAGCAGGGCCCGTAGCCGAGTGGCAATCGTTTCATAACGATAACGTGGCGAACTTCGTCGCGGTCGGCCATATTACTTTGGTATCTACAGCGTATTAGCTTGCGCTACCAACATAACGATTTTAGTCACGTGATTTCACGACGACTTACATCAAATCCCATACATTTTGCTTTATCGAACATCGTTATCGTTGACGTTATATTACTTTGTCTAGGCCCCCAGGGCAGCATAGGCAACGCTAATGGAAAGACGGTAAGCATAGTAAAATTAACGTACTGTATGTACGTAAAATAGCTATTACTTGTGTATATAACAAAGATGATGTAGCTAACTAATCGCGATAAAAGTAGAAAATTGCAATTTCATGTAGGTGGGTACAGGTCAACACATTACACATAGACAATTGTATACAATTGATTTGGAACTCTATATTGAATGAGTTAAGGGTCAAAAATTATTGAAAAATTCTGTCAGCTAGGTATATTCCAAAGTGCATTCTTTGCACTGCACAACTAAATAAGGTAGAGGTCGAAATACCTCAGTTCGAAAAATAAAATAAAGAATGTGACAAACACGATCATTAGCGTTTTTTCACACTGGAGCTCACTGCAAAAAGTTTATTTGATGATATCTCATTAGAAAGATAAGCCAACAGAGCTCCGACGATTTTCATGAGTCAATTTAAACCCAATAAAAGTTAACAGTGGCGGCTATCGAAAGAAGTGGCTCGTGAAAAAATAAAGTGGCTAATTACTTTGAATGACCTTTAAATAGTTGGGAGCCATAAAAAATGACTCTGTCTTACAGTGTTTTTACGCACATACTCGTTGCTTTTTTTATATAGGATTAATTAGATATTAATTAACGTTGTAGACAAGATTTCTGAGAATTAAAGATTCATTGAGCTATTGTTTTAATAAGTCTAACTGTCGCACTCAGAGACGTCAAATAACCTTAATGAGTACTTAACGTCAAAAGATTACACTTCATAACTAGTCGCTATTCTTGCGGGGTCTATGGTCTAGATTTGAATGAAATTTTTTGACATTAAATACTCATTAAAGTTAATTGGCGTCTCTGAGTGCGGCAGTAAGTTCCAAATGCCCGTGTTCCAAACGCAAACATTTTCTCCAACCAGGATTCGAAGAAATGGCATATTTGACAATACTACCAAACCACAAAATTTAGTACTTTCAATTAACACTTAGGCCCCTTTCATTCTTCGCACGCGACCGGCGTTTGGTATCAAGCTACGCAACCGGCCGCACGCGGAACAATTGAAAGCTACTATGAAGCTTCATACAAATTATGCCGGTGGCTTTCGCACGCGACCGGCGACACGCCGAAGAATGAAGGGGGCCTTAACGACATCTTACCTCCATAGCATTAATCAGCATACGCGTCAGCCTGAACGGTATCTTTTCTGGAAACTTCTCCCTGGTCTGGGTGACTTCGAAGCAGTCACCGAAATCTATATGAAGTACTTTCCCGGTGACACGGTGCAGCATGATGTTGGAGGGGTGCCGGTCGCCCAGGCCCAGGATGTAGCCCACCATGCTCATGACGGCGAGCGAGCGCGTGTAGTTGGTGCGACGCTCGAACCACACCTCGGAGGAGGGACTCTTCAGCCAGAGAAGTCTCGCCAGGTCGTTGCCGGGCGTCTGGGATAGGGTGTGTTCGAATACTTCTACCTGGTGTTTGAACATTCATAAAAGTGAATATAATAGTAGACTACATCAATAGTAGACTACAGCCTTTCATGCTGGCCTGAGATCGGAAAAATAGGGTAGAATTGGCCAGACCTGACTCATCCTATGGGTGTCGTAAAAGTCGACTAAGGGAAATTGGCCGGTGTAGACCAATAAGCACCTTGGGGCAACCGAATGTTGAAGGGCAAACCACCAACAACACCACACTCAAAGAGGATTGGTGTCAGGCAGGCGGCTCTGGCTGTAAAACCTAAGCCAAACCTTGAGCAGTATGGATTGGATTGTTGTCATTCCAATCACTCTCTCCGTTCATTGGTCTCTCGACATGGTTCGTTCCGTCCCTTATCTATACATTCATTCATCACCGTAAAGGTGCTAACCTTTACGGTGTGATGGATGATATGAATCAAAAGGGAGTGGATGTCTTGATGACGTCTGACCGATATGAATGGAAGAAGTTACATACTGCGCCGACTCCAGATAGACAGGGAACAGGTCAGGGAGATGAAGGAGTATAGGTTTAGTTTAACCATGGCGAATACCCACCTTGTGTTTAAGCATCAAATTCTGATAATCGGACGCCATCCGCAGCATGATCTGCTGTTCGGTGTTCAACGCCATCTTGTTAGTCTTCTTGTCGCGGTAATCGCTGATCAGATTATACAGGGTGTCGCAGTGGGGCACCCAGCCAATCAGCCCAGAGTTGGGCGAGAGGGGTATGACAGCGTAGCGCCGTATGGCTAAGTCATGGCGGTAGGTAGTGGCGTCTGCTCTGAGCAGCATGTTTACTAGGCCGAACAGCTGCATGACGCGCTCGTCTTGACGTAGGTCCTCGTGACCCTTAAGGAGGAACATGTACTGCTTGCCGTCCGAGCCGATGATGGTGAGCCGCCTGGGGCGCTGCTTGGATTTTATCACCTGGCAAACGGAGAGTTATTTATTATCACTCAAAACTAATGTGGAAAATACGAAGAATATAAGGAATATTGCTTCTAATATTCCCGAAACAATTTCCGGAATTCATTGTGTTTGCTGCGCTTAATTGCTCAGATTGATACATTATAGATGCCAATAAGTTTTATAATTTCCCGCGTAAAGGCCTATTTCACAATCGACGGGTAAGTTCTGAATAGCTTACTTGGCAGATCATTTGACAGTTGTAATATGAAATATATGTCAATTAAACTGCCAAGTCGGAACTTACCCGTCGATAGTGAAACAGGCTCTAACTGCCGCACACAGCGACGTCAATTAACTTTAATGAGTAATAAATGTCAAAAAAATTCATTAAAATCTAGACCATAGACCCGGCAAGAATAGCGACTAGTTTTGAATTGTCATTTTTTGACGTTAAGTACTCATTACCGTTATTTGACGTCTCTGAGTGCGGCAGAAAGAGTACCAGTCAGAGTTAAGAATTAAAATGTCGGGTGTCATCATCATCATCATTTAGCCGAGACGCCCACTGTTGGGCATAGGCCTCCCCCAAGGATCTCCAAACACGTAACAAGTAACAGAGAGGTGCAGTCATATTTAAAGGGGTTACAAACTGATGTCAGCTGGTTTTCGGTTTAGTATGAGGAAGTGATTTTTTTTCTGAGATTTCAATTTTGGTCCTTTAGCGAATTTGTTCAGTTTGATGGCCTGAATAACCCCTTTAAAAGTGTTACACCTTGTATAGGGTAAATGTAGGGCGCACCAACCTGCAACTGACTATGTATATGCGAGATCCGGATGACCTTCTCGTTGGGCCCGTAGGACCCTGGCACGGCCAGCTCGAAGTCGCGGCACGTGTGCAGGCGGCGGCTCACGTACTGCAGCTCGAGCGAGGTCAGCGAGCGGAACTGCGCCATGATGCGGCGCAGCACGTGGTAGTACAGCTCCCAGGACTCGTTCAGGTAGCGGTCCTCGCCTGTCGCCTGTAAGGAATAAATGTTAATAACTTGTTTATCTAACTCAGAGACGTCAAATAACATTAATGTCAAAAAATGACAATTCAAAACTAGTCGCTATTCTTGCCGGGTCTATGGTCTAGATTTGAATGAAATTTTTTGGCATTAAATGCTCATTAACGTTATTTGACGTCTCTGAGTGCGGCAGTAAGCCTATCAGGGCGGGAGGTACTGATATCGTACCGGGCTGCTACCTATACCACTCGACCAACCAATCCGATTAACCGTCTTGGCATTGTGGAACACGCGGGTTAGAATCCCGCATCAAGACTTTTCGAACTTATTCAGACCTATATTTCTTCGTAATATTTTTTAATAGTACATAAACTCGATTAGCTAATTAATAAATGTCTGTTCATCATACAAACATTTGCCTCAACCAGGACTCGAACCCTGCACCTGATCTGACCATTCAACTAAAATAGCCGTCAAATGAACATTGCTGTAATGTTAGCGTTTTACCTCATTTATTTAGGATAGTGGACAAATACTCGTCTTTATAAAAGGTGGTACAACTTTGCACAGTGGAGAGTTCTTTATCCGGGTTACTGGAGTTTATAATACCTTATACAATTCGTAATACCTTATACAATTCGTAATCCCTTATACAATTCGGAATACCTTATACAATTCGCTCCAACGCTGAGCTTCTTTGAGGTCTCTGCCATACATTTGTAAGAACGAGATTTCTTTTAAGGTCTCCGGGGGTCTGTCTAGCATGGCGTGCATCTTGTCTAGGGTCTTAAACATGCCCCTAAAATCTTTTTCAGTCGCGTAGTACCTGTAATGCAACCCGTCTATACAAAAATGGGACTGATAAAGGAAAAAATATTTACTCTAGTACTTCCACTAAAAGGGAGCTAACATAATTGGTGAAAAGTAGGTGTTAATTCACTTCTGCTTACTAAAAAAAGACGTGATTTGTATATGTGTAGGTATAATATCTTACCTGGATGCCTCATCAATCGCTATAATTACTTGATCGTGCCATAAAATGGCCACTTTAATCAATTCTTCTGATATAATTGCGGCTTCATTGACTAGGTTCTGTGAATGTGTGCACATTGTTTTCAATATGTAGCTGGCAGCATTCTTTCTTGCCGCAGATGCGGATTTCATGGCAACCGTTAAAGGGTACACCAATGCTTGAGGGTGAAGCTTACTAATGTCTATGAGTAGAATATGTACAAGTTTAGCCACCAGACTCCTCGGTGAATCTATTCTCGCTATAAGCTGCGGAATCACCTGCAACCATATCTTTATATCTATTTGCCTAATACCTTCAAATAAAGCATCATATATTGCCTGATGATGGCCATAATCAAACCACAAGGTCAACAGGCGCAGCGTGTCTTGCAACGCACTGCCATTCGACAGGCTTATAGATTTAAAGAACCCTTCTATTGCCGGTATCGTGTGAGTATTTATGAAATCCGGGCGCGATATTTTCTTATCGGTCGACCCACCAGCTACACTACTGTCGGAAGCGTTGTCTTGTTGTTTATAAAACAGCACCGTCTCAAAATTCATACAGGCCCAAGCGTGACACGCCTTGTACCAATCCGGAGCCAGATTGGTTGCGGCCGCATAATTTCTCAGAATTTCAGGAATGGACAACTCGTTAATCTCCTGAAGCGCCTCACACCAAGAACCCAATTTCAAATGACAGCGAGACAATAATCTACTATGCTCATCGTTTTCCGGCTCTGAACCATCGACGAATCTTTGTAAAACCTCGTAAGCGTATCGTTTGTTTCCCGCGTCCCAAAGATTTTTACTGTAAGCTAACATCACGCGCGGCTCTTGCACTCGAAGGAGTATATCTGGATTATTAATGGGATCGCAGCCTAATATTGAGAGCACAATTTTATGGGCTTGATTAAATGCACCCGTTTTTCTACACAAAGAGGCAAACTTTAGCCATGTTTGAAAATCTTCTCGTGGAGAAAGGACTAGACCGCGAATTTTCAACATTTTCCTCCAGTCCTCGACTAGCCTCTGACCACCCTGAAGTCTCAACCACCAGCTTTTTCTGATGGTGTTCCTTCGTTCTTCTACTAATTTATAAGTCACGACTTCTTCCAATTCTGTCAAAAGCTGTGCATTAATTAAAGCCCCGTACGCCCGTTGATAACTTTCACCAACAACAGATGTTAATTCTGCATCAAGTATGCCACGAGCTGAATCAATGTAATGCCTCGAATCTGCCCATTGGCCATCATGAATAGAAATTATTGCTCGATAGAATGCCCCTTCTTGGGTATCTTCAGGGACGCAATCAACATATTTCTTCATAGAATCCCACTCCTGCAATCCCCAAGATGCAGCTGCAGCAATTTTGGCCGTTTTCATTTTCATATCTTCACTTATTGTACTCCATTGGTCAGCAGTAATGTCGTACAATTTGCGCCATTCTCCCATTGCTTCAAGGCACCTCATCAAGCCGAGTTTCGACTCACAATCTTGAGGGTCTGTTTCAATTTTTTTATTATATAGATCAAGTGCTTGTTCCCAATTGTGCAGCTTTTCATACCACCTTACGTGGACATTTAAAGAACAATCGCCGTCTTTTTGCTGAGTTATAACTTTCTCCAAAAGACCGTTAGCGGCTTCTTTTTGCTGCAATTTGTTATTTACATGAATAAGAGCTTCAACGACCTGAGTAGTAGGATTTCTTCGATATTCTTCTTCCTGGTAAAATAAATAATACATAAATTATAGTAATTGCCTCTATAAAAAAAATCGTTTTTGGAATTCAAATTCACTTACCTTATAATACAGAGCCTTTGCGAAAGCTCTACAACTTATTGCAGTATCTCCGAGCAACTTGATAGGAATGGGCAATGCGCCCTTTTCACAATGTTCCATAAATTCAGCCAAATTTAGCACGGCAAGTGCCAGTTCAGGTGAATCGGGTACAGTCAACGCTTTTTCTAAGGCCACTACAAGTTCTTTGCGTGCTCTGTCGTCTAGTTCCGTCCAACAAGACATGAATGCTAAGTTGAATAAATCTCGTGCGAGTTGAGGGTAATGCTGAGCGAGAGATGAACACGCCCTAAAACAATTCCAATTTTAACTCCATTTCACAAATCAAATTACAAATCTACATTTAAGGTCACACCTTAGAGCAGGGCTATTAGATTCCGTAAGAAAACCAATACTCAAATGACGTAACCATTCCAACCAGTCCTCTTTAGAAATTATATTATTCGTAGTCCAACACTTGCGAAGGTTATTCACATTTACTACATATTTCTGAATACTTTGCATATCACCAGTGTTAGACAGCATCTGAAAAGAGCAAATAGAAGAAATGAGTATTATTGCTATCCATAGAACAAGCCAATAGTAACAATGTTGTTTACACTTACATCATTTTTCTGATTTCTCAATCTTGAACGCGTTTCATCCAAGTAATCGTCATCAGATGCTAGTGTGGATATTACTTGTAAACGAGTAACCAATACAATGTAATTAGGACATTGTATTTTATGCTTTAAAAGAAGTCTCTCCACAGATGGAATATAATCAATATATTCGCGTCCCAACTGTACGATCAAAGCACACAATGTGTTCATAGCAGTTTGCCTAAGTGTTGCATTATTTTCTAGTACTTTAGCGAGGGCTTGTATTATACCAGCAGAATACGGCTTTAAGTATAGGAACATTGATAAATGTTCCATTGTTTCCATAGCTAATTTTGAGATCGACAGTGGTACATTTTTTCCTTCAAAAAGACCGGTTATTGCAGGTACTACTGAGAGCAGGACGTCATCTAGATTGTTTTCAAATTTTTGTATTGCCAACAACAACTTTTCCGTTAAAATTTTATCCTTGCTCCTGTCACATTTAAGAACACGCAGAATGTTTGGCAGTATTTTCCTCAGATATATTTTAAATTCAGTTCCAATTGCTACTGTTATATGTTCAACTAACATAATAAGTGTAGGCTGTAATGGACTATCTGGAGTCCAGTATTCTCGAATCAAATCGAAAATATCTTCAAGATAGTTGCGTATATGGATTTTAACCACAGATATCAATTGTGCTAATTGAGTCAGTAAAAATTCACGGAAGTTATTATTGTCAGTGTTTCGTATGACATACAAAAGACTTGGTGTGACACGAGATATATAAGGGACGCATTTAATGCCTAGTGATTGAAAAATAAAAGTAACTGAATGGACCACACTGGTATGATGCTGAGACAACAGCGGGTCGCGGAGAATATTCATAAGGGCAGTTACGACAATGGCTGGGTAAAATTCGTCAAGAACTAGCGGCGCCATTTTTACAAGCATATCACTCATATTTGTATCAATATAATCGTTTTTAATAGTTTCTGTGACAGGAATTAATGTAGAAACTGTCTGGAAATCTATCAATCCTTGGTTTACTTTGTGTTTATATGGATCTAATGCACCCAATAAGCCAAGTATTTTGATAGTCTCTCTTCGATCTCTGGCGTGATGTTCCGTTTTTAAAAAATTTAGCAATAAATCCATTAAATTAGGATATTCCATGTAAGGAGTAATAACATGTCCGGTGGCACATATAACTTGTCCAAACGACCACAATGCTATGCTTCTTTTTTCAGGTTGATTGGGATCTGCTAGTGTATCAATTTGAAATGAAAGTAACTCATGTAACCATTGATTCAAAGCATGGCCTCCACCATTAACTTCAGCCAAATCACCAATGCCTTTTAAAATAGTTGATACCATGGTAGTGTTACTGCTTTCTTCTCTTAGTTTTGGAACAAGAACTTTTAATATGATTTCCAAAAATTGTTGTGTTATCCTTGGAGCATGAGATATGATGTTATTTACCATTCTAAGAGCTTGTTCTTTATTTCTTGTGGATTCTGAATGTTGCAATTCCATTAAGACTTGTACGAATAACTGTCGTAAAGTAGGCATTGTGTAACTCGGATTTATATTACTTAGTCTTCCAACTACACACAGCGCAAGCTCACTAACATCATTGCTAGAATCATTGACTGCAACAAATAGGCAACTTAGATGCTCTTCCACAGCTAAGTATTTGTCAAAGACTGGATTTGTAAATACTTCAAGTACTTTATAGCGGATTTCTTGGTCAAAATCCGATCTGCCTACTGCCAACAGTTTACCAATTGACTCATCAATAATTAAATTTAAAGTTCTTGAATTTGTCTGTGCACTTCTTTCTATAGCTTTAACCAGCAATTTTGCTGAGGTTTTTACGGCCTCCAGTCTTATATCATGCTGTTCACTAAGTAAATAATGATCTGTGCATCTTCTTATAAAAGACATTAATGTGTTTGTCCACTCAAAATCGAAAGACCCTAACGTACGTAAAGCCAGTACTAGTTTTGTGGCATCATGAGGTTCAACTAAAAGTGCAGATGACATCAAATGGACGATTTGTTGTTCTGAATTATTAGGAACATATGGCTTTTTTCTAAGTATCAAAGACAGCATGTTTATTAATCTGTCAGATATTTCTTTTTTTAACGATGGCATATTTTGACTCAACTCTTTAAAGCAAGTAGTTAGCTGTGGACTTAATCCCGTTGCACACATGGGATCTAGCAACTCTCTCACATCATTAACAACATTTTCTTTCATAGCAAATCCTAGTAAAGTTACACAATTAAATAAGGGAGTATCTGATCCATTTCGTTTCTTTGGTGTATCTTTAAGTGGTAAAGTTAACTTAATTATTTCAATGATCCTAGGCAAATATTGCTGTATATCAGACTCTACAGCAACACAAATCAGGCCCAAGGTAGTAAATGCCATAGCTTTTTCTTTTTCTCTTCCTCTTAAAAATGTGATCAAGTGATTTATGGTTGATTTAAGATGACGTCTTGCAAAAGCTTCTCTATTAAAAGCGGCTAATCTAGGTATCAGTAAAAGAAGCATTTGATGTACATTATGCGATCTAGATATTTGCTGAGCCATTACGTCAGAGCAAATTTTTTCATATTTTTCTGTGATTATTTTTTTACAAGCTGCTGATTCGAAGATAGGATTATTTTGTTTCATTTCATCCACAAAATGTTGAGGTGACCATGAATTTTGATTTTTGATACTTAAAGAAGACATATCATCATATGTATCTTGTTCTGCATCTAACTTTTGCATAAGCATTGTATATCGTTTTTCCCAAGGAGAATTAGAACATCGTAAAAGCTCATTTAAAATAAGTAAGGCACCATGGACATGATCATCTCTATTCAGGCCCCTGTCTCTGGAAGTCTGATCAGAAAATGATGTTACAGCTTCCTCATAACAATCAGAATACCAATGAGTTTTATTGCTGTTTTCAGGCATTTCTCTTTGTGCCGTAACAACTAAAGCCGCTCTTAAGGATTTGGCTGCTGCTTCCCTTATCTGATCTTTAGGGTCTCGTAAAGCAATCATAATGTGTTTAAAAAAGCTACTCATTTGTTGATAAAAATATGATGGCATGGATATTGCTAACTCTCTGAGTATAAGCACTGCAGACAGTCTTTTCCCTTCATTTCTTTCTTCTTCAAGCCATTCATATGCTCTTTTAATTTCGTATTCCACATATTCCCCTCGTTTTACACCCAAAGTTGCTGCAAGGCGGCCCATTGTTTTTGCAGCTAATTCCAAAACACTGATATCACTTGATGGGAATACATTTCTTAAATAATGAGCGTATCGTACTGTCCTAGTCCTAGTTGTATCAGTATCTCCACCAATGAGACAAACTGAAAAATAAAGACAAAATTATTATTATAATGAAGTTACTTTATCACAATTTTACTTTCATTTTTAAATTCAAATTATTTATTTGCTTGTCTCATTACATTTTTATAGTAATTCTTATGTCTTCTAAAAGGCCAGAAAGCATCTTTTTACATTCCATTTTATCACAATATCTCAATATAATATCTCATATCCTCAAAACGTTGGTTTATAGGTCTTTTAGTTTTTCAGTTTTACCTCCCAATTGCACTTATACAATCCAATTTTTTAAAACAATCTGCTCCAATTAAAAACATAAGTCATAAGCTAGTTTTCCCCTTAAAAAGATACATTAGTCTGATTTAATATAATAAATAACCTTTTGAAATATTTATGCACACACACAGAAAATGTATTTGGTATTAATATTTATATTCGTATTAATATGAGGAGCTCGGTAGCGCAGTGGCATGGCGCGCTTGGCCTGTGATTGCGTTAACTAAGCAATGTTCGCTAAGGCCGGTCATTGGATGGGTGACCGAAAATTTATTTTCTCGAGTTCCTCCGTGCTTCGGAAGGCACGTTAAGCCATTGGTCCCGGCTGCATCTGCAGTCGTTAATACCCACCAACCCGCACTGGGCCAGCGTGGTGGGTTATGGCCCAATCTTAATATTCAATCTCAATATTCAATATTCTTCCATCCATAGGGAAGGCCCGTGCCCCAGCAGTGGGGACATTAAAGGGCTGGTGATGATGATGATGATTAATATATGGCCCTACAGTCAATACCAGATATAACGACATCGAAGGGATCATATAACATATAGGGTGTTATATGTTCAATAATTGTTAAAAGCAATATACACAATTTTGTAACACAAGTACATCAGGTATACATAATAAATGTCATAATAATATGTATGCTGTATTGGTATAATTTATGTATATTAACTTGTTTGCAAAGAGAAAGAAATATTCGAAAACATTTGAACTCATAACTCAAGACGCATAAGAACATGATATTTGAAAAATTTGTGATCCCTTTTTTTAGTTAAATTTAATAAGAATGAGCAGAATATAAAATTATTAAGCTTCTAGTTTTTCCACTACTTTTGTATCTATATTTTCAGGGGCAGGGAGAAGATTTTCAATATATTTTCGGATAGGAGGTATAAGAAAATACTGGAACTCTGAATATCATCTTCTGCCCAGTTCCCAGTAAATGGGATTGGTGCAGTATGTATTATGTATTCTCTTCTATTCATATCAGTCAGTTGTCATCAAGCCATCAGCGTGATTAGGAATACATAATTCCAATCCATACTACTCAAGGCGTTGCCTTAAGTTTTATTACTGGCCATGCCTAATACCAACCCTCTTTGAAAATGGTTGTTGGTGGTTTGCCCTGTACCCAAAGAGGGTTGGTGTCAGGCAGGCGGCCGGCTGTAAAACCTAAGCCAAAACCTTGGGCAGTATGGATTAGAATGTTGTCATTCTAATCACTTTCTCCGTTCATGGGTCTCTCGACATGGTCCGTTCCGTCTCTTTTCTATACATTCATTCATCACTAGCACCTTTACGGTGTGATGGATGATATGAATCAAAAGGGAGTGGATGGCTTGATGACGTCCGACATATAAATGGAAGAGGAAACATACTGCGCCGACCCCAGATATACTGGGAACAGGGCAGGAAGAAGAAGAAGAAAGTTGGTGGTTTGCCCTCCACCATTTGGGTGCCCCAAGGTGCTTATTAGTCTACAGATCTCACTTAACTATTCTATTATTACACTATAATATTAGGCTAGCCTAGCCCAGGCCAGCATAATAGTTAGCTCAGTAGGCCTATTCGCTAACTTTTATTGACAGTTAAAAGTGATGATCACCGAACTATTTACTTATCCATTAATGTTTTCACAGGACAAGTGTCACAATAGCTTTATAGTAAAGTAGTAATGGATCAGTGAATAGTTCAGTAATTATCACTCTCAAGTTTCAAAAAAAGTTAGCGAATAGGCCTACAGGTTAGTATTTAATTTTATTTACCTATAGTAAGGATGCCGGCTTTCTTTTCATTATTGTCAAAGCTGGATATCATAGTAAATATATGTTGATTAAAATCGTCCAGCACTTGGGTCATGATATCCTGAGACATCTCCCTTAACTCCGTTTTGGAGAAGTGCAATAATTCCCGAATAGCTTTGTGCCGAGTCTCTGTGTGGCGGGCTTTGAGTGCGCAAACTAACTCGGCTACTTGATTACTAGCCATAGTGTAAATCTTCAGAAAGAAATTCAAGTTACAGCACCTTTAAACACCATTACACAAATTTATTAAAGAATTACGTGAATCACACAATAACTGTTTTCGTCATGTAAATCATTTTCCATAATTTAATTAGTTTGGACAGACAAATGTGTGTAAATTACAATATTTTTTCAGAATCCAAATATAAACAAATCAGCAAACATGCGGCCATTGACCACAATCACAGATTACTAATAACTAATAAAAACCACAGACTGACAATCACTTTTCACTTACCATTGACGCCATTGACGGTTTAGACGTTATAAACGTAACATAGTAAGTTACATTAGTCGTCCAGAAATTACACAATACACACTAGATATTATTGTATTGCAGATATATCAAAATTTATTAAGCTATGCACATATTGAGAATGTTAATTAGATAATCTATCGAAGCTATGTATTCCGTTATTTAAGTAGGATCGCAACTATGTTTTTCTAGATTCATTATAAATAACACATCTATGATTATTTTTAAAGTGTGAAATATAATTACAAAGTAATGACAAAAGTTTATGTAAAAGAAAGTAAACTTATTTATTGATTTTATTATTATTTACGAAATCATTTTATTGACATTACATTTTAATGCTCAATTATTAAATATGGCAACATTTATTAGGATATCTCGTTTTAAATTCTTGTGTCTGAAAGAGATGTAATATGTTTTTATAGGTATCACGAATCACGAATGAGGATGACGCGTGTATTTTCAATACTTTCTCGTCATCTCTTGATCGCACACTAGTAGCACAAGTGAGAAACGTCAAACAGCTGAGCGAGGTGACTGATTGCTTGTCGTTTTTTGGCTTGCTCCTTGTGTTCTTCTCACCAATTCATTAATCGGATTCAGTTTTATTAATACTGAAACCATTTTATATTCTTTATTCCAACAAACGGACTTAAACATGAGTGAACTGAGTCAAGAGGAGGTAAGCAACATTTTTGTTTTGTAAACGAACCTTGGCATAATGCATATGGCCAATCTAATTTCGTAACAAAACAAAGCGTTGATGTATCTATGTGACGCGTATCTTTCTTCCCACATGTGCTTCTAGGCCTCGTGTTCATATTTCGCAGATAAGAAGGCGACGTCTTGCTCGCCTGGCTGCTCTTGGAGGTGCGGGTTCCAGTCCAACTCTAGTGAGCCCCACAGCCACGCCTGGTGCATCCATGCCGTCTCCTGACATACAACTAGCCCAAATGACACGCCTCTCTCCAGCTCCTACTCCTCGCACCTCCACAGAACCAAACACCCCTGAAGTGGCAAACACAAACAAAGAACCAAATTTTAACAATGGGGTCAGTAAAAGTGATGTAACAGACCCGACCAAAATACCAGCAGATGGAATAATTGTGACTGAGAAAACTGACAATAATTTGCTTGATGAAATGCCTGATACGAAGATGACAGATCTGTCTCAAACTAGGCAGTACAACAGCTTTGACTCCATGGGTGAAGATACATTGTTAAGCTGCGGTTCAGTGAGAGTGAGCAGCTTGCCTCAAACTACTGTTGGTGGTGCAGAAGGGACGTCTACAAGGGAGGATAGTACTTCCAGGTCAATATCACCTGCACAATTTGCTGAACCAACACCAGTAAGGCCCAGGCATAATAATGTTTCACCTAGTTGTTCACGAAGATCTTTGTCCATGGAGGTTGACGATTCTTCAGAAAGGAATTCCCAATCTGAACAACAACAAGAACCAATGGAGGTAGGTGCAAAAAGACTATTTTACTACCCTCAGTTAATAAATATCAACTTGCAATTATCAATATCTTTTGTAGCTGATTTGTTTTACATAAATATAATGAAATTTTTAATTTTTCTTGGTCTAATTAGATATTTCTCTTATATGAATAATTTATGCTCCCTTCAGAATTTGTATTAAAATAAATTCTAATTAGATATTCTTCTAATATGATTTTGATATTGTAATCAATATACATACATACATAAATCACGCCTATATCCCTGAAGGGGTAGGTAGAGGCGAACTAGCACCCACATTTTGCCAATTATGTTAGGTCCCATGTAATAAGTGGCAAGCCTATTGCCATTTATCGGGCACAAAAGTCTCAGTTCTTTGCTATTGCTAGGTGCTATAAAAGGAAGCTGCTGCCCATTCCTCCTAATTGATTTATCCTTAGTCGCCTTGTACGACTCCCACGGGAGAGATTTGGGGTGGTGACAATAGTAATTGTATTCTTCTCTGCCATCACCACACGGCATCAATATATATTGTAGTAAATATAGACAGTAAATGACCATTGTCTGAAGAGAAAAAATTAGACCAATAAATAATTATAGACAAAAATGGATGAACAAATTAAGGAACTGTGAATTGCATATATTATTATGTATATCACAATATAATTGATGTGTACTTAAATATGATAATAATGCTGCTGCCCATTCCTCATCACTCATTTATCCTTAGGATAGGTTAAAGTCATCCTACTTTGAGATATTCTCATATTTGTACTTCCGTGAGTAATTTCTTTCTTATACAATTAATTTAACAGGTAGAAGATGACGCATCAGCATCACCTGCACGCAAAATACATCGCTCACGAACTGTAAGTTGTACCGAATTTACAGAAGAGCAGTTGCGACACATTGTCGCCAAAATTCTTCAGGTTTCCTGGTCAGAAGACATAGCTGGTAAATAATTCTGTTTGAGATGCTATTACAGGATTTTTTAAACCTAAAGTAAAGAACTTGCTAAACAATTATAATAATTTTCAGGTGGAATATTTGTACCATCAGTTGCAGCTTCATTACTTGATAACCCAAAATTAACCTTAGATGAACTAGCATCAGAAGCTATGATGGATGTGATCATTCAGATCTCGGATGGATCGGATCCATTAAACCAGAAACTGCTTGCAGTTTCGGAAACTTCGAAAAGACTCAGTGAAGATTGTGGAGATGACAATTTGACGAGCGGTCCACTTGGTTCTGAAATGGATGCGGATAGGGCCGATTGCCCAGCGCCGTCACTGCCCATGCCTAAGACTATACCCCCACAGGGTCTCGCTGTTAGTTACCTACTAAAGTTCTACAACAACATAAACCTCTATGAAAGGGAACATCCGAAGAAAAGCTCCGAACCACCCCTGAGTGATCTTCTACAAAATTTAAGGACTTTACTTGTAAATTACTTGGTGTTGGTGCTTCGTGGAAAGTTTGAATTTCAAAAATGCAGAAAGTCTCCTTTGTTGCCATACATTTTAAGAGGCAATGCACCAACAGGGCTGATACCAGAAATTCTAGTCGCAACATATTTGGAACAGGATGTCTTCGAAGAGGTAATATTTGATTTTGCTTATGGATTTCTTTTTGATTAATATATTTCAATTTAAGATGGTCCTGTATTAACGTCGGTCTCTCTGCCTGGCTTCAATAAAAGAATTCTCAAAAACATAAACGTAGCTTGAAGTAACAACATTTAAACATTTAAGCTCTATTCCGAACATTACACTTTTAAATTACAGTACCTACGGTGGTCCAATCAGGGTGCTAAGTGCGGTAAAGGCCCAGCTAATCTAAACTAATGTTAAATGAGAATGTTCACATTCTCCGTGGTTATTATAGTGGGAATAGTATTTATTGATCATAATTCCAGATATTTGCACAGCGCATTTGAGAGAAGTACCTAATTGCGTCCCATGTGACAGGTGTTCGTGCCTCTCCTGATGGGCATCCGCGAGGTGATGAGGCGGTGCGTGTCGCCAGCAGTGGGTCGCGGCCACGGGGCGGCCTTGCGCGCGCTCCGCTCGCTGTGCGACTTGCGCGCTGGCCCCCGGCACGCGGCCCGCCCCGTATGCGCCCTCATCGCCCGGCTGCCCAGCTTCTGCCCCGAACCGGTCACTACGGCGCCGGGCCGCGAGATCGCCAGGGTCAGCTTCCTGGGACCCTTCTTTGCGGTGAGTTTGTACTAGCGACTTTAACGAAGCTCAGAACAGCGAATTGTGAACTTTTTAAGTGGAGTAGGCAAAGGTATTCTTGTAGGCTAGCCTAGTGGGAACGAATAGATAACGTAGAATGACTCACCCCAGGGGTGTCGCAAAAGTCTACTAAGGGACATTGCCCGGTGTAGACCAATAAGCACTTTGGGGCACCCGAATGGTGGAGGGCAAACCACCTATAATAGCATACCCAATGGCAGGCAGGCAGGTGGCCGGCTGTAAAACCAAAGCCAAAACCTTAAGCTAGATTGACTCTCCGTTCCTCGGTCTCTCGACATGGTCCTATCCGTCTCTTTTCTACTACATTCATTACGAGCACCTTTCCGGTTTGAAGGATTATATGAATCAAAAGGGAGAGGATGGCTTGATCATGTCTGACCGATATTAATGGAAGAGGCCCCTAACCCCACTGGACAAGTGTCCAATCTATTCGAACGAATTTTATAAAAATTTATGAAACTGACGTATTACAGAGAAAATAACATGGCGATTGTCGTGTCAAATGCATGAGAAGCTGTCAAAATTGACATATGTATTCAGTTGTATTGGCTCCCAAATAAACTGGGCGCAGGGCATGCAGAAAAAAGTGACTCTTGTCCTACGTTCCCATCACAGGGTTATAGGGTATCTCGACGACTCCATTGTTCCAGATATCCCTATTCGCGGAGGAGAACCCGCGGCTAGCGGAGCGTCTGTTCGCCACCGGGTCGGGCGACCGGAGCCTCGCGTTCGCGCTGCAGCGCGAGGTCGAGGCGAGCCGCAACACGCTGCACAACATCTGCCACAACATCCTGCTCTGTCCCGTGGCGCGAGAGCCCTTCCTCAACTACTTCGCTGCCGTTCTGCAGCGGAACGAGCGCAGGGCGCAGCTGCAGACCGACGAGCGGTCGTTGGCTGGTGAGTGCGCTTTTGTCACTGAACTCTATTGTACAAGCACACACATACATAAATCACGCCTATATCCCCGAAGCGGTAGGCAGAGGTGAACTAGCACCCACGTTTCGCTAAATATGTCAAGTCCCATGTAATAGGTGGCGAGCCTATTGCACAAAAGTCGCAGTACATTGCTAGCCTAGGTGGTGTAAGAGGAACGCGGCTGGCCATTCCTCATCATTGATTTATCGTTAGTCGCCTTGTACGACACCCACGGGAAAGATTTGGGGTGGTGACAATTGTATTCTACTCTGCCGTCACCACGCGGCGTGTACAAGTACGCTGGACTGAATACGTCTACTAAAATGTCAAATGTTTCTTGTGCCGATTTGAAGCACCTCTCGAGCGGCAAGGGTACTAAATTGGACGTTCGTTGCTTGTATTCGACATTACAAATGCATCTCTAACATTTGTTCCGTGGACGTTCACCTTCGTTCACTAGTGCCATCAGCGCCAAGGCGGCGATAGTCAAAATGGCATCATTTTTTCGATGACAACCTTCAATTCAGCGTACTTGTATAATAGAGGTCAGTGACTTTTACGGAATAAGGACATCTGTAACGTGTGGAACTCCTGACTTCGATCGCGCTGTAGCGCGCTGGCCGAGCCTACGATACAAATTAACCAAATCCTACAACAAAACAAACAAAATGATAACCGTCATACACACTCAAGGACACGTGGTGGCCCCAAAACGTGAATCCGTGAATAATCTAAAATATGCGATCTGAGGCTTTCTTCTTCATCGCCCCAAGGTAAGATCAAAGTTTTATGTCATCTGACTAGGAAGTGGGATTCTCCGTACGCGTAGCGGCCGGAAAAGTCCACTTTATGGTCAGGTGTGATAAACTTTACTACATCATATAAATGCAGAGTTGTCTGTGAAGTATTAAAAAGTAAAATAGTAATATAACATAAATCAAAATAACACTACCCACTTATTATTTCTTATTGATGAAATGAAAACCGGCTTACGGCCAATGCTATGTTGAAAGGTAACGTTTATTCTTGTTAGCGGCGGTCGGATGATGACTTTAATAAATGTTAATTGTAGCATTGAGTGCGTAGACGAGTCAGTGTAATGATCGGTCAAAATAGAATCTTTAACATGTCGTTCACACGCCACGTATCTAGTAGGCGATTATGTATTGGCGTTACTCCAAATTATTTACTTTCCGCGACTGTATCTCTTACCTCTTTGTAAATATTTGTATTTACCGATTCAAAACGCCGCGCAGGAAGTCTTGAGTTCAGGCCAAACATGCGACTTATTAATAAAAACAATTGCTTGCTACGCAAAACTTTAACGTATGGTACGTTGACTGTTTTGAAAGAAAAGTGTTATTTTTAAAATACATTGTCCGATGAAGCTGGAATTTAAAAAGTTGTAGAGCCCTCATAAGGACTTAAATCGTAATTATTTGGTACATGGTTGACCTGAAACGCTGATGCCCGTTCCTCCTCGTCGTCTTCTACATACATAAATCACGCCTATATCCCCGAAGGGGTAGGCAGAGGTGAATTAACACCCACTTTTCGCCAATTATGTTCGGTCCCATGTAACTGGTGGCGAGCCAATTGCCATATGGCAATCGAGCACATAAATCGCAGTACAAATTTATATTGCTAGGAGGTATGAGAGAAATGCTGCTGCCCATTACTCTTACTGTCTTTAACCTTAGTCGCCCTGTACGACACCCACGGGAGAGATGGGGGTGGTGACAATTGTATTCTGCTCTGCCGTCACCACACGGCCACGGTCGTCTTCTAATATATAAAAATCTGGTGTCGCAGTGTTTGTTATCGCACTCCTGCGAAGCGGCTTGACTGATTGTTATAACATTTTGTCTGTAATTGGTAGGTCTGGTCTGATAAGTCTTGTTAGATATTTGTAATACCCCTAGTAGATGATAACGGCAAAAAAGCGCTGGCCGGACAGCTAGTAGGATATATCGTAATAACTCATCTTTACAACCACACTTGTCTCTCATATAATTATTATTATTGTTTATGCATTTAACAGTAACGATGCACATGGGTAACCTATCATATTTTCGAAAATTCATGTTCATGTAAATGTTCGAATATCAAAATTCCGAAAACGGTTGACCGAAGTTTTGAATCGCAGATATATTTCTTGACATAATATTGTATGTAATAAATTTATTTTCCAAATGTTTCATTTTCCAGAAAAACTAATTGCCGATTTTCAAAACTTATTTTTTTCCTTTTATAGATGTTTTGTTTGCAATAATTTTGTATTCTAGATGTTTCAAATATCAAAGTAACGTATTCTATATTGTTTCAAACACACTTATTTATTTGCCAATATCGTGATATTCTACATAACCAACCAACCAACTAACTAACTAAATAGGTCGAAATGAGTTTGTTAATAAGTTGGTTAGGTTAGGTTTGTACATGAACCAACGAAGTAACTTGTGCTTTTACAGAAAAGTTTACAAGTTAAAGTTAAACAATATTCTATGTAATACATACTTTTATTTATGTTTTGGTATTATAGAAATCATTTTTTTGGAAAATAAGTCATTTAAAATATGAAATAGTTATCAAAGGTTGAGTGAGATTCCGAAACATATAGAATTTGAAAAAATGCTTTTTTGAAAATCGGATTGTCAGCTATATGTCAAACGTTTTTTCGGTATAATGAAAATATGGTAAACAAAAAAGTGGCGAAACGTTTTCGGAAAAATGAAATTCGAACTAGAAATGACCTATCTACTTATTCACCGTGTGGTGACGGCAGAGCAGAATATCCGTGGGTGTCGTACCAGGCGACTAACTGCCGCACTCAGAGACGTCAAATAACTTTAATGAGTACTTAATGTCAAAAAATGACAATTTAAAACTAGTCGCTATTTTTTCCGGGTCTATGGTCTAGATTTTTTTTTTTACACTCACACCTATCATCTAGCCCAAAGTAAGTAGCCTAAGCACTTGTGTTATGGATACTAGATGACGAACATATTTTTAATATAATTATGTTTATAAATGTTGAAAATATACTACATAAACATATACACAACCATGACTCGGGAACCAATATTTGTGTTTATCACAAAATTTGCCCCTACCAGGATTCGAACCCGGGACCTCTTGGCCAATACCCAGCAATCTGAGCATTCGACCAAGCCGGCCGTCAAATCAAGTTTAAATGAGATTTTTTGACATTAAGTACTCATTCAAGTTATTTGACGTCTCTGAGTACGGCAGTAAGGGTCAAATAATCGCAGGTCAATAATCGCAGTACATTGCCACCTAGCAATGTACTACGATTTCCGTGCCCGATACATAGCAATAGGCTCGCCACCTACATTACATGGGAGCTAACCTATTTGGCGAAACGTGGGTGTTAGTTCACCTCTGCCTCATATAGGCGTGAATACTCTTTCCTGGTTCACCTCAGCCTATCGTTTCCTGGGGCAGAGCTAGCAGTGGGATATTAAAGGGCTGGCGATGATGGTGATGATGTCGGTTGCAGGCGACGGGTTCATGTTGAACGTGTGCTCGGTGCTCCAGCTGTTGTCGGTGCGCATCAAGCTGGAGCGCGTATACCCCATGTACGCGTTCATGCCGGGCTCATGGGCGAACACGCGCGACGAGACCAGGCTCTACTTCACTGCGCAGGAGGCGCAAGATTGGCTGGAGAAACTCTGTAAGTGTATTCATTGTTTGTATATCGAAACGGAAACATATTTGTATTGTTTTAAACTAACGTGGTCACTAACATTTTTACATTGAAAGAAAGCGGGATTTATACCAAGTACCTTTGTTTTTTTGGTTTATCCGATATTTCGGCACAGCACATGCGCCGTGATCACGGAAGAACTGAAGTCTATTTAAGTCGATGTTTATCAAATCTGTCTACTCTCAAAACAAAGGTACGTGGTATAAATCCCGCTTTCTTTCAATTAAAAAAAAAGGAAACATATTTGTTTTAAGGCATTGGTCAGGGATCTAGCTGAGTGGCCAATCTGCCCCCCTAGCCAAGTGACCAATCTATCATAGAATACACAATGTATGATAGTGGAAACACATTATTGAAATGCGACGCGACTCGACGTGTAGACACCGAACATCCGTCGTCGCGTCGCATGTTCATAGTGTGATTCTGGACGAAAACAATACATTTGATTTAACTATTGACAACACTTTACTGGAGGTTCCTCACTGGAGGGTGAATCCGTAACTGAACATACTGATTTCAAGGGTGTTTTTCTAATCTTTTTTCTTGAGGTGGCCTCGACTAAGGTCGAGTGGAGGAAATCTCGAGGAACCGACTGTGCATATGGGTGATAGTGATAGCCAATTGGCCAATCTATAGAACGCATAGAATACAAAATATATGAAACTGACGTATTACAGAGAAAACATTACGACAGTTTCATACTCTTGTTTTCTATGTGTTCGATTAGTTAAGCCACTTGGCTAGGCTCTCTGGATGGAAAACAAATGACAGTTTTTGTCAACTTCTCATACGTTTACACGACGGTTGGTAGGTTTTTTTCTCCAAAATACGTCAGTTTGATACATTTGTATTAAAAACGTTCAAATAGATTGGCAACTTGACTTTGGCAAGATTCTTTGTAAGCCATTCCTGTACAACAGCAATACAATATCACGGAACAAACTATTTTCCGACACTGTTTAATATTTTTTTCTGCTCGTATTGATGCTATTAGGATTTAAAAGAGAAAAATAAGGAATAATACGATTTGTTATTTCAGGTAATGACCCCAATCACAAGTGGCCAGAGCCAAAGTTTCAGACTGTTTGTTGGTTCCTGACGCTACACATGCACCATGTCGCTCTTATACCTGCTCTCCATACGCATCAACGTCGTATTAGGTAAGATATTGCTCACTCAGTCACTTGATTCATTTATTCATTCATCATGAATAAATGATCATCTATGGATGGAAGAATATAGGGAGAATGGTCCATAATCCACGCTGGCCCAGCGTGGATTGGTGGGTATTAATGACAGAAAAGTAGCCGTGACCAACGGTTTAGAGTGCCTTTCGAAGCACGGAGGAACTCGAGATAATAAACTTTTGGTAACTATCCATTGACCGGCTTTAGCGAACATTGCTTAGTTAAGCCACTGGCGCCACTGAGCTTCTCGGTCACGTTATGGGGAGCTACGTGTTGAAGTTCTCTGTTCTAGAAGGATTCAGAAAGATAATTTGTTTAGGAACTAATTTTTAGCTTATGAGGGTAGTATCTTAATAAAACATATACAGTTGTTTTTTATGAAATAGAAATTTAGGCATCCAATTTTGTTTGATAATATTATCTAATATATAAAAATCTCCTGTCACAGTGTTTGTTATAGAACTCCTCCGAAATGGCGTGACCAATTGTTATGAATTTTATTTGTGTATATTTGGTGGGCCTGAGAATAGTTTTTTTTATCTAGATGATAAGTGCAAAACAACGTTTGCCGAGTCAGCTGTCAGCTAGTAATATTATTGTTTGCGTGTTCCAGAGCATTCCGTGATCTCCAGAAGGTGATAGAAGAGTTGATGGCCGCTGAGCCGCAGTGGAGGAACAGCTTCTCGGCTCTGCGCAACCGCGAACTCCTGAGCAGGTGGCGGCGGCAGATCAAACGCCTGCACAGGTACCAACCACCCGTGTCCTATACGTACATATATCACGCCTATATCCCCGAAGGGGTAGGCAGAGCCTATTGCCATTTATCGGTCACAAAAGTAGCAGTACATTGCTATTGCTAGGTGGTATAAGAGGAACGCTGCTGCCCATTCTTCATCATTGATTTATCCTTAGTCGCCTTGTACGACACCCAAACCATATTTTCATTTTCACGGGAGAGATTTAGGATGGTGAAAATTGTATTCTACTCTACCGTCACCACGTGGCTAACGGTATTATTATTATTCTTGAGTACCATTGTATTGCATTTATAATCATTTTGTGACTTATAATTGTTTGGTAAAAGTAATAAACTTGTGTTGTTTTTATCACAAAGAATGAATAAATTCATGTCCTGCGAGATTTCTAGCAGTCAAATACCTGGCCAAATACAGCCGTGTGGTGACGGCAGAGTAGAATACAATTGTCACCACCCCACATCTCTCCCGTGGGTGTCGTACAAGGCGACTAAGGATAAATCAGTGATGAGGAATGGGCAGCAGCATTCCTCTTATACCATCTAGCTATGTACCTACTGCGACTTTTGTGCCTGATAAATGGCAATAGGCTCGCCACCTATTACATGGGACCTAACATAACTGGCGAAACGTGGGTGCTAGTTCACCTCTGCCTACCCCTTCGGGGATATAGGCGTGATTTATGTATGTATGTAAATACCTGGGTATGCCCATGGATGCTGTCAAACCGACAACAGCGCATGCGCAGTAACAGTTGCAACTGTTTCGTGCAAACATAACTGAAGTATCGACCACGCGTGCGCGGCAGGTCGAAGCAGTGCGCGGAGACGGCGCTGCTGGACGGCGAGCTGATGCGGCGCAGCGTGCAGTTCTGCGCGTCCGCCTGCGCGCTGCTCACGCAGCAGATGGCGGCGGCCGCGGCGGGGGACGGCGCCTTCCGCGCCACGCCCGAGTGGTACGTCGAGGACGTCGCCGAGTTCATGCTCTTCGCCGTCCAGTGAGTACCGTACCGACGACCGTCGCGCGGCACGTGGACAAAGTCTCCTCGGGGTAAAGAGAATATTTTGTGGTGGGGAGAGATTTTGTGCACGTCCCGTGCTACGCTTACTGAACTCATTCCGCCTTCCGCGCAACACCCGAGTGGTACGTCGAGGACGTCGCCGAGTTCATGCTCTTCGCCGTCCAGTGAGTACCGTACCGACGACCGTCGCGCGGCACGTGGACAAAGTCTCCTCGGGGTAAAGAGAATATTTTGTGGTGGAGAGAGATTTTGTCCACGCCCGTGCTAGGCTTACTGAACTCATTCCGCCTTCCGCGCCACGCCCGAGTGGTACGTCGAGGACGTCGCCGAGTTCATGCTCTTCGCCGTCCAGTGAATATCCTACTGACGACAAATTCTCCCCGGGGAAAAGAAAATATTTTGTGGTGGAGAGAGATTTTGTCCACGTCCCGTGCTAGGCTTACTGAACTCATTCCGCCTTCCGCGCCACGCCCGAGTGGTACAAGAAACAAAACACTGTCAAGTGCTTGAGAAAGATTTTGTCCACGTCTCGTGCTAGGCCTATTGATAATGAATTCCTTCCGCGCCACGCCCGACCATATATTATATTCTAATACCCTATTTCATCATCATCATCACCAGCCTTTTAATGTCACTACTGTTGGGGTAGAGGCCTTCTCTATGGATGGTAGAATATATGAAGAATGGGTCATAACTTTACACAAACACATTTAACAGCACCTTTCCGGTGTGATGGATGATATGAAATAAAAATGTGAATGTATTGTTCTCACTTGTTTTTCACTGGTTAACTGGTAGCGAATGCTGTATAGAGTTAAGTTCGCCATTGGAATATTTTATGAAATAAAGCTTAAATAAATAAATGGAATAGGTTGCTGATAAACTGCTCTTCCATTTATTTATTTATTATCAGCAATCGCTGATAAACTGGGAACAGAGCAGCGAGGGGTTTTCTAACTATGGTTAACCGTTTCTGTTTTACCACCCACAGATACGTGCCCCAAATCGTGGCGGACTACATCGAGGACCCGATAATAACGTGGCTGCTCAGCGCCATTTGCAACTCGCACATGATAAAGAACCCGTATCTTGTCGCTAAGATAGTGGAGGTGTTGTTCGTGATCAATCTGTCAGTGCCACTGAAACTGAAGAACGTTTACGAGAAGTTCATGGACCACCCGATGTCGCAGACTGCCCTGCCGAGTGCTTTGATGAAGTTCTACACGGACATCGAAACAACCGGACAGAGCACAGAGTTCTACGATAAGTTCACGATCCGCTTCCACATAAGCATCATACTCAAGGGGATGTGGGAGCGGCCTATACACAAACAGGTATGCGGGATGACGTGTACTAATTCTCTTTTCGTGGTTTATTTACCAATTTTGTATGCTCACAAGAATTACTTTTTTTACTAGGAAAAAAGCAATCGATATCATAACTTGTTCATTCATTGTGGTATGATTACATTACAATTTACAATACACTTATGAATCGTCAAGATGCTAGACACCAAGTACCAAAAAGTATTGGAAACTATAATTTGAATCGAAACAAGCATTATTACTGGAGTGTAACACTTAGGGCCGATTTCACCGCAGAATTAAACGCAGTTGAACTGGGTTTACGCTCTAAACTGAGTTCCGCTACATAGTTTGCATTAATCAAAACCAAGTGACGGCAGAGTAGAATACAATTGTCACTAACCCAAATCTCTCCCGTGGGTGTCGTACAAGGCGACTAAGGATAAATCAATCAGTGATGAGGAATGGGCAGCAGCGTTCCTCTTATACCGCCTAGCAATGTACTGCGACTTTTGTGCCCGATAAATGGCAATAGGCTCACCACCTATTACATGGGACCTGACATATTTGGCGAAACGAGGGTGCTAGCTCACTTCTGCCTATCCCTTCGGGGATATAGGCGTGAGTGAGCGTGTTATGTATGTATGTAAGTTTTATAAAACTCAGTTTCTATGAGAGACGGTGAAATCGGCCCTTAAACGTGTTGTTTGCTGCACATATTATGAAGATATAGCAAAATATAGCTAACATATAGCAAAAGAATATACTTCCATGTTTTTTATATCTAGAAAATGGAAATACTGAACAAAATAAAGTTCTTTGGGAGAGCAAATATAATAATTGTTGAATTTCAACAAGACAATCATTTTAAAATAAATGTTTTTGTTCCATCATAATTGTCATTAATTCTTAAGATGCGCAATAAGATTGCGCTAGTTTTACTAATAGCTTACTTTAATTTGTGATATATCATGGGGTAACTACATCTTAAGATTTGTTTCCTTGTTTATAACAGGCCATCGTGAAGGAGTCGCGTTCTGGACGACAATTCGTGAAATTTATTAACATGCTCATGAATGACACCACATTCCTCTTAGACGAATGCCTAACGGTAAGCACCAGTTTAATAATATGCCCTCAATATTTTGATGACATCATTTGATGACATCTGACCGATATGAATGGAAGAGGAAACATACTGCGCCGACCTCAGATAGACTGGGAACAAATCAAACAAATACTCCTAGAACCAAAACCTATAAACATAACATTTAAGGTTTAGTATGGATACGCCCGAGGGATATTTACGGGCTGCGGGTGTAAGAAGATTGTTATAGTAGGTATGTGTGTATTGAGTTCATCACTGTTGCTAACCATTTGATGACCCATTGCTGGGGCACAGGCCTTCTATTCCTCCCACGCTATCCACATGGATGGAAGATTGATTAATTGGTTCAGAGAAAAAACCGTAAGTTCCGAAGTGCGTTTCGTTTATTCTTTTAATTCAAAAAGTCTTGTCAAGTTGTCATACATGCCATCTTGAAAAGCAATAAAATAGTGTAAAAAGGTCATCCATATTATCATCCATCATCAATACCAGCCTTTGAGTCTCTCCACTGCGGGGCGCATACCATTCATAAGGGTGGAAATAAAAATGAATTATATAAAAATCTAGAACTCCTCCGAAACGGCTTCGCAATTTTTTATGAAATATGTTTTGTATATTTGATAGATGTGAAAATAAGTCGTAGGCTATTTTTTCTACCCCTAGATAATAATGGTGCTTCTACACGGTGTATGTAGCTTGCGCATGTTGAAGCACTTGCGAGGGTAACATGCACTATGTAAACGATTCCAGCGAATTCAGCGACTCGACGCTTACATAAAGTACTCGCGCGGGCAGCATGCACGTGTAGCTTGACCAAGTAACTTGCGCGAATAGCCCGCGTAGAAGCACCACGTAGAAGTTTTCCGGGCAGCTAGTATTATTATAAACGTGTCAAATCATTGACATTGAGCACACCTCTATTAATTAGATAAGCTGAATTGAATACTTCTACTAAAATGACAAATGTTTTTTGTGGCGATTTGAAGCGCCCCATCGAGCGGCAAGGGAACTAAATTTGACGTTTGTTGCTTGTTTTTGACATTACAAACGCATCTCTAACATTAGTTCCGTGGACGTTCACCTTCGCAAACCAATGCCATCAGCGCCAAGATGGCGATAATCAAATTTACTTCACGTTTTGGATGACAACCTTCAGTCCAGCGTACTTATTTAATAGAGGTCAGCGGACTTCGTTCTCGTGACCCGTCGAAATGCATGCTGTATCCGAGTGCTTGTGTTGTGTGCAGTACCTGAAGCGCATCCACGAGGCGCAGGAGGGCGGCGGGAGTGGGAGCGTGGAGGCGCGCGCTCGTGCGCTCGCGCAGGACGAGCGCCAGTGCCGCTCCTACCTCACGCTCGCCAGGTATGCGACACAACCTGTGTTATTGGTTTTTATTTGTCAATTATGGGTCACCGACATAAGAAACGTTAAGTTTTTTTTTATTATACATATGGAAAATAGACATTAAAAGACTCGACACGTGTTTTTTAATTTTCTTTAATTTCGACTCTAAGTATTTTTATTTTAAATTTCAAAAGTGCAACTGTAGGATTTTTGTGGAATAACGTCACAGGCTCTACACATTTAAAAAAAAATACATCACAACTCAAATAAGTCATTTAGTTATTTCCATTTTTGGACCAGTTAGTTTTATTTTTCAAATATCTCCTAACCTAAGCAAGTAATCAATTCTGAAAAAAATGTTGTTATTTGACCGAAGCTCCAAATTGTTTCGTAATCATCATAACTTGTTTTTTTGAAATGTTGTCAATTGTCTATTCAGAGAAACGGTGGACATGTTGGAGTACCTAACCGTAGAAATCAAGGAGCCATTCTTACGCCCCGAGCTTGTGGACCGGCTCGCTTCTATGCTCAACTTCAACCTCCAGCAGCTCTGCGGGCCGAAGTGCAAAAATCTCAAGGTACTGTAACCACATGCTATGACCACCAATAACAAAACATATGTCTTACTGCCGCACTCAGAGACGTCAAATAACGTTAAAGAGTACTTAATGTCAAAAATGACAATTCAAAACTACTCGCTATTCTTGCCGGGTCTATGGTCTTGATTTGAATGAAATTTTTTGACAATAAGCACTCAGTAACTTAAATTGACGTCTCTGAGTGCTGCAGTTACACTCTGAAAGTGGCGGGATGACAAGAATTGAGAAAGGGATATGCCAATGCTCTTAGATGCTCGCACATTTTGGTCAGGTAGAAAGAATGAGTGAAAGGAGAAGGCCTAGTCGGAACTTTCATGATCAAGAGTAGCGGTACCCGAAACAGACTATAGCACATGTTATGACCATCTATAAAGGCGAGATTCCACCAGTGTGCTGAACTGTGCGACACAGCGAAAGACCAAACAAATACGTTGTGCCGCACAGTTCAGCACACTGGTGGAATCCCTCCTTCACAATACATAGTACATTATATACCACGAGCAATAAAGCAAAGAATGCCTCAGATCGCAAGTAATCCGAAGGCGATGGCGACAAATATGCGATCTGAGGCCTTCCTTTTTATCGCCCGAGGTAAGATCATAGTTTTATGTCACCCCCTGACCAGGAAGTGGGATTGTCCGTGCGCGTAGCGAGTGGAAAAGTTCACTTTATGGTCGGGTGTGACATAAAACATATATCTTACACTTGAAAAATGGCGTAATGACAAGAATTGAGAAAGGGATGCTCGCATGCTTTGGTCACGTGAAAGAATGGGTGAATTCCTTTCACCCATTCTTTCACGTGACCAGTGATCCGGGGCCTAGGCGGATCTTTCATGATCACAAGTAGCTACTAGGAGAAAGGCGCAGTGTTATTTAAAACACCAGTTATTTATATTGTTGGCATTATTGTTATTTTGGTTTTATGACTTTCACGAATGTTTCTTTATGCCTCCATAGTTTATTTTTATTATTATTTCGTGCTTGATGCATACTTTTGTACAAATTTAACGACAGATTTCAGATGGCATAATGCACACACACAGAGAGAGATATATACACACACACACATGTAGTTGTATTTACAATGCATTGTGTATACTTGCGCAGGTACGGCGGCCGGAGAAGTACGGGTGGGAGCCCAGGCGGCTCCTCAGCCAGCTCGTGGACATCTACCTGCACCTCGACGAGCCCGCCTTCCATGCCGCACTCGCCGCTGACGAGGTACAAGGAATTGAAATTGAAATTTTTAAACTACATACATACCTACACTGTGCATACATTACATACATACACAAATCACCCCTATATCCCAGAATGAATTTTAACACCCACGTTTCGCCAATTAGATTAGGTCCCACGTAATAAAGTGGCGAACCTATCGCCATTTGTCGGGCACGGAATTCGCAGGACATTGCTATTTTAACTCTAACTACCGCAATCAGATACGTCAAATGTTTACTACTTTCAAATACGTCAAAAAATTTTTTTGACATTAGGTACTCATTAACTATAAATGAGTACCTAATGTCAAAAAATTTCAATTAAATCTAGACCATAGACCCGGTAAGAATAGCGACTAATTTTGAATTGTTATTTTTTGACATTAATTACTTAATATCGTTATTTGACGTCTCTGAGTGCGGCAGTTAGTTGCCTTGTACGATACCCGCGGGAGAAATGGCAGTGGTGACAATTATTGTATTCAGCTCTGCCGTTACCACACCCCGTACTAGTAGGTACTTAGCAAAGACTACTTTTGATACCGAGTTCGCGCCAGATAAGTGTGCGTGCGAAGGGTGGCGCTGCTCGCTCTCATTAACACTCCTAGACAAACAAAATAGCGGGCCAAGTTTTAGTTCCAATTTTAACCACGCGTTGACTTATACTACACTATTATATATTATATACTATGTGTAGGTATTTTCTCAAAAGGTACCTCAGCAATGTCCGGATCGGCTGCAGCTTCCGCTGAATCCCTTAAACGGCGCAAATACGCCGGTCTCTCAGGAGACTACCTATTTGAGCCGTTTGGGACTCTGGGACCATGGGGTCCAGGAGCTCACCGACTTTTTCGGGACATTACAAAGCGGCTACGTGAGACAGTAGGCGACAATAAGGCTGGTCTGTATTTCGCGCAAAAAATTAGTCTCGCCATTCAGCGAGGTAATGCAGCCAGCGTTATTGGTACACTTCCCGTCTCAGAAGACCTAGGCGAGGTTTTCTACATTTAATTTAGCTTTTAGTCCCTATTCCGTATTCAATTTATTTTAACATACCTTATATACTATTATATATATATTATACTGCACTAAACTTTTTTCTACTTTGCCACTGACAACCAGTGGCAACTCTCCGTTCTGCAATTGTAATGCTACGTCCATTGCAGCGGTCGTTTCGCAAAGAGCTGTTTGAGGAGGCTGCAGTGCGACTCGCCAAATCTTGCATCAAGACCCCATCTGAGATCGAGCGATTCAAGACGCTCGCCGACAACGCCTACCAAATCGCAGGTAAGCGACATTTATATCGATTTTGAACATACATATGTATGTATGTTGCAAACATAAATCATGCCTATATCCCCGAAGGGGTAGGCAGAGGTGAACTACCAATGTTTCGCCAATTATGTTAGGTCATATGTAATAGGTGGCGAGCCCATTGCCATTTATCGAGCACAAAATCGCTGTAAATTGCTAGGTGGTATAAGAGGAACGCTGCTGCCCATTCCTTATGACTGATTTTTTATTTATTTATATATTTAACAATGTTTCAACAGCATTAATAACACTGCGCACTCCCCCATCCTCTTTTCGATAATCAGTTTTTCGATGTCTAGCTTAATAATAATAATTCATTTATTTCAATCAACTATGGATCATTACATTACAGATGAAAATCAAATTAAATTAAATTAAAATAATATCTTAATATTAGTCAGTACGTGAGCCATGCAGCAATGGTTCACGTACTGACAGTCGAAACGTTCAGCAAAAGCGGATTGTAATCATACCAAGGGGCCCTAGACAAGTCGCCAATCTCTTCTTTCATTTGACACGACGGTCGCCATATTTTTCTGTAATACGTCAGTTTCATCATACATTTGAATTCTATTCATTCGAATAGATTGGGCGCTTGTCTAGAGGGGCTGATATGAGTAATCGAATTGATTTTGAATTTGTTTTAATTTTCCAGTGTCCAATCAGCAGAAGAGTGATGAGTTTGCTGACGCTCCTGAAGAATTCAGGGACCCTCTGATGGACACGCTCATGACTGACCCTGTGTTATTACCATCGGGCAAGGTACATAAACATGCTAGTATTTCTAGTTATTACCGTATGCAGTCCGTAAAGTTAAAATGCAATAGCCTTTGAAGCAGCAGCAAGTCAATATATTACAAGAAAGGGTTCGACGATTTCCCCTTTGTAATAATACGATTATTTAGTACAAACATGTCACATAAACCTTGTGTGTTCCAAATTTATATACTTTTCCAAAAATATTCGGACTCTTTTATTGCAATATTACTATTAATGCCACATTATATTCTCTTTTTATTAAGAAAGCAACTAACCCTGGCCTGGTTTGCCGAGTGGCATAGGCATGTGCCCGGATTGCGGACGACGCGGGTTCAATTCTCGCATCAGGACAATAATGTTCAAATAAGAATCTAAAAATTAATTTTATTGTTTACCTTTTCAAAAGTGTGTAAAGCTTTCACCACACACTCTAATTTACTTATACTTCGCCCTATCTGTCCACCCACTTGAGAAATTACCAAACTGTTTTATGATTAGGTCATGATATAATATAACAGTGTAAGTATGTCGTTCAGGTGATGGATCGTTCAGTGATCCTGCGGCATCTGCTCAACAGTGCCACGGATCCCTTCAACCGGCAGCCGCTCTCTGAGGACCAGCTTCGTCCGGGTAAAGTTTTGTCCATAAATAAATTTATGTCAGTTCTTCTTTTTCGGGACGATTTTCAAGCAACGGAATCCATGCAGAATGACAGCAAGGTGTGATCTATAAATAATAACCGTCTCCGTGGCGGAGGCTGTTATTGTTTATAGATCACAATAAGAGGTCTCAGAGGTCCCGGGTTCGAATCCTGGTAGTTCTTATGCTAATTACTTTGAACTAAAAGACAGGTGCGAGTGTGAATGAAAAAACTCATCTATGTTCCCAAATACACTTGTAAACTTAAAGATACAATCAATTAATGTAATCGCAATATGCTGCCGTAATACACGTTGGTGCATTAGACATATACTTTTCAAGCGGTATATTTAATAAGCTCCTTAAGTATACCTCTGAATACTTTAATCATTAGCAAGCAGTATAAGCAGCTAATATGAGAGCTAATACTTACCATGTTTGCTTGTAGTTTATAAAAAACACAATAACAATATTATGGAGCCCTGTATTTTTTCTACGTTTTCTTCAGCTTGAATCTATATAGAAGTTGTTAATGTAACAATTTTGTATACGTATTTTTACGATTACATATCACAGTTCAGTAGCATCAATATAATTTTTAATGTGTAAAATAATGTTGTAATAATAAATGGAATATTTGTTACAGCAAGCGAACTCAAAGAGAGAATCATCCAGTGGCAACGAGAGAAGAAAAGATCCTCATAAGAATCTTAAGCCAACAGAATAAAGTCTGATGTATATAATTGAACACATTATATGAAGACTTGTCTGGTTATATGTAACCAGCATTTTTGGGACTATTGTCCAAACGCATGAATGTGAGATTATATTAAGTTTGTTACGTGATACGAACGATTAGCGCAGACAAGCAATAAGAGGCCGACGGGTAACCGTAACCCTACCGTGGCTCTGTTGTTACGAGATACAGTAACGTTACGTTTGCACCTTCCCTCTGTATGTCGATCCCACAACAGCGCAGTGCCCATGGTCAGTCCGCCTTTTCATACAATATTTGAGGTAAACTTGCTGATTACCACCTTCTGTTTTGTTCTGTGATCTTTAGTGTAATTTTAGTTTTGGCACTATTTTGATATAAAAATAAAAGTGACGTGAAATTTTGCTAATTCCCCTTTATCAACATCACATTACATCAGTTATGAAATGGCCTAAATTCTGCAGTCCATGTTAAGGTGCTTGTTATAAACATTGACCCCCAATGTCTTAAATAATAACAATAAAGCGAATACTTTTTGTGATGAATGAAGGGACATGATATCTTGGTAATGCTAAATAATTCCAATACGAAAAAGTCATTTTTGTTATAATAATATTTTGTGTAATAGTCCTGCATTAGTATGACTAATGATAATAATATACTTTATAATATATAAATAAATGGCGTCACCCTATGGAAAGTTGCAAGACATTATTATTGTGCAAAATGAAAGAGTAGAGAAATGAATTTATTTTATGAGCTATTCACATACTATAGTGATATTATGTTTAGATTATGTTAGCCAACATTATTTTAATTACATACTGTATAATTATCATGTATGTGAATTGTTCCTTTTTATTTTAATTGTCATTGTTATATGAAATGGATTCTCATTCTATTAGCATAATTAGAGAAGTAGTACTTGTAATATCAAAAACATAATCACCAATCGACACGGAATTATACCTTATCTATAAAAGGTTTATATAATAAATTATCAATTGTATTTATCCAGTCACTGCCAAGTCTGTCAGCATATTGAATTCTAATACAGGCATTCCTAATTAAGTCCATTTCTTTAAAAATTTCTTGGTCTCACTTGAATAGTATAATTTGACTTGTATTTATCATATATGAAGATTATAATGCTAGAATTCTCTTATGTTAATATGTCAATAAAGTAATAATAACATTCTTGCTGTTTAATTTACCTATAAAAATATACTTCATTAACAAATCTTCATCTATAAAGTTGGTTATACCTGCTGCTTCTGCATGCAATAAAAAATTGCTTTTATTTTGCAATAAAATCAAGTTTAAGCAATTAACAATTATAGTATTCAACTAAATTTAACCCTAGTTCTAGATGACATAAATTGACAATAATCTAAAATAAACATTGAGCAGTATGGATTGGAATGGAACCCTAGATAATCTGGGAACAGTGATGATTAGTAATCTATACTAGATTTTAAAGCTGAAGAGTTTGTTTGTTTGGTTAGTTGGTTGAACATGCTAATCTCAGGAACTACTGTCTCAAATTGAATATTTTTTATGTTGGATAGCCCATTTATCGAGGAAGGCTATATATTAACCAAAATTAACGCCAGTGAAGCTGCTGGCAACCACTAGTATACCATAATGTAAAATTCATTTACATATTAATTAACATCACATATGTTTTTCAAGTCTATTCTAGAATCTGAAAATATAAGAGGCCATAATTATGGAAATAATACACCACTTCCTTCCACCATAGCACCATGCCATATTTAATAAATTATTTACAAATACAAAAACCATGATTTAATTATCTACAGTAAAATATTGTCAGTTCATTCATTCATAAGAGATTCATCTCAACTACTACAACAAAATTATATTAAAGTAGATTCTATATTAAATTTAATTACAAAGTTTAAAATAACATGTTTCATTCAAACTATAATACATAAAACTTATTTGTAATATTAGGAGGTAGTGATTATATTTTGAACGGTGTTCATGTAAAATTGTATGTTTCTACTACTTAGCATATGAATAAAATGTGGAGATATCAACTGTATCCGCTATCAGTACTTTGCAGCCAGGTCATCAAAAGTTCAAATAGATCCATAACAATAAGTGAGTTTCAAATTTGATTTATAAGAAGCAGCAGATGAGAATGAAATATAAATACTGACTTATAGGCATAAGTTGTGACACACATTGTATTGAAGTTACAACACTACATTTAAAATGTTTATTTAGCAACAATATTTAGGCCCATTGGCATTGTAATAAATAAATTTAGAGTAGACCTTAAAAATATATCTCAAGTTATCTGAGAAGGAAAGGAAGCCTGCTACCAAAAAGACATGCAATAACATACAACATACCAAAATAAAAATTCAATCTGGCTGTCTGTCTTGGGACACACCGCATTGCTTCTGGATTTCTAAATCGTCTCTCAATTTCAAAAGCTCTGGGCAAAGTAAGCATTGGCAACAGAAACCACATTGAACAACGGACAGAGGCTACTATGAACATAATATAAGGTGTAAATAACAATAATGCATAAAGGATATATGAAGCTGTTCTTCCAATAAGAATAGCCAGTGTTACAATTTGTGCTTTGTTGTCAGTTTCCAGATCTCTAGTGTTATTGCTATGTAATATTGCCTCAGTATTTAATGCTAGGGGGATTGCATAGTATATTATAGGCCAATCGACTCTTCCAGTTTGAGCTAAGAAGGAAAAGACTACAGAAACTGGCCCAAATATGACCAACACCAAAATATCACCTAAAGCTATATATTTTAAGCCAATGCCTCCAGTATAAAGGAAGGAGGATGACAAACCTCCAAAGTATACTAAAGCAAGATGTTCCATTCTGGCAGGTGAAAGAGCGACAAGTGGAACGAAACACACGCACCCAGCCAGATACAAAATCGCTCCTAGAGACACAACTTCATCTATACTTAAAATGTGATCCACTAAAGTTCTATCATCAGATTTGCGATTATCAATACCTTTGACGAAATCAAAATATGTGTTCACAACGTTACCAGCTCCGTGAACTGGTATGATGGTACAGAGGGTGAGCAATAAAGTAACCCAACTGAAACTGCTGTCACCAGGCAGCCGATACGCCAGCGCGGCACCCAGCAATGTAGGTAGCAAACTTGCGCTTAGAGACCATGGCCGTAGCGCGAGCACATAAGTCCGCATTTTTATTAGTGGATTGCGAGCCGGCATGTTTACTTCCTTCGGTTGTTCCAGAAGATTTCCCTCTGCGGTTGGTATATCCATATCTTCTTTTTATTGAACAACTTCCTATATTTCGTCTCGATAATTATTCCTACCCTTTTTATTTATGTCTTCTAAATGCATAGGTACGGTATTTATACAGATAAATGCTAATAAAATTCAACTCGGTTTTTGTATACCTACTTTTTTGTGACAAATTGATTGTCATTGTCAAAACTAAAGTGTCAAACAGGTTGTTTGTTGTTTGTTTTTTTAATTCTCCCTATATTTTAGGGAAGGCAAAGGGTCTAGCCCATACAGCCATGTCTTTAGTGTATATTTTATCTGTAGTTTCATGAAATAATGAGTGGATGAAATTATGAATGAAATGAATATTACGTTAAAATATGGGTGTCACACATTTTAACGCATCTAGGGAGTGCTTGACGCGAATTGAATGGTAACAGAGTTCATGATGGTGACTGATGAAGTGAGCAAAACCACTTTTTACGTGGCTTTCACCACAACATCAAACACCATCACAAGACTTATTTTCAATGATTCTGCATAATTGCACATCAACACGGATGCTTGTGCATCAAAATAACACCACTTTCACTGCACAAAATCCACTCTGTAACAATTTTTGAATTAGTGAAAATAAATCTGACTGACACCACGAAACGCGCCAAACACTCGTTTGTTGTTTTAAAATTCTCCCTATATTTTAGGGAAGGCAAAGGGTCTAGCCCATACAGCCAAGTCTTTAGTGTATATTTTATCTGTAGTAGTATGAAATAATGAGTGGGTGAAATATATGAATGAAATGAATTTTACGTTAAAATATGGGTGCCACATATTTTAACGCTTCTAGCAAGTGCTTGGCGCGAATTGAATGGTAACAGAGTTAATGATAGTGCTTGATGAAATGGATAAAACCACTTTTTATAGTGATCTTCACCACAACATCAAACACATCATGAGACTTATTTTCGATGATTCTGCATAATTGCACATCAACACGGATGCTTGTGCATCAAAATAACACCACTTTCACTGCACAAAATCCGCTCTGTAACAATTTTTTAATTAGTGAAAATAAATCTGACTGACACCACGAAACGCGCCAAACATTCCCAAACACTCGTGTCAAACAGGATTTTTATTTTTTTTATTTTTTTTGTTTCTTAATTCTCCCTATATTTTAGGGAAGGCAAAGGGTCTAGCCCATACAGCCAAGTCTTTAGTGTATATTTTATCTGTAGTCTTATGAAATAATCAGTGGGTGAAAAGTATGAATGAAATGAATTTTACGTTAAAATATGGGTGCCACATATTTTAACGCATCTAGGGAGTGCTTGGCGCGAATTGAATGGTAACAGAGTTAATGATGGTGCTTGATGAAATGGATAAAACCACTTTTTATAGTGATCTTCACAACAATATCAAACACATCATGAGACTTATTTTCGATGATTCTGCATAATTGCACATCAACACGGATGCTTGTGCATCAAAATAACACCACTTTCACTGCACAAAATCCGCTCTGTAACAATTTTTTAATTAGTGAAAATAAATCTGACTGACACCACGAAACGCGCCAAACACTCCCTTAATTTTTTTATTTCTCCCTATATTTACGGGAAGGCAAAGGGTCTAGCCCATACAGCCAAGTCTTTAGTGTATATTTTATCTGTAGTCTTATGAAATAATGAGTGGGTGAAATGTATGAATGAATACAAAGATTTTGATGGTTAGAAAAAGAATTTCAAAAAATTATGATCTTGAGATTCCCGCCTCAAGATCATAATTTTTCGAAATTATTTTTAACGCATCTAGGGAGTGCTTGGACAGAGTTCATGATGGTGCCGATGAGGTGGACAAAACCACTTTTTAAAGTGGTCTTCACCACAACATCAAACACATCACTACACTTATTTTCAATGATTCTGCATAATTGTACATCAACACGGATGCTTGTGCATCAAAATAACACCACTTTCACTGCACAAAATCCACTCTGTAACAATTTTTGATTTAGTGAAAATAAATCTGAATGACACCTCGAAACGCGCGCCAAACACTCAGGATTTTTTTTAATTGGCTTAACGTTTCTGAAAACAAGTCTTTTTCTACTTTACTATTAATGGGCCTCGGAGATGTTCAATCAGCTTGAGTCAGTCTCGTTCATTTTATGTATTTCAGTTCTGTTGCTAGGTCAAACAGATCTTTTTGTCTATTTTGCGCCTCCGAGACGGTTGAACGGCTTCGTGTCAAACACGTAGATTTTCTGTTGTGGTTGCTAAACAGTGTGATTGAAACGCCTGTCAAGAGGCTTGCTTGACCATACTTTACATACATTTAAAATCACATCAAGTGCGTATCAAGCTCATAAGTTTGACTCAAGCTTCAAGCGAGCTTTGTAGATGATCAAAATGATTGAAGCAAGCTAAAATCTACGTCATTGACGCGAAGCCGCTTGACCGTCTCGGAGGGGCTTTTGATTTGATTGAGCTAAAAAATATTTGTTTGACGTAGCAACAGAACAAAACAGAAAATGAACGAGCTTGACTCAAGTCTGATTGACTGTCTCCGAGTCCCATAAGGCTAGGTCCCGTTGCCATCCGAAATGGGAAAAAAAATAATATTATTTAAAACTCTATTTTTGTCAATCGGCTGTGCTATAGAAATACTAACAATCGGCTAGATATTTAATAGTTTTGTATGACATCAGGTTGATAATATATCTATTTAATTTATGAATATCTATCGATAATCAAAGATGATAAGTTTCAAATTATTCTTTTTTTTATTTTGTTTTTATTTTATTTAATTCACATATTTTAACGCATCTAGGGAATGCTTGGCGCGAATTGAATGGTAACAGAGTTCATGATAAAGACTGATGAAGTGTAATCAATCTGTTCAATTCTGTATAATCAAAATAACACCACTTTCACTGCACAAAATCTAACCAATTTTAGAATTATCGAAAATAAATCTGACTGACACCACGAAACGCGCCAAACACTCCCTAATATTTTTTTTATTTGTGCAGTGAATGTATAATATTTTGATGCACAAGCATCCATGATGATCTTCAGAATCTTTGAAAATAAGTATTGTGATATGTTTATCGTCGAGAATTTTATTAATAAGCACTCCCTAGAATCATGACACCCATATTGCAATGTAAAATTCATTTCATTCATTTTTAAATTATAATAATTCAAATGTCAAATAAATACAAGATTTGTACTTAAGACGTGGCTGTATGGGCTAGATCCCTTTGCTTTCTCTAAGAATGGGATAACTTTAAAAGTAATGATTTTATTTTGACAAAATAAAAATTAACCTCTTTGAGTTTGAAAGTGCTTTTAATTTAAATCGCTTAGAATTTTTTGAAGGAAAACATTTGTAAAAAATCACTTAACTTGTAAGTAATTAACGCGATTAATTAAAGTTTCGTGCGGGAAGAAATTGAAAGGTTGTTTTAAACTTTTCAAGTCTGTCTGTAGTTTTAAATTGTTGCTGTGAATAAATAGTGGTAAGTAAGTTATTAGGTGATAGGCTTAGGCCCAAATGTTTACCATATCAACCGACGATTGTAAAAAGTATTTTTTTTAAATATATATTTTATTCACACTACTTTTTCTATAAAAATACCTATTCAGTGTATTCAGCCGTCATGTAGTTTATCAAGATTGTTCTATTTATTTAAATATGTAATTATGATTTTGGTCCAGATTCCAAACTTAAAATTTCAATAACTGAATATTGGATTATTGCGACTTGTCCTAACCTTTATCAAGGTGTATAATATTGTCATTGTAGTTTGTGTTTACAACAAAAATAGTAGATTATATACTAAGGGCGATACCACAAAGAATGTCTCACATCGCAGGTATTTTATAAATATGCAATCTTTTTTATTGCCTATATAATTTAATAATTATATGTTGCCCCTGATCAGGAGGTGGGATTTTCCATATGCATAGCGGGCGGAAAAGTCCAGTCAAATACCTACATCAAATACCTATAAATAAAATTGGTTATAAAATTGGATATATTCATGTTTTTAATAGAATAAATTACTTGACATTCACTAAGTGTTTACATAAAATAATCACTAATTGAAAATAATAAAAATTTATCATAAAAAGTTAATTTCTAACAAAATTAATATAGTTTTAACATAATTGTATACAAAGCCATTTTGAAATTATATCTTTCAAAGTATGATTTACTAATTACTCAGGAAATTTTTACAATTCCATACCTGATAATATTTCCTGAATAAGTTCAGCTAATATGCAAAAAGTATTTATGCAATTGCGATAGCTGCCCCTTTTGCTGCATCACCACCACATGTAAATTCCAAAGGTAAACTGTAATATTGTTCCACTGCTCGTTGTAATACAACATTTCGAGATAAACCAGAACCATTTCCTACTATTCTTTTGATGTTTGCAGAACGTAATACTTCCTTGGGCATCATGCAATGTAAATTTTCAATCAAGCCTTCACATAGAGATCTAAAAACTGACCCTAACTGAATATTTGACAGATCAATATTCTCTACAGATGCTTTGCTGGTTGGCATGTGTCTTTCACCCAACAAATGAGGACTTATTTTCATTGTAGCTGGGGCTGGTGCTTCTAAACCTGAAGCTATTAGTTTTTCCCAAACTTTCGATTGTGGAATTGGGAAACCAAATTCTAACATCCACTGTTGCAGCATCTTAACAAACGTAGCCAAAACGTTTCCACCATTCAAAGAAGCAGCTACAACTAAATAATGATTATTGAAGTATGGTAAATGCTCAATAGTGGTGCAAATTAACTCTGATATATCTTTTACAACAATAGCCAGTTGGGCTGAAGTTGAAATATTGAGTACTGCATCTTGATCATTTTCTAAAGTGGCAAGAATGGAACATTGTAAGTCTCCTAAAGCAACTCCTATTGGAGTGCCTTCTGATATACCATTCCAGGAACAATTAAGCTTACCAGCCATTTGTCCACTTTTAACTATATTCGGTAATAAAGTTGTAGGAAATCCAACAGATTGTAGTATATCCATATTCCATTCATTTGTTTCTGTATTGAAATATCCCCAACTTGCTGCATTTTGGTCAGACATTGATGGTGTCTCCAAACCACAGAGCATTGCAACCACAAAGTCCTGAACGGTTGCTGCATAACTAAAGTTTTTTAGTTTATCTGGTTTATTTTCTAACATCCATAGCAATGTTGCACATCCATAACCAGAGTAGCATTTCAGGTGTGAATTTGGTTTTGGAAGGGACTCCAAAAACTCTGGCTTACATCTTGTATCTTGCCAAGTATAGAGAGCTGACATGTTGTCCCTTATAGCTTCAAATCTTATTACTACATTTTCTTTTTCAACTTTTTCCCAAGCGCTGAAAATTCATTTAAAATATTTTATTAAATTTTTTTATAAATAAAATTGAAGTTTTAATACTATTAGTGAAATAACAAAAAAATGCATCTATACCCAGTTCTCCAGAGCACGACACCATGCATTTGACCACAAACACCGATTTTGGCGACATGGCGCAACAAATCCCTCGGAAGTCGCGACACACAGTAGTGGACAGCTGATACTATTTTTGGTACATCCTGTTTGTTGCCTTCTATACCTTGATCACTTGGTATATTCGCAGCAGTATCCTTGGTTTGTTTAGCCAAAATTTCTTTCGAGTTCGGATCGTAGATACACACTTTTACTGAAGTAGTGCCAATGTCCATTCCCAAAATATATTCACTGTGAGTTTGAGCCATGATATAGCTACGATGTTATATTGAAACTAAATAAGACGATTCAACATGTTAAAAGATACACGACCCGACAACACTGCGTCTCGATCAAACAGACGACCGCCCGTTGCTAGCTGTACCTATAATATGTAGTAGTCTAGCCGGCTTTCAATTAGACTGCGGTGGTTGGCTCTGCAACGGATTGTATTCCGGGCAGTTGACCGCGCGCAAGTTACTGCTAACTAGTAGGGGGGCATTGCGGATGACTGGCAAGTGTACCTATTACGTAAAAGCAAACATTTCTTATCGCAATGAATGGCGATTGTTTATCACACACTTCACATGTTAACAACTGTTAATAAATAACTCGAGTGAATATGTTCAAGTGCTATTTAACTCTAAACAGAGCAGCGTTTGTCTGTTTCGTTTGGTGCCAAAATCTGATTTTGATGTTTTAATTTCGTCGGCACGTAGGTAACTGACAGGCAGGTGTACAAACAGATTTTGAACTTTATTTCGATAAATTTAAAACTCACGGTATGAAAATCGATCGGGAAAATAAATGGGTAGGCATGTAAAATTTAAAAGAGAAAGACCTTGAATTTCTACTGTAAACTGCAAGTCTAGCCGCTGATAGAATATTTCGATATGTAGGTATTCGTGTAACATGCGTTGGAGATGCGTGTTTAACTCTGTGCAAATTTTAATTCATTTTAATATCTTATTGACAGAATTCGTTTTATTTTTGCGATGTTTACTGCCATTTAAGGTAGTTAACCTACTCTTTAGTAATAGTAGTTCAATGTTTACTGCCCATTTTTGAGTTAAGTTATTCCTCAAATCGTCAACATTTCGAGCCTAGTGCCTAGATAGATGGCAATGGGCTCGGTTTCTATTAGGGATGGGCGTGTATATCGAAGTAGGTATATTGCTAGGTGGTATAAGAGAAACGTTGTTGCCAGTTATCTCGTGGGTACGACATCCGCGCGATTCAATGAGGGGTAGAAAAAAGAGTACAATGTAGGTAATCTACTCTGCACCGACACCGTCATCTAGGTAGTTTCCATAACACAAGTGCATAAGCTAATTACTTTGGGCTAGATAGATAATAGACTGTAAGAAATATTTATTTATTATTATAACGACCATCTAACTAAACATTACAAAAGTCCATCACAATTAATTACAGATACCAGCAAACTCTGTTTTGCCCTTATTACCTACCTAAGGGTATAAAAATAGCATTCGACCTACTACCAAAATGCCTATACTCTACATACAAAAAAAATCCAATCAAAACTTTGCTCGAGCCGTTTCGGAAGAGTTCGTTAACAAACTGGAAACGATGGCATTGCTTCTTAGAATATAGAATATTTTCTAAGCATTGTTTCCTGCATTTGACACGAGATTTTTTATATTAGATAGGTAGGTAGATAGATAGGTACCTAATCTACCATCAATCGATCGTAAGCTTTTTTATAAGTAAAGTCATCAACCTTTCAAACTATTTATTAAATATAGAATTTTGTGATCATACGCGATGCGAGTAGTGTTCAGCCATCCGTGTGGTGACGACAGAGCAGAATACCACCCCAAATTTCTACCGTGGGTGTCGTACAAGGCAACTAAGGATTAAAACAGTGATGAGGAATGGGCAGCAGCGTTCCTCTTATACCTTTCGTGCTCGATAAATGGCAATAGGCTCGCCACCTATTATTATACATGGGACTTAACATAGTTAGCGAGACGTGGATGTTAATTCACCTCTGCCTACCCCTTCGGGGATATAGGCGTAATTTATGTATGTATGAATAGTTTCACGTGTAAAATTATGATCACGGGAAAGACTTTAATTTCTAATATGATTTGTATTATTTCTAATTTAATATCTTCTTCTCCCTGCCCTGTTCCCAGTCTATCTGGGGTCGGCGCAGTATGTTTCCTCTTCCATTCATAGGTATCGGTCAGACGTCACTAAGCCATCAAATCACTCATTTTTGATTCATATCATCCATCACACCGTAAAGGTAGCTAGTGATGAATGAATATATAGAAAAGAGACGAAACGGACCATGTCGAGAGACCGATGAACGGAGAGAGTGATTGGAATGACAACATTCCAATCCATACTGCTCAAAGTTTTGGCTTAGGTTTCACTTAGGGTTTACCTCTTTGGGTATAGTTACTTCTAATATAATATTATTTTTTTCTATTTTTCAGAGAAATGGGTAAAAAACGAAAATCGTCAAACTTATCTACTGACGATAAAAAGAAGACGAAAACGGTGAACACAAATGTTCAACACAAGGATAGTAAACAAAAGAAAACAAAAAATGTGCAATCACAAAATAACGATATCTCACACGAAAATAAAACAGAGAAACCCAAGAAAATTATATTTGTTGATGATATGCCTCAAGAAGTAATTGATGAAAGTGAGCCACAGGAAATTAAATCTCATAAAAGCAGTACAAAATCCAGTAAAACAATTAATAAAGTCGCCAGTACAAGCAAAGACAATCAGGATGAATTAGAAACTGAGGAATCTGTAAAGGATGAAGATATTGATAAGTTTTGTGATGAATTGTCCTCAGAAGATAATGTTCAATTTGAAAATTGGGTTAAGTTAATAGAAGCCAAGTTGCATTCTAAAAATAAATAAAGCCTACTATGATATGTATGTTTTTTAAATTTGCTTGTCCCGAGTGGATCTAACCCATACATACAATACAACTATGTCATCCTTGTTCTTCCTACCCTGTTCCCAGTCTATCTGGGGTCGGCGGAGTATGTTTCCTCTTCCATTCATATCGGTCAGACGTCATCAAGCCATCCACTCGCTTTTGATTCGTTCATATCATCCATCACACCGTAAAGGTGCAAGTGATGAATGAATGTATAGAAAAGAGGACGGAACGGACCATGTTGAGAGCCTGACGAACGGAGAGAGTGATTGGAATGACAACATTCCAATCCATACTGCTCAAAGTTTTGGCTTAGGTTTTACAGCGGGCCGCCTGCCTGACACCAACCCTCTTTGGGTCTGCTATTGTTAATGGTTTGCCCTCCACCATTCGGGTGCCCCAAGGTGCTTATTGGTCTACACCGGGCAATCTCCCTTAGTTACTTTTACGACACCAACAATGGGATGAGTCGGGGTTGGCCCATTATACGTTATTTTTTCGCTCAGTTCACCAGTTCTTTAAATTTTCCCAAGTTCAATGTTTTCCTGCCCCTGTATTACGGGACGTGGATAAAATCTTCTCGTTGGAAAACAAAATATTTTCTTATCGCTCTAACTCCCATTAAATCCCGAGACAAAACATTTGGCCTACTGGAGTTCTTGGGCCGCTTTGTGGAATATACCTAGCCATTTACGTGCGTTGCAAGCAGTACAATAAATATATAAATTTAAATGTCGTTGGGATATGGGATGGGGTTACATTTTGGTGTTCAAGATTAATGCCCGTTTTTATTGACAACACGTAACTTTAGAAGTCCTTATTAAAATAAACTTAGTAGTTATTGTACTCTGTTTTAAGCCTCTGCATTAAAGGGCATACATACTATATCCCCGAAGGGGTAGGCAGAGGTGAACTAGCACCCACGTTTCGCCAAATATGTCAAGTCCCATGTAATAGGTGGCGAGCCTATTGCCATTTATCGGGCACAAAAGTCGCAGTACATTGCTAGCCTAGGTGGTATAAGAGGAACACTGCTGCCCATTCCTAATCGTATTCAGATTTATCCTTAGTCGCCTTGTATGACACCCACGGGAAAGATTTGGGGTGGTGACAATTGTATTCTACTCTGCCGTCACCACGCGGCATACCTATCAGTTATCAATGAATGTGAATTAATAATGCGGTAATGAAGATTAAGGAGTTAAGGACCCTTAAAGTTAAAGAGTCGTCAGTGAAAATGAACTAATAATCATAAATTTCGAAATTATACTTTACTTCAGTAGATAATAATTTCACTTGTATTATACTATTAATGAAGTATTCTTTTTGTGATAATTATTTTAATCAATTTAGAAAATATTGACCTGTATGGACATATTTCCGTTAACTTAAAATTTTATAAAGTTTACAATGTCACTTTGACAGCAGTCGTATCACACGGCGTCTGTCAGTGTCAAGTGTCAATGTTATTTTCTAGAAAGCACGTGTATTTGTGTTTAAGAAGGATTAGGTAATTAAGGTATTGGTTTTTACTTCATTTTATTTGTAAGTGGGTTCGACATAAACGACTGATTGCTGTATTATAAAACAGGAAAACATATAGTAATAATGACGAGGTTCGCTCGAGCTAAAGGTTCAAAATCTTCCAACGAAAGAGCGCCCGAAGATAGCACCCCATGGGAAGTTATGAAAGAACAACTGATTCAATCTAAAAGGGATACTGAAAACGTTAAAAAAAGAGAAGAGGTAAATATAAACCACTTCTGATTCTTGTATAATAGAGGTCAGTGATATAAACGTGTTTTTTTCTTTTGTTTGTCTATTTATTATATAAATTACATTGACCTATCATGTTAATTATGGTTTACCTATTTACATAATGATGATGATGGATAATATTATAATTTAATGTATTAAAAAATTACAGATTGAAAAACAAAGAATAGAGAATTACCAAAATTTTCTAAATGACCAAAAAGTACAGAAAAAGAAATCCACCTGGTGTGACTTTCCTGAAACAGAAAAAGTCCACAATAATGAGCCTGCTAAAAAGAAAATGAAAAAAAATATGACTTTGAATACTTCACCACAAGAAGAAAATACAAATAAACCTAAGAAAGAAAAGAAGAAAAATAAGAACATAAATCCCACAACTTCTAACCCAGAATCATCAAGCACAGAAGGTAAAAACTTGATTGTTGAAGATACTGGTGTATCCAAAAAAAAGAAAAAATCAAAATCAAAAATAATGCCAGAAGAAACAGTACAGCAATCTGATAAATCAAATGTTAGCGAGGAAGTACTAAGTACACCAATCAAACATACAAATACAAAACCTAATAAACACAATAAGAAGAAACCAAAAGCATTCCCTGATGGGAAACCTGTACGTAGGAAAGAGTTAAACGATAGGTCTTTTCAACTTATAATCAATGGAAAAGATGTGGAACTTGTCCGGTATGATGGTTTTCCAGTTATGAAGAAGGATGCAGATCGATTAGAGGAATTAAAAAACAATATGATAAAGAAAGGTATACCCAAGAGTGAAGTACAGCGCACTATGAAGTTAGAAAGAAGAAGAGCAGAGAAAGCATTAGCCAGGCTTAAGAGAGATGTCTGCTATAATTGCAGAAAGGGCGGCCATAATCTTTCAGATTGTCCAGAATTAAAATCAAAAATACCAGGAGTAGATGCTGCTGATGGTGTCTGCTTCAAGTGTGGTTCTACAGAGCATAAACAATTTGATTGCAAAGTACAAAAGGATAAGGTTTACAAATTTGCAACATGTTTTATTTGTAAAGAGCCAGTGAGTATCTTACATAAATACCTATTTATCCCGGAAGGGGTAGGCAGAGGGGAATTACACCCACATCTCGACAATATGATATAGTGGACGAGCCTATAGCCATTTGCCTGTATGTTATTTTATTATGTATTAGCGTTGATCCTATTGCAATCTACCTGGGGCATTATTTAAATATTATTACAATCGCTTTATACAAAAATAAAGCGATTCCTAATGATATTTATAACTATTATTTGCCTTGTAAGGCACATGCAGGACAATGCCCCAGGTAGATTGCAATAAGAACCTGCAGGACAGATTGGGGGGTGATGTAGGTCGTATTCTGCTCTGCTGTAAAAAAAAAATCCAATAACAATAATTTTTCATACAGTTATGATATTATTATTATGAAGCATGACAATTACTTATATTGATATTATTGCTTTAGGGTCACATCGCTCGACAATGTCCAGACAACCCGAAGGGTTTGTATCCTAATGGAGGTGGCTGTAAATTATGCGGAGATGTTACACATTTGAGAAAAGATTGCCCTACAGTAAGTTCTTCTAAAACGGTCTTATTTGTTTGTACAATTGGATATACAGTTGTGATGGTATCTGACATTCATGTGTGAAATAAGACCTTACTAACATTAAGCATTTTCATTTCTAGAGAACTGCTTTTGTTGCTGAATATATCAAGTTCATTTACACTTAATACAGTTTCAAGTTCATTTACATTTTTGCAATCAATAACCAATCCTAAAAGGATCAAGTTGAATTGGAGAACTGATTTTTAAGTTTAATGTTGTGTATTTTTCTTGTATTTTCAGATTCATGATAAAAAGGAGGAATCTTCAATAAAACTACAAACCCTTGATTGTGAGAACAACATTGAAGAGATAGGACAACAGAATACATCTACTGTTGCTGGAACATCTAAAAAGCCCAAGAAAATAAAGTTTTAAGTATGTAATATAAAGTTATTTATTTTGAATCTGTAATATCATAGAATATTATTATTAAAACTTTATTTGCATCTTTTTTGGACTTTTTAAGCTGTTAGTTATTTTATATTTCAACATTAGACCCAAATGTCAGAAATAATTTTGTATTTAAAGATTTAATTTGCATTAAATTTGATACAGCCACGATTAATAAAAAATTAATTTGCATTAAATTTTTCAAGAATAGGTCTAAAATAGGTATTTATATAGTAGGTCATTTAAAATATAGCTAGTGTGTAATGAGGGTTTTGAAGAAGATTTCCTGTCATCTCATACATATGACGAATATTTGTTGATGACCTTCGTAGTGTAGTATTAGTAGTGTAATGTTGTGTTTTTCATGTTCACTTTTTAATACTTTTTTTATACATATTATATTACAACTGCTTTAATGGGATATATAAAAAGTATGACTTAGCTTTTATGGTTGTAGCTAAGATAGGTACGGCTGGCACCGGCGCCAATATGGCAAAGCGCAGTGCAGAGCATTTTTCACAGCCAAAACATAATCGTCTTTGATGACGTGGAGGTACATAAGATTGAAAATAATGTAATAGTGTTCAGTAATATAAAATAACCAATTCATATTTTCAAATGTCAAATTTTATTCCCTTAATAATTACAGTCGGGAAACAATATTTTTTCTGGTGCAGCCAAAGCTCCAAGGTAAAAGAAAATTGAAAAATCGTCTTTCGTATGTGTATTTTTAAAGTCAATGTATTTTCAAAGCACCACACTGCTTTAGCATTTTTTTACAAAGAGTCCATACTAGCTTGCAATTGCTCCATTGATTGATAAGCAATTTGCCCAGTGATGCCCTCAGGGCTCTGTGGATCTTCCCTAGTTAAGATCCGGGCCGCTTCCGCCAAGCACTTGATGGGTTCCTGTAATCTGTCCTTCAATTTCTCCTGATCAATGATTCCTACGCTGAATGCACTCCTCGCCAACACCATGAGAGGTGCATGTAGTTCGTACAGAATCATACCTATAGTGAATAAAAAAGAGTAACAGATGTAAATTATTGGCAATTATATTACAATAAATTAAATCACTTTAAATCTTAAGTATCTGGTCTTAAGTTAACATACATGCATAAACCACGCCAACGCATTCCTGAAGGGGTGAGATGAATTTACACCCACGTTTCGCCAACCATGCCAGCCCGGTTAGCATGACGACCGAAACACGATATGTTATATCCATTTATCTCTTTGAACTGTCAAAACTCCATAGATTTTTGACAGTTCAATCAAAGCGCTAAATGGCTGTATAATATCGTGTTTCGGTGGTCATGCCGGGCAGGTCCTATGTAATAGGGGGATATGCCATTTACGTCGCATTATATTGCTTGGTGGTATAACAAGAACGCTGCTGCCCATTCCTCGTTAGCTGTTTTGTTGTTCCAAGTTCAGGTAATGTGAATCGTTGAGATAGTATAGATGCAAAGTTTCTACCTCTCATCCTAGTTTCACCCGGCGTGATGACGTCCAAGGTGTCGAGTATGAGTCGGCAGAATTCCGCTTTCCTCTCCAGTATCAGGTCTGGTAGTTCGTCGATGCTGTACCCCTCCACGCGACCGTAGAGCTGCGCCAATGCGTGCTTGATGCCCATTAGCATAGAATGGCGGGGATGAAACACTGACTTGTACTGAAAAATAGCAGTTTAACGCGAAATTTTTAATTCTTACCATAGTTTATTCCGCTCTTCGATTATTCTCCCTGCCCGGATCCCAGTCTATCTGTGGGGTAGGCGCAGTGTGTTTTCTCTTCAATTCATATCGGTCAGACGTCATCAAGCCATCCATTCCCTTTTGATTCATATCATCCATCACACTGTAAAGGTGCTTTTGATGAATGAATATATAGTAAAGAGGTCTTTTCCTTTACAATGCTTTTTATAATATAATATTATCCATACATGAATCGCTGAGACAGAGTTATTATGTAAGCCTTCGTTTACCCGTCTCTCTCACTCATTGAGAATAATAGCTAAGTGTAAGAGTGACATGTGACGAAAGCCAAGCCATCGGCTTACATAACAACTCAGCCGTACTCATTAAAGAGACCTGACAGAAACACGACCCTAAAAGACATAATGTGTCTTTTAGGGTCATGCAGTCATTTGTGCCATTTTGGTTATTCACAAAAATGTTATTGGCAGTGCTTACAAATTTCCCTCATGGGGATCATAATATGTAGTTATGCAGCATGCAAGGCACCGTTTTTGTTAGTTTAAATTATACACTATAGCATGCACAGTGGATTTCCTCACATTGTCCCATTACAGGAGGTTGAAAAATTAACATTTTATTAGAAAACGTGGATTAAATTGTAACTGAAGTAATGTGGAATTTAATTTCATGTTGATTAAATCACCTTACGTACGTGTTACAACATAGCTACTACTTGCTAAAATCATGAGAACTAAAATTGACCAAAAAGGTAAAATTGTTCCACGTTTTCTAATAATTCATTGGAAACGATGAGGTTCATACAATCGATTTTTTAAAATAAATAAGGTATGCACATTATTGGTAGGTACAACCCCATATTGGCATTCATAATTATGTTCTTGGGATTAATATTTCATGCTTTCCATGACATCCAAACTCCTTGTCTTTAGAGTTGTTCGTCTTGGTTATATTCCATAAGTTCCTTTTTTAGTAGGTACTGATTATGTTCAGGTATCTCCGTGCAGCGTGTTGTAGTGTAGCTAGTAGTTCCGTGCAGCGTGTTGTAGGTAGTGTAGTAGTTCCGTGCAGCGTCTTGTAGGTAGTGTAGTAGATCCGTGCAGCATGTTGTAGGTAGTGTAGTAGCTCCGTGCAGCGTGTTGTAGGTAGTGTAGTAGATCCGTGCAGCCTGTTGTAGGTAGTGTAGTAGTCCCGTGTTGTGTACTGTTTTGACCATGCAGACCTTGCTTAGAGTGGCCTCTCTCTGCTCAATAGATCTCGGCCCAGTCGCTAGAGCGTCCAGTTGGTCAACCTCGCACTGCACCACAGCCAACATCTTCCGTACGGCCGCGGACGAAGTCTTGAACTCACAGTGCGTGCATTTCCACGGCGAATCACTGTCTGGATTTGTTTTTGGAAAAATGGGTCGTTTTCATCGTTGTATTGCATTAGGTATGTATGGATAGATGATAATGAAAAATATTGACTGCTTATAAAAACCAAAGAAGTAAGAATCCCACCTAACAAAATGAAAACCGAAGGTAAACGAAGAATGCAATTCTGGTAGCCTCAAAAATATTTGTCCGTCTTGACCTTCATCGCATTATAACTGGCCACTGTCTCCTAAACAAGTGGACAAGTCTCTCTCCACCACTTGACAGTGTTTTGTCTCGGCATTTAGTGGGAGTTAGAGCGAGAGGAAAATATTTTCTTTCCCCCGAAGGATATGTGTCCACGTTCCCGTGCTACGGGGGCTGTTTACCACAGGTGTGACAGACAGTCCTCTATGCAGAGGATGCATGGAGGCAGAAGAATGCGGAACGTAGGAGATAATAACGGACACTTAATCATTCCTCCGATCTCCAGTATCGCCCCCGAAATCCTGTGGCAGTACTGAAAAGACTGAATGGGTTGATCTGGCTTGGTTGAAGTAGCAAGACAAAAGGAGACACGCACAACGTCCCAATGGAGGCTAAAAACCCGAAGCTAAACTAAACTAGGGAATATTTATTTGGACAAAAAATCGTGTTAATGGAAAGGCAAGAGATTGGCTTAGGCGCAAGAAGTGTGGTTTTTTTTTTTTTTTTTTGAATGGACCTAGGCTGTTGGCCGAGAGGCCTTTACAGCATCTACCGGGTTTTTTGGGGAAGGCGAAGACCTTTACCTAAAGCCAAGCGTGTCCTCAAGCCTTGCAGTCGAGCACTCCCTGTGAGGGTGCCTTCACAGCAGGCGTCCTCCGTGTGGGGACGGCATCTCCCGAGGGAGGTATACTGCCGCGGAGAGCCTCGCAGGGCGCCCGAGTCGGAGCTTGGATCGGCAGGCCTGAGGGTGCCTCTAAAGGCGCGGACCTCGGCTCAGGCGTGCCGTGTTGTGGGAGGAGGGGGCGAGAAGCGCCCAGGGACACGAGTGTACCTGGTAAAGCGCCTTGTGTGTAGACCGGGTCTTCGCACTCTTATACGACGAGTGCGGTGTGTAGGAAGGGTGATAAGAAGTGTGGCAGGCTCGTAGCAAGTGAAAAGAGAGATTTCTACTGTCTATGCCTGTGGGAGAAACTAGAGGGAAAGCCGTGACGTATTAAGTACCTACGTATTGTCAATAAGTTTTTGATTATGTGTTTAACTAAAGTATCTAATTTTTATGCGATAGATAGTGGGATTGTATTCCTATTAACGCTTGCCGAAGTGGCGACTCTGTTGGATATTACGATTAGTTTAAAATAACACTAATGCACCAGCCCCCGTAGCACGGGACGTGGACACATCTTTTTCGGGGGGGGGGGGGGGGGGGACAGAAAATATTTTCATCTCGCTCTAACTCCTACTTAATCCCGAGACAAAACACAATCAAGTAGTGCAGAGAGACTTGTCCACGTCCCCTTGCTAGGCCCGCTGCATTAGCTAAATTTTATTTTAAACTCAGTTTAGAGAAGTTTACCTAAAGGCGACGCGGCCAATATGATTCCGTTGTCGCATTTCTGGCACTTGAGCGTGCTGAGATGCGTGCCGAGCTCCAAAGGGTCGGCGCACCGAGCGCATTCGCAGTTGAAGAACTTCGACTCCTGAAGGTAGTCGCGGCGCACTATAGTGGGCGACAGGGCGTGCGTGTAGCAAAGATTCAGGACGTCCCCACTCTCTATGGGAACGGCTGCTCTTACTTGCACTCTGGGAAAAGTAATAGAAAGATTAGACCTGTTTTTAATATGTATTTTACATACCTACATAGACGTCTCGCCTATGTATAGACGAAGCGGTCGGCAGAGGTGAATTGACACCTACGTTACACCAGTTATTTTAGGGCCCATGCAATAGGTGGCGAGCCTATAATTGCCACCAGGCACGTAAATCGCACGCAGTAGGCTTGATTGTGTAAGAGGAACGCTGCGGCCACATTACATACATACATACATAAATCACGCCTATATCCCCGAAGGGGCAGGCAGAGGCAACTAGCACCCACGTCTCGCCAATTATGTCAGGTCCCATGTAATAGGTGGCGAGCCTATTGCCATTTATCGGGCACAAAAGTCGCAGTATATTGCTTGCTGGGTGGTATAAGAGGAACGCTGCTGCCCATTCCTCATCGCTAATTTATCCTTAGTCTACTTGTACGACACCCACGGGAGATTTGGGGTGGTGACAATTGTATTCTACTCTGCCGTCACCACACGGCTTAGCCGCATTACTCATCACTGTATTCACCCTTAGTCGCCTTGTGCGACACCCCCGTGAGATCACCACCGTCCCCACACTATAGTTTCTTTATATTTAGAGACTGGCGGTGGTGACAATTGTATTCTACACTACCGCCACCACACAGCAGAGTAGATAAAATGCAATTGTCAATAAACCTCCTTAAAATACCTACCTCCTCATCATCACCAGCCCTTTTTCTCTCGCTGGGGCAGAGGCCTTCCCTATTGATCTTAGAATATAGGGACAATGGGCCAAAACCCTCTACGCGGGCGCAGTGCGGATTGGTGGATTCTTTAAAATTTATTAGATTTTAATTTTAACATTATATAAATGTCAGAAAAATTGGTACAAAGATTTTGGTGGTTAGAAAAAGAATTCCTTGGTTGGCCGAGCGGTCAGACACCTGCCCGGATAGCAGCGGACGCGGGTTCGATTCCACATCAAGACCATAATTTTTCTAACCACCAAAATCTTTAAAATTTACTTACTGATAATCACTTTGGAGTATTGTGTGTACGATGTTGGGTACACAGCTGTGGGCAGCGATTGCTAGGCGGGGGTATATGGCTCGCACACTGCAGCCGCCGCGTGAAGGTACCTCCACGGCATTCACCTGTCCATGATTAAATTAACAACCTACAACCATTCATCCCTTCACAACAGTTCCATCAGGTACATTCCTATGAGAGAAATGTTCAAAACGTAAGTAACCTTTTCTTGACTGCTTGGTGTATTATTACATTTATTAGGTACTAACTAGGTGCTATGAGAGGAATGCTGTTGCCCTTTAGGTTGGTACCTACTCATCGCTATCTTTACACTTAATGTCTACTTAGTACTTAACGTCAAAAAATGACAATTCAAAACTAGTCGCTATTCTTGCCGGGTCTATGGTCTAGATTTGAATAAAAAAATTTGACATTAAATACTCATTAAAGTTAATTGACGTCACTGAGTGCGGCAGTTAGTCGCCTTGTACGTCACCCACGGGAGAGATGGGGGGTGACAATTTTACTCTGCTCTGCCACGTTTCTCTGCTCTGAAACGGGAGTGTTACTACACCTCTGCTTACCCCTTCGGGAATTTATGTATGTTTATTCTACACGGGTCTTTTACATTTTGAACGTTTCTAAAAATGCCTTTAGTGTCACGTCGCACCATAAAGTGGACTTTTCCGCCCGCTACGCGTATACGAAAAATCTTACTTTCTGGTGAGGGAGTGACATAAACTATGATCTTACTTCGGGCGGTAAAAAAGAAAGCATCAGAACGTATTTTATCGCCTTTCGCTCGAGCGTCAAATACTAGCAATCTGAGACTTACTTTTATGCTACTTTTATGCTAATACCTCGAGGATACCGCAGACTCGCTGCACCAGTTCCTTATCGAATCGGCTGCCGAGCTTGCAATGGTCGACAAGGAAGTCTGCGATGTTGACTTGGTCCGCAGCCCACGTGGGCCGCAACCTCCGCGCCTCCGTGTGCGCTTCCATAGACACCACCTCGCGATCCCACCGGCCCGGGTCGGCTTCTTTTGCCAAAAGTAATCTATACACCAATATTACGCATACAAGACGACTTAATTTCGATTAAGAATAATCATCTGCCTATCGGGACAAGTGGCCATCAATCTATTTAAAAGAATAGAATACAAATGTTGTTGTTGAAACTGACGTATTACATAGAAAACAACGAACAAAAATGGCGACCGTCAGTAGTTAATTTATTGGGAACTCTAGATCAACTTCGTTGATCTAAAGCTTCCCAAAAATAGTTCACAGGCACAAGTTTGACACCGCTCCAATCAAAAAAATATTTACGTTCTCAAAACCACTGCATTGGGAACTCTAGATCAACTTTGTTGACAAAAATAGTTCACAGGCACAAGTTTGAAACCACTCCAAACAAAATATAGATCTTCGATTTATCATTAAAATCTCTACCATTAAAAGCGATTGCAAATACTCACAATGAAATATGCACGTTCTCCAAATCACTGACACCGAGCACACAATCTACTTGGGTTTTAAATTATAAAATAGCATAACTTAATTACACACAAACCGAATAATTGAATAACTCTCATGAATTACTTCAGTTCAAATGAACAAACGCAGCCAATCAATCAAATGTACTTAGCTCAATAATTGTATTTTTCGTTCACGGTCAAAAATTATGGTTCTCTTTGTCGAGATCCTCATAGAACCCTTCATCAGGTCTATAGACATCTTAAGACACATGAATTACTCAATACAAATATTTCGTTAGGTACTGACAAAACCCAGCCGCATATCGTAATAACTATATATTTTTCTTTCATGTTCAATGCACTGTTTTCCCTTCGTTGGGTTAGAGTTTCTCTTTATCGAGATTACCTCTTCACACCACATAGCAACACGAATTACTTTATACCATTATTACGACACGTCCAACCAGCGGCTAGCGATCGCTTAAATACTTACTAATTTAACTATGAAATGAATTTTCGATGGAGAATAATGTTTATTGTACACCAAGAGCTAAGCGAAACTTAGTTAGTTTGTCAGTACTGTGATTGGGTATTTTTATATTTTAAAGCATCGTGCTAGCTTGTTCTGGACGCATAGCGTAAGCATAAGCGTATAATGCTGATTTTAAGTAATGAGTTCGTGATAAACAACGGTGTCCATTTCGTTAATATTCGATAAATGCTTTGCTTGCACTTGCTACATCTATTAGTTTAGAGTAATAATTATATTATAGTTACCTACAGTCGAATATTTAAATATGTATCCAAAGCTAGATAATAATATAACTAATTTGAAATAGCCTCAATTAATTTGTAATCAATCAACGCTATAATTTTTTGTAAATGCTTAATGTGTTATAATAACACAGCGATAAGAACTATACTCCATATACTATTTTTGATAAATTTACATGTTTCTATACACTCTTGAAATATCATGTGTTCTTTTAAAGCTCAATAAAGATGTATCCTTACATCACGAAACCACTATCAAAAAGGCTTTGACTTGCTCAGGAACTTTTCATAAATATTTAAATTTAATTATGCTACTACAAAATGGTTACATTATTTTATACTTTTGAAATGGTCATGTATTAAAATACTCGACTGTACATAAAATAATATTTGAATAAAGAAATGACAAGACTATTTATATTGGACGACAATAACACGATACGATTTCTACACGAAATAGTTGCACTGCTTGTTTCATACAACGTTAAATGATAGGAGATATGAATTTTCTGAAATAGGTTAAAAAGTGAAAATCGCAATTAGTGGTTTCGTGTTGTAAGGATACATTTTTATTGAGCTTTAAAATAACATTGTAACAGTGTATAGTTGTAATTGCCGTATTATTATAACATATAGGCATTTACAAAGAATTATAGCGGTAATTGATTGTACATTTAATGATGCTATACTACAAAATGGTTACATTACTTTATACTTATTATTTATTCACAATGCCATATAGGTGAATTTGTACAATTATTTTAAGATCTGACTGACTCACTCTTTGATTGTACCTTATTGTACCAAATTTTGTGAATAAATGAATATATACCTTCGCAATGGACACGTATTAAAATACTCGACTGTACATTAAATAATATTTAAATAAAGTAATGACAAGACCATTAACATTGGACGACAATAACACGATACGATTTCTAGACGCCATCGTAGGACTGCTAGTTTCATATAATGAGAGATGATAGAAGATATAGGTTAAAAAGTGAAAATCGCAATGGTCGCACATTTGCAGAAATATATTTTTAAAATACTCCTTTTAATAGATAAGTTGGTTTTAGGTATGTCAGTTAAAATACAAATATTTTTCCCAGTTTAGCCAGAGTCTGTTCGCATTCAGAGACCTATATGTAAAGTCGTATCGGTATCGTATCGTTTAATTTAAATATCCTCAATGGATTGAAATTGAATGTAAAGTGCCTATAACTTTGGTGAAAAACAATTATCTCAAATTTCAAGCGGTAATTTGAACGATGTGTTTTTCACCAAATCAATTACACAATTTATTGAGTGGAAATTAATAAAAAAGGCTGACGAAACTAGTTTGCTAAAGTTTGTAAATATGTCTGCAAATAAGGAAGTATTTACACTGTCACGAAACTTAAGTTAAGAAATTAATGTCTGTTTAAGTAATTTATTCAATTATTTAGTAGTGAAATCTGTACACTATTAATGGAAGTAACAGGTATATACACACTAAGCTTAAATGCTGTATAATTTTGAAAGAATTTCAAATAAATAAAAAATTTAATACCGTCAACGCAATACAGTCAACCTCTCTATTAGCATCTATATAAGATTATTTCCTTTTACCGTGGTTGCTTTATATTAGTTTAGTTAAAATCATATGAGACAGAAACAAAAAAAAATATGATTTTTAATTCAAAACATCTAATAACAAATTTATTTATAAGGCTAATTTGGAAAATATTATGCGCACAAGCATTGATTTTCTTTTTGAAATATATAATAAAAGCAAAATGCGTAACAGTATGCACTCGCCTTTATAATGTTCAATATGCAATAACGTTAAATGATCACATTGATTGTAAAATCAGCAATATTATTATATAAAAGCTAGTAGGTTTTAATGTTTTATCAGTCTCTGTTCGATTTGCCTAATTGCTACCCAACTACGGACCCGGTTTCTGCCTGCCGGTTGGCTTCAGCAAGGAAGCTCTGAGAACAGAACTGTCGACAAGCTATTTCTAAACGACTCCAGTTTTGAATAATTTAAGTTGTAAACGGTGTTCAATAAGTTTGTATTTTTTAGTATTAAACTGAGATCGCTAGCCGTTGGTTCACGTATCGTAATAAAAGTTATAAAGTAATTCGTCTTGCTATGTGATGTGAAGGGTTTAATCTCGACAAAGAGAAACCCTAACCCAACGAAGGGAAAACATTGCATTGAACGTGAAAGAAAAATATATACTAGTTATTACGATACGTGGCTGGGTTTTGTCAGTACCTAACGAAATAAAAAAAATTCCCCGACAAAGGGGTACCAAAATATTCTGTTTGTAGACCTTATGATGAGTTCTATGAGGACCTCAACAAAGAGAGCCTTATAATTCATGTATCAAAGTCACAAAATCAAAATTTCGGTTGACGTGTCGTAATAAAGTTATAAAGTAATTCGTGTTGCTATGTGATGTGAAGGGTTTAATCTCGACAAAGAGAAACCCTAACCCAACGAAGGGAAAACATTGCATTGAACGTGAAAGAAAAATATATACTAGTTATTACGATACGTGGCTGGGTTTTGTCAGTACCTAACGAAATTAAAAATTTTCCCCGACAAAGGGGTACCAAAATATTCTGTTTGTAGACCTTATGATGAGTTCTATGAGGACCTCAACAAAGAGAGCCTTATAATTCATGTATCAAAGTCACAAAATTGAAATTTCGGTTGACGTGTCGTAATAAAGTTATAAAGTAATTCGTGTTGCTATGTGATGTGAAGGGTTTAATCTCGACAAAGAGAAACCCTAACCCAACGAAGGGAAAACATTGCATTGAACGTGAAAGAAAAATATATACTAGTTATTACGATACGTGGCTGGGTTTTGTCAGTACCTAACAAAATTAAAATTTTTCCCCGACGAAGGGGTACCAAAATATCCTGTCTGTAGACCCGATGACGGGTTCTATGAGGATCTCCAACGCAGGCGGACGGGTCGAAGGAAGCGAGCTCACGTTCCTTAGGCTCGACAAGTGTGGCCTGCACACGTGGGTAGCCCCCGTGTGTGCATTGCACAGGTCACCCCGTCTGGGGGGATGTCCAGTGTTCCGGACACCCCCTCCTCGGCGCTGATCCTGGCGTAAGCCGGGAGGCCTGGGGGGAGACTGTTAAATTGCCTCGCGGCGGATCCCAGTCTCTCCCTACTCAAAGGGCTTGGGGACACCGGAGTGGTTTAGTGGCGTATTCCCGACTTTAGGTCGGGCGAGTCCCACACACGTCAATCGTTTAGCTAGCGGTTGATATGGTGCTTAAATGCATTCCCTCCGTCAAGAAAAAAAAAAAAAACCTCAACAAAGAAACTCAAATAATTCTTGTATCTTTCACAGAATTAAAATTTATTCCCGACAAAGGGGTATCAAAAAGTCCCGTCTGTAGACTCGATGACGGGTTCTATGAACACCACAACAAAGAGAGTCATGTAATTCATGTATCATAATCAGAAATTTAAAATTTCTTCCTGACAAAGGGGTATCAAAATGTCATGTCTGTAGACCCGTTGACGGGTTCATGAGGACCTCAACACAAAGAGCCATATTGTCGACCGTGAACGAAAATTACAATTATTGATAACCGGAATCGAACCCGCGTCCTATTAATAACTATTAAATATTAACTTATATATCAGTTTTTATTAAAAACCTAACTTAATAAAACTGATACTTTTTATTATTATGTTAGATAGGTAAATAAAATATATAAGTAATAATGTATTTTTTATTTATAAATACAAATATGTACAAGAAAAAAAACTATTAAAACAACAGAAAATGTTACAAAGTTTACGAAAAATTTAATTTTTAAAACAAATTTACATTATTCAGGGAACACCATTTTTTTATACATAGAACATTTTTTAATGCACATGTTTTTTTATGACTGAAACAATTATAAATAAAAACATCTTTACAATAAAGTGCGTTTAGAGTTTTTAAATTAGGAAGCACTAAATAACTTATATCTAACACATTATTATGACCGCATAAATCTTGTACCCACTTCACTTTTTCTTCACCTTTTACAAAAAATTTTCGGTCTTTCAGGTAAGGTTTGATAAATCTGCGAAATTCTCGAAAATCTATATACCCATCTCGCCACTTGTAGCCGTAATTAGTTTCTATCCACCTGACATGTTTTCTTTCTTCATCCGTTAATGTGGAGTATGAGTAGGGTGGTTTTATTAAAAATGTATGTGTAGCATACACATACATTTTTAATAAAGTCTTGAGTGGCTATTGCCAATTCTTTAACTATAAATTCATTGTTATAATTTTTGAATCCTTGCAAGTCTACTATAATCGAATTGCAATTCATGATAACTTCCTTACAATGTTGCTTAAAGGTTTGTATTCAAACACACAATCGTTTAAAATTAAGCAGTACGCTGCTGTCTTGTCAGGAAAATCTTGTTCTGCTTCGAGTTCAACTCTCACATCAACCGAACCTTTTAATGTTTCTTGTTGACGAGAACAATCAATAACAAATAATGGAGCAATATCTCTAAATTCTTTCATACTTAACAAAGGTTCTGATCGACGTCCGTAATAAGACTGCTGAAATCGTGTGTATTGTTCGTATATTAAGGAAAATTTTTCTTCTGAAAAACTAATGTTCAATCCCTCATATGGGTAGTATAACGAGTTTAAAAATACTCTCACGTCACGTACATTGCAATGGTCAAACTCTGCCATAGACATGTCTGCCTGGTGTTTACGGTTGGTTTGTAATGCAATTACAACAAATCTTGGTTTTTCTATATGCGACGATGTTTTTATTGACCAAGTATGTTTACGTGTTTGAGGCAGTAAAGGATATTCATATAAGTCCCAATTTCGATAGGATAAGGTTATAGCTCGGTCTTTTTCTAAGTACTTCAATAAATTAATTCTTTCACGATCTGATACTTTGATATGTGGCACCCGCCAAATTATTTTACTTATCAAGATATCTTCCACAACTTCACCACTATTCAATAGAAGCGCATTGAGATTTGTATTATTTCGCAACAGTACCAATTCGTGTTTACAATTCATTATTATTTTTTCATAATCTTCCGCAAAACCTAATATTTTATTTAACGGTATTGAAGCAGAGAATGTACCGTTGCTAACATTTGTGGTGGACCAGCCCCAAACTTTGGAAGATTTTGCCTCATTTTCATTTAATGTTAAATAAGATTTTATCGTAGTAGTAATACCAGCATTTTTAATTTTATCAATTTCAATACCATTTAGCTCATATCTTATATCTTGAAATAGAAAGAGCACTGGATTATTAACAAAGCGTACTGTTGATATTTTTTCTTTAGTAGTACTATTGTAAGCAATTACTTTGCCCTCAATATACAACGTACTAAGAGAAGGCAACACGTATAAGTCTTGTTGGTTAATAGGAATCCGTATTTCGTCATTTTGATTAAAGCTTGTTACATACGGTTTATATGAATGGTATTCATAACTTTCGATGCTGTTATCATAAGGTGTTGATTGGGATATATTTAAAATACTCATTTTAATAGACCCAATATCCTCAGGAATTCTATGTTATTCTTTGAGAGTTTTTTCTTTATATAAAGAGGTGTTTCTTTATCAATGGTTTTTTTGAAACTAACTGGAGTACACAACAAAGTATAGTTTTTATTGAAATTCAACATTGTTTCTTCTTTTTGAAATGTAAATATAATTGTACTTCTTCACCACGTAAATTAATCTCTTTATTTTCAGAATCCAACAATTTTATGGTGATCGCGCTTATTGAGTTTTGAATAACAGGAAAATAGATTAGGTTTTTAGGTATTTCAATCATTCGATAACCAGGTGGCACGTTTGGCACAAATTCATAAATTATATGACTAGCTTTTCCATTCACATAGGATCCGCTTACTACGTCACATTCGATCCGTACAATGGTTGTTGATAAAATACTAACTGGGTATGGAGACTCGCTTTTTATATTAGCTTGAATAGTTTCCGCGCCGAAACCTAAAATTTTTCCTAATGACCCATTTTTATTAAAATTTACATTCTCAGAACAAAAAACATTCGTCTTTAGTGTGTTATTATTGCAAGACAACTTTAAAACACAATTTTTTATATTTGATCTTAAGTAATCGCAAATGTCTTGAAGTTCATAAGACCCTTCTGGAATTTCGACGACTTGATTGTCTCCATAGTAAAATTTATTATTTTTCTCATCTATGTTAGGAATTGAATTAAAAGTAGAAAAGCACAAAAGTCCGCATTCATATTCACCACATAATTCTAAGGTTGGGGAGTAATTTGTTGTTAAGGTGGCTCCTCTACCAGTTATTGATACAGTGAAAGACATTTTTCTACTGACAAACATCTTTATTTTATTCCTTATATAAATGTTTGTTCCAAAAGCGTTTCAAAAATTTTAAGCTAAGATGTCCACAGTTTACAGTGCCAAAGTTTTGACGTTGTTTATAATTATAATTTATTGGTGTATTCCTTAAATAATGTACTAACTCTAATGGTGGTTTCAAATTACCAAAACTATCGAAATATTCAGCGTAATTGTTCAACTTAACGTACGCTACCCAGTGAGTTCCAGGATTATAAGAACTGTCCAAATTTAGAATTGCGCATTCTATCCTTTTAGGATGTAATGGTAAAGTATTCCTCATAAAAACACCACGAAAGTATGGAATATCCCTCGCGTACTCTAATATTTCCAAATTAGTAAGTGCTCGTCTGGGTAGCTGCTTAATTAGTTTTTTGAAGGATTTAAATATATACCAGCTCCGTTTTTGTAAGGTTTAACATACAATCCTTTTCCAAGTGCGATTGATTCCATCATCTTATTATGTCTTTCAGCTTCTTGAAAGCTTTTTTGAGCTGCTTTAGAATCATTTACAGCTTTTGCTATACCTGCTGCACCCCCCGCCAATGAACCAAGAGCTGACAATCCAGCAAAGATTGGTATTAAAGGTAGGAAACCACCGCATTTTGGAATAGGTATACAGCGCGGCATACGTATCCCTTTTTTATTTGTAAATAGTTTCTTTGCTGCTACTTGAGCATGTTTAATGGTAGTTTGATGATCCTTAGATTTTAGTTTTTTCAACCTTGATTGTATTTTTTTCACTACTCTCATAAAAGAACGTGCACCAGCGCCAGCTTTTAATTTTGCTTTCATTGCGTTTTTGACAATCCATGAAGCAATCTTTTCTCCTCTTTTTGCATCTGCTGATTTTAATCTTCTTTTTGCCATATTTAAAAGTTTTTTATCAGCCTTATGTCGTACGCTCAAATCACTATTGTTGTAAGCAATATCGTGATACATACAAGCTTCATCTAATTTATTTATACCTCGATCGCCTCGTAGTAGACGTTTGTTAAGTTTTGTACCAGGCCCACAAAATTGATAACCTGGTAAGTGTAATTCAAAAGGTAGATTATTGATTAAGTTGTTGATAATACCACTTCCCTCTTTCATTGATATGGAATAAATGATATTATAAATGGTGAGTGGTTAATTTATATTATTATACAACAACATCACTTTTATTTATCCAACTATTCTCTTTGTCATTTAAGCCCAACCATTTGACAAAAAGAAAATTTCCTTTTCTTTTTATTATTTTCTCAATCAGATATGTATCGGGGCACTTTGTTTTTTGTAGTTCATAATTATAAAATGATCCCAAAATCCTTTGTTGTTGACGATCTTCGATTTGATATGTCCACGGATTAGTAGAGTTAACTTTGACTATTGTAAATATTTCTGTGGACCAATTAGGCGTATAACCTTTTGCGAAATCTCCCTTATACTTACTAATACGTACATGATCGCCAACACGATAAGTGGGTTTCCTATTTTTTATTTTATTTTGTGCTTTATTGATATTACTTTTCACTATTATCTCATTCGACTTATTAACATTAATAGGTTTATACTTTGTTATTCTATGAACCGAGTTATTATATTGTCGTACAACAATGTCTAAGTTTTTTTCTAACCATTTATATTGGCCATGTAAACTAAACAATTTGTATAGATGGTTTTTTAACGTTCTTATTACTCGCTCTACAATTGAGGCCTTTTTTACAGAATAGGTAGAATAATGGTTTATTTTATATTTATTCATAATCAGTTGGAAAGGTTTATTATAAAATTCTTTGCCTAAATCTGTTTGTAAATTTTGAGGTTTACGTGATGAATTTCTTAAAATGTGTTCCATTGCCTTGGTAACACAATTTTTTGATTTTGACTGTAAAGGATGAGTCCACACATATTTTGATAAAGCATCAATAATTACAAGAATATATTTATTCCCCTTATTGACACTAGCATATTTTTGTACATCTATCAAATCAGCTTGCCACAAATCATCTATACCATTTATAACCGTACACCTACGAAGAAAATTTTTTCTTGCTGCTCTGTGGAGTTCATTTACTATGTCTTGTTTACTCATTTTGGTTAGGTTTTGCTTGAATCATACGATCAATTTCAGTTTTTGTGTAATATTTTGAACCCAGATTAGCTAAAGTAAGTTTTTCCAGATTGTTTAAATAAGCTTTAACATTACTGTGAACTTTTTTTATTTCAGCTCTCAAGTCTTCAATTTCTTTGTCGAGATATGTTTTGTTAACAGCTTCATCGTCCTGCTCAGGATATGGCAATCCTTTTAATCTTGATAATTTCAAATCGTAGGCTCCTGTTTCTGTTTTTACTAACGTTTCATTAAGGGTATCGATATAATCAGAAAATCGTAAACGCTTGTGAACGTGGTGACCGAATTTGTCTATATTCATCGCACCCTTGAACGTTATGCTCTTGAATGCTATTAATAAACTGTTCAATTTATAAGCTGCATATTCTTTACATTTTTGTTGATGATGCCTGCTTCACCAAGTTCTTCAATAATTGCAATAATTTCATTGTCCAAGCCAGTGTTACCTGCATCTCGAGAAGCTAATAGTAATTTAAGTCGTTCTACTAACTCATTAGGATCATCCCAATAAATTAATTCAGTATTTTTCTTAACCTTTTTGTAAAGTTTAATACCTTCTCCACGAGGAATGCTCTCAGTATTTGTAGCACTTCTCGAAAAAATGAATAACGGTTTTATAATATGTACATATTTATATCCTTTATTGCTATTTATAAGTTTCTGTGGTTCATAATTTCTCCTGTGAGCATTGGTCTCTATAAGTAGTAATTTATAGTTCTGCAAGTCTTCGTCGGTGACGACATCTATATTTGGTTTTTTCTTAAATAAAAGTTCCACCAAACCGGGTGTCTTTTTTAGATCATGTTTTCCAATTCTTAAAGAGTAGTTGGAATCAAACACGCGTGTTTTACCAAGGAAAATCTCTCCTCGCTCATGTCTAATTCCAAATGGAATATCTTTCATAGCTTCAGATGATAAAGACCATGACAGTGCATAATTTGGTGAAGACTGAAGGGATTTAAATGAATCAGCGCTAACATCGTGTCCTATAGAAGGTGATATGGTTAAAGTTGTGTTGGAGTTTTTACATTCATTGTTATCGGACTCTTCCCCATAAAATGGTTTATCAAAATCTTCATTAGAAGAACACGACGCTTCACTCTCGTTAAACTTGATTTTTTTCGGCAGCCCTGGATCTGCATTTTCTGCTTCATTTTTAATTGCATCTTTGTTAGCTAGTTGATTTAGAGGGTCAACAATAGGTTTCAATATAGTATCTAAGACCATACTGTTTGTATTTTTTGCATCTTTTATCATTTCAACTTTCCTTTTGACAGCCATTGCTGATTTTACAATCTCTTTTTTTAATATTTTTTCCATTTTAGAAGAACTGTAGTCAGTTCAAAATCTATGGTGAAAATGTGGTGTTAGCAGTATAACATTCGTTTATTAATGTTAATCTAACACTATAAAAGTATCAAATTTCTTTCTGTAACATCCTTTATTTTTTTCACAATCCTTATTAATCACAACATAACTAAAGGATTTATTCCAAACAGTTGAGCACAAATTACGAAATTGATTCCATGACATGTCAGAACCGACGTGCTCATCATATACATGTTTTAAGTTAATATCATCTTGTTTAAATAAAATAATAAGATTTGAATTATCTCTCACCAGTTGTTTGGGTATTTTTGTATACGTTTGATTAATATAAAAACAATCGATATTTTTATGACGCCCCATAGCAAAATAATCCCTAATATTATTTTGGTTTTCACATGCTACATCATCAAAAATAATAATTGAATTTGGTTGTGCTTCATGAGGACTTAAAATTTCACCATTACTATTGTATTTGTAAAATGACGTCCCATCTACCATATTCATAACTCTTTCTAGATATTTATACTTAGGTTGGTACAAGGACTTCGAATACACATACAGGTTATAAAAACGAGGACCATTTTCATGCAGCAATAAACTAATTACTAAGTTAGTCTTTCCACAATTGGATGGTCCACAAACAAGGCAACGTATGGTCTCAGGTAACAAGCTGCCGTGTCGTTTGGGTTTATTTGATGACGCAGGGCAAATGCACGGCAGCGTTAACGACTCTTTTTGTTTCTCAAATTTCATTATTATCTATAAATTTATTGACTTTAATGTCCCGTGGATTTAAATAAAATGACATGGTGTTGTATTGCATAAGTATTTAAACAAAATATATCAGTATCATTTACTATCCAGGTGAGTTTACTCTAATATTTGGTTTGTGTGTAATTAAGTCATGCTATTTTATAATTTAAAACCCAAGTAGATTGTGTGCTCGGTGTCAGTGATTTGGAGAACGTGAATATTTCATTGTGAGTATTTTCAATCGCTTTTAATGGTAGAAATTTTAATGATAAATCGAAGATCTATATTTTGTTTGGAGTGGTTTCAAACTTGTGCCTGTGAACTATTTTTGTCAACGAAGTTGATCTAGAGTTCCCAATGCAGTGGTTTTGAGAACGTAAATATTTTTTTGATTGGAGCGGTGTCAAACTTGTGCCTGTGAACTATTTTTGGGAAGCTATTATGTCAACAAAGTTGATCTAGAGTTCCCAATGCAGTGGTTTTGAGAACGTAAATATTTTTTTGATTGGAGCGGTGTCAAACTTGTGCCTGTGAACTATTTTTGGGAAGCTATTATGTCAACAAAGTTGATCTAGAGTTCCCAATGCAGTGGTTTTGAGAACGTAAATATTTTTTTGATTGGAGCGGTGTCAAACTTGTGCCTGTGAACTATTTTTGGGAAGCTTTAGATCAACGAAGTTGATCTAGAGTTCCCAATAAATTAACTACTACCGTCGTGTCAAATGTAAGAGTGGTTGTCAAAAAATTGAAATTTGTTGGATAGAAATGTTGCATCGTTTGCCACTTGGCTAGGCACCTAGATGGGAAAATATTTAAAGAATATAATTGGTCATAACTTCCTAGGTAGGTAGGACTCTATTAATTTAAAATTCTCTAATATGAATATTTACAAACAAGGACAAAACTCCTAGTTATGGTAGAGATACGACATAATAAAGCCATTTATCGCTTTGGACCGTCAAAAATCTATGGAGTTTTGACAGTTCAAAGCGATAATATGGCTATACTGCGCGCCAGATAAGTCTGCGCGCGATGGGTGGCGCTGCTCGCTCACATTGACACTCCTAGACAAACAAAATAGTAGGCGGAGTTATAGTTCCAATTATGACCACGCGCAGACTTATCTGGCGCACACTCTATGTCTAACGTGTTTCGGTGTTCAGCCGCCCTTTCCTACCTCAATGGAGTAATGCAGTCCAGTTGTGGCGCGGTCGCCGTCCAGTCCTCGAGCGGTTGGAAGCGCACTCTTACGGCGGCGAAGGCCTGGCACTCGGGGGCGTGCGCCGGGGCAGCCTCGCACTGTTCACAGCACACCGGCCAGCCGCATCGCGAGCACAGTCGCCCGTCCACCGGCGCGTAGCACCCGAGGCATAAGGGACTGGAATCTGTGTGAAGCGTTGCCGTTTTGGTTTTCGATAGGCTGTGGGAAGAGGGAGGCTTTCACGTTTAGGACCCGTCTATCAGTGCCGGATCTAGGGGGGGGCAAGCCGGGGCCCATGCCCCGGGCGGCAAGTTCAGAGGGCGGCCAAATTCACACTTTACAGACGAATGGATAACTCATCATTTACTTAACTGTGGCCACAGAATAAATAATAGTATAGTATAAGTGCAAGAACTTTCGTGGCCATATCAACTCGACCGATATCCGGAGAGCGCGGAGTGAGACGTGCTGAACGAACATTAGGTATTAGTCGCGAGCGAGGCGCGTAGGCATAGTTCAAAATACTCGCCCGCTCGTCCGCAGGAATCGCAGATCGCGGCAGCACGCATCTGGCTACCGTGCGTGCGAAAGAGTTGAAGCTATATTCAAAAACTGCCTCGTCGATCTCTATCCACGACAGTGTTTTGTTTTAAACAGTGTGTTGTTTGTTTATGTTTACTATTTAGTACTTGTCGATCAACCGAAGGTAAAATACTGATTGTATTAGTGTCGCATCAATAAATCTATCACAGCTCATCGATCGCTTTTCTAGGTAAGTATTTAATTATAACTTTCTTATGTTTTTAAGTTACTATATTTATTTTTTAAATTCAATTTGATACGTGCAATCACTTACGTCGTCAATTCGTCATTATTCAAACTTACTTGAAATTTTTACGTCGTCGTGCGTGTAATGTTTTGTTTATTACACGATGGCAGCCATCGGATGACTGAGATGTAAAACAGCCTTTTAATTCCAGCTATTAATTCAATACAAGCAATGCAGCAGTTTAAGATGTATAAGCAGCCGTAACCGTGCTGCAAATGGTACCTATAGTGTAGGTCGTTTAGCTCGCAGGCTGGGTGCGCCTCGCTTTATTTTGTAGCATGGCAAACCTCTGTGCTGCATGTCGCAGTACCTACTGGCCGCTTATAAAAACCTTTTAAAAAGGAATCGTCCGTCTGCGTTCGATTTTCCTTGCGCTGCTTTTGTTTTTTGTTTTAATTGTTTTTTGAGATCATAGAGCCGTGCGAGAGTCCGTGGTTGAGTCCTGTTCTAGTCATGCCTAAAAAAAACAAAAAACAACAGCCGCGCGGGAAAATCGAAGGTGGGCGGACGTTTCTTTGATAAAAGGTTTTTATTGGCGGCCAGTACTGCGACATGGAGCACAGAGGTTTTCCATGCTACAGTTTTTACTTCTTATTACCTTAATTTAATTTAATTGTTCCATGCAATGACCTTGTTCCCGGTCGATTAATTTACTAAAAATATTTATTATATTGAAATGTTTTCAACAAGGAAATAGATTATTTTTGTTTACAGGTTGTAATTATGAGCGCACCAAGAAAAAAGCTATCGGGAGCGGAATATAGGAAAAAGGCTAAATATAAGGAGTTGCAGGGAAAAAAATGTGCAGAAAATATGAAAAATTGGCTTCACAGTGGGGGTGACCCGTCAGTATCTGCTGGAACTTCCGCAGTTGATATTGAGTTAAAGGATGATTCTGGCCCTTTGCCCGATCAAATGGATCAAGATTTTTCACAGCCTGATTTTACAGTGCAAACTTCACCATCTTTATCGATGTGCGAAGAGCAACCTGAGCAACTTGAAAAAACAAAGTCAGAATACGAAGGATCTAAAGCCCCGCACTCGGATTCAGATGAACTGCAAAAAACCGGATTTGATTTGACGGACCCAGGCAATTGGCCAGGGGTGGAAAAAATGACTGACCAACAACGGTCTTTTTTTAGCAATCAGGCTGTATTATTAGCAGAAAGTTACCCCGAAAACATTGAATTTAGATCTACTGAACGCAATGGCAGACATTTAACATCTTCTATGTGGTACAGGACGTTGTCTAATTGCGAAAGGGTTAAAAGATCTTGGCTTATATTTTCGAAGACAAAAAATGCATTTTTTTGTGCGTGCTGTAAGATTTACCAAAAACCGTCTTCTACGGCCTCATCTGCATTGTGTTCTACAGGGTTTATTAATTGGAAAAAAGTTTCAGAGAGATTAACCGAACACGAGGTAACTCAAATGCACAAAGAGTGTATGATCAAGTGGAAAACACGGGTACAACAAATGAAATCATGCCAGGGTATTGATCAAGACATTGAGAGAGTAATTCGCTCAGAGAAAGAAAAATGGAGACAGGTCCTGCGTATTGTTATGGATGCTGTATTGTATCTATCTACAAACTGCCTTTCTTTTCGTGGGTCCCACGAAACTCCTAGCGATCTCATTACGCAATATCCTCAGCCTAGTCAAGGTAACTTCTTGAACTTAATTTCTCTGATCGCCAAACATAATTCAACTCTTAAGTTTCAATTAGAACACTTAAAAAAGGGACAAGTATCATATTTATCAAAGACAGTACAGAATGAAATAATTGACATAATGGCAAAAACAGTTAGAAATAGCATTTTAAATGACATCAAAGAAGCCAAATACTATACGATAATGTTCGACTGCACTCCAGATGTATCCCATACAGAACAAATGAGCCAGGTAATTCGATATGTAAAAAGAACTGGCGATGTGTGTGAAATAAAAGAAAGTTTCATTGATTTCATAGAAGTTGCTGGAAAGACAGGAGAGGACATTTGTCAACAGATTTTAGAAAAATTGGCAGTTAATGATTTAGATATTGGACAATGTCGTGGCCAATCTTATGATAATGGGTCCAATATGGCCAGCATACATAAAGGAGTACAAGCCAGGATTGCAGAAAGGAATGAGCTGGCCGAGTTCGTACCGTGTTTAGCTCACTCATTAAATCTTGTAGGTGTTCATTCTGCCTCAGCATGTCAGGAAGCTATTAACCTATTTGGACTGATTCAAAAAATATATTGCTTTTTTGTTGGCTCCACTACTAGGTGGGACATTATGAAAAAATATGTTAAAACAAATTTAAAAGGAAGTAGCCAGACAAGATGGTCGGCGAAACATGTTGCTGTGAATGCCCTATTAAATAATTTGCCAGAAATAGCAGAAGCCTTAGAAGAAGTTAAGCAAACATCTCGTGCTCCAGAAGCTAAGTACGAGGCAGGCCATCTCTTAACTGCTATAAAGGATTTTAAGTTCATTCTTAATTTAACTATTTGGGCGAATATTCTCCGCGAAATAAATAGAGTGAATATAGAAATTCAGAAAGAAGATATTATCCTTGCCCGTTCCGTCGCACTAATGGATGGTCTGCTCAAAACTTTGCAAAAAATGAGACAAAATCCAATGGAATATTGGATAAAAGAAGCTGGAGAAGTTGCTGAAAAATGTGGTGTTGACCCTATTTTGCAAAAAAAACGAATTCCGAAACGTAAAAAACATTTCGATGAGATGTGTGAAGATGAACTACAAACACTTCAACCTATCCAACTATTTTCCAAAGAAATAATGATTGTATTTGATCGAATCATATCAGAAATTAGAAAGAGGTTTGATTGTGCTACCATACTGAATTTAAATTTTGCTTTTCTCAATGGTAATAATGTTATGAAAATGTCAATTGAAGAACTGCAAAAGTCTGGAGCAGATCTGGCTCGAAAATACGAGCGTGATTTAAGCGTCGTTGAATTTTGCCAGGAACTTTACGTTTTTAAAGAGCAAGCTCCGCTTTTATTTGGTGATATAGAAAAGGCTAACGGTTTCTATCTCTTGCAACAGATCTATGCGCATGATTTGCAAGATGCTTTTCCTAATATTTGTATTGCCCTGCGAATTTATTCTACGCTTCCTACTACATCCGCAAGCTGTGAGCGAAGTTTCAGCAAACTAAAACTAATTAAAAATTATTTGCGATCGTCAATGAGCCAGGAACGCTTATCGGGTCTTGCAATCTTAGCGATAGAAAATCGAATTGCACACGAGTTAAATTATGACAAGGTCATAGATTTATTTGCTGAACAAAAAGCTCGAAGAGTTAAATTGTAATTTCAATTCACAAACGCAATAATATATTTGATTTTTATTATTATTATACATATTTTTATTTTAAATCCTATCCTGTGCTGTATATAAAATATATATCCTACACGTTTATGTCTATATATCTCTATATATAAATGGGCTTAACACACGGAGAAAAAAAAAACAGGAACTTTTATAGTTTGAAATAGTAACGTGGAGCTTCGAACGCAAAAGTGGAAACATTACATTGTCAAATAGTAAATTTTACATTTCTGTAAAACTTACAGTTTCAAAATGTAACATTTAGAGTTTAAACTATCAAATTTACAAAATTTACTATTTAAACTGTAATTTTTCCAGTTTTGCGTTTGAAGCGCCACGTTACTATTTCAAACTATTAAAGTACCTGTTTTCTTTTTTCGTGCAGAAAAAACAGCGATGGAAGCATTATTTCCGGAAGGCCTATGTAGGCTATGTTCAAATGTCAATCAATTAGTGGACATCTTATAGCTGAAATTATATAGATGATAAACGTAAAAATAAATATAAGGGGCGGGGGCGGCATTTTTCAGTTTTTGCCCCACCTAAAAAAAATTGAAGATCCGGGGCTGCCGTCTATATAGTTTCCAGCTAGTTGTAAACTGTCTGTAAATAGATCTATACCTAGGTATTAGACTTATCTGCCTAAACACCTACCTAAAGTAAATGATTTGTTATTTAGTACAAAGATTTTGGTGGTTAGAAAAAGAATTTCGAAAAATTATGATCTTGAGGCGGCTTCTAACCACCAAAATCTTTGTACTAAATTTTCTAACATTTATATAATGTTAAAATTAAAATCGAATCGTTTATAAAGCAAACCCAAGCTTAACCGAACGTATTTGTAAAAATATCTGCTTTGGAATGTTTGAAATTTATTTTCTACATTGCGAGGGTACCCGTTGGCTTACAACGTGAAGTTTAAAGGTTAGAAGAATTTCGGCAAGTTAATTAGTGTCTTGGGTGGCCGAGCGGTCAGGCACCTGCCCGGATAGCAGCGGACGCGGGTTCGATTCCCGCCTCAAGATCATAATTTTTCGAAATTCTTTTTCTAACCACCAAAATCTTTGTAGTACTAAATTTTCTAACATTTATATAATGTTAAAATTAAAATCGAATTGATTTGTTATTTACCTATTGCCTCGAAATCAACAATGGTTCATCGAATCACTGTTAGCTGAAAGAATTCTTAGGTATTTACTAGATATTTGACCCATGTAATAAAGTCTATTAGCCTAATTTTATTTTAATTAAAGTTTCCTAATTATTAAGAATAACCATTTCCCGCGAAAGCGGCTTTCGGTAAACCATACCTACGATAGCTAAGCTAAAAGCTTACCTAAAAATATCTTTCGTAGAATGAGATTAACTCACAGAACAATTGAACAATCTTGTAACTGTTCTGTGGATTAACAATTTAACTAATGAAGGTATAGACATGTGTAGACATGTTTATTTAAATAACATAAGTAGCTATTAATTGTACCTGATAACGTTTCCAAAATGTTCACGTGCAACAAAAAAACGGATTACAGTTTTGTGAGATTCAAGAAAACAATGAAAATTACTTATCAACAAAAACCATCATAGTGGTAGGTACCATCATAGTAGTTATGTACGTACATAGATATAGATATTTTTCATAGAAATAAAATGGGGTTTCATACCCTACTTGTGTAGGTTCCTTTTCTAGCTGTCAATCATTAGTTCGCCGCTGCGAGAGAGCAACGGTCATGCCTGATTTTGTTGCTTAAAATTAGTAACCACTGGGATACCTTATACCTATGTTACCAGATTTCACATTATTTATTTGAAAAAATACTAAAACTATTACTTCAAACTTGCCTGGTTTCGGACCGACAGTAAACGGGGTGTCCGTAAATATTATTTCGCCGCTATTTAGATTTTTGTTGGCGACCAAATATCTTCCATACTTTTCGTTCTGGAGAACGTCCGCGTGATCCGGTGTCTCCATTTATATAATTAGTTCTATAATGGTCAAATATTCAGCGAAATTAATGCTCGTTGCCGGATTAGGACTAACAGCCGTACGCGTAAATCTGCTTGTCGACCTTCCTTTATTAGCGGCTATAATAAGACTGAGCGAGCATACGATAACTCGGACGAATGTTATTCGCTGTCTAAAACTGTATAGGGATCCGAGCACTAACTGTAAGACTGTAACTATAGGTACCTATGTAACGAACAAATACATTATTTCAGCAGCACCTCCAATGTTTGATTATAATTAAATTCTAATATTAATTGAAATTTTCTGCCGTCTTAACTTTCTATCCAAGAACTCTGACTCATCATTTAAAGTTTCTGTTCACTGTTGGGCATAAGCCTCTCCCAAGGATCTTCGAATCAATCGGTCCTGCGCTGCCCTAATTATCAATGCTATCGTATGAGCCTAAATGAAAATTGATCTAAATATTATTCCCAATAATTAAGCCAATATCTACGCCGGAGTCACGTAGATTTGTGGTTATATATTCCGAATTTTAAACAATCTAGACGCTCCCAATATACTGACGTATTGTATACAATGAAACATTTTCCATGATTTTTTCTAATAATTATGTTATATTTCGACCGATTATTTAATTGCGACAAACTGATTTTGCAATATTTAAAAATTCCATTTGTAAATGCAGCTGTCACAGAGGAAACAGTGCCGTGCTTTCGATCCGTAAGTTATATTTATTAGTATTACATTTGATTGTCTACATTTTTTATCTCATAATTATAATCATCATCATCACCAGCCCTTTGATGTCCCCACTGCTGGGGCATGGGCCTTTCCTATGGATAGAAGAATATAGGGAGATTGCGCCCAAAACCCACCACGCTGTGCAGTGCAGGTTGGTGGGTATTAACGACTGCAGATGCAGCCAGGACCACCAGCTTAACGTGCCTTCCTAAGCACGGAGGAACTCCAGATAATTATTATAATAATTGGGGATTATTAGGTATTGTTTTTTATTTGCGACTATTGTTCCCGATAAATGGCAATAGGCTCGCCACCTATTACATGGGACTTGACTTATTTGGCGAAACGTGGGTGCTAGTTCACCTCTGCCTACCCCTTCTGAGATATAGGCGTGATTTATGTGTATGTGGTTTTTATTTGATCATCTTTGATTTATTTTTATTGAACCTTTCATATCATAGGTACATACGCTAGATAACAACATAGCTAATAAACCAAATTAACACGCCCCGTAACTTTATTAGGATGGAACTCTGTCTCAGAAAACCATATGCAAAGACGAACATGGAAGCAGAGTTAAGTGTCCTTGTGCGGTTGACGAAGATCCATATGAAGACCCATATTATGATGGGATAGAAGACATATTGCATGATAAAGTATGTTTATTGAAAGGCTTTGCTTAAGTAGGTATTGCTAAACGATGTCCATTAGCGGTATAATACCTTTAACAACATCCGTTTATTCGTTCTTAACTACAATTTTAGTCACGATTGTGGTATTAACCAGTAGGCCTATTCCCTAACTTTTTTTGACAGTTGAAAGTGATGATCACCGAACTATTTACTTATCCATTACTACTTTACTATAATGCTATTGTGACACTTGTCCTGTGATAACAGCAATGTATTAGTAAATAGTTCGGTGATAATCACTTTCAACTGTCAAAAAAAGTTAGGGAATAGGCCTACAGGAAGTAATCCACACCTTCTTTTCTCCAAAATTTTAAAATCTAGTGAAGGGGTAAAGTACGCAAAATTTATTATTAAATAGATTTAATTGTTATTTATAGTCATGTTTGTCTTCTGTGTATAAGAGGATGATGATGAATGCTTCTAAAACTGTCTCATAGTTTGTGTAAATATTACACTGGAATGCCTAAGCGCCAATGCTGATGAAAACAACATCAATCTATTTTATCTGTATCGAATTACGTATCAATGACGTATTTCCTAATACGTCACTAAACGTCAACGGTTGTTTTTAGTCAACTGCATGTCGTTAAATACAAAATAATAAAAAAATGTAAATTTGGGACATTTATACTTTTATTGCAAGTTGTAAATTTTGTAATAGTGTAGTACTAATTTCGCAAATTTCAATTTTTAAATATTAAAGACGTTTTCGTGCATTATCAATAACACGGTTTCCGGTAAATTAATGTTCACCCACGCCGCCCTCTGGTGGCACATCAGTCAGACTAAAATTGTCCTGTGTTGCGGTGCGGAGGTCTGCTCGGCAATTTTATTGCCTGAATTATACAAGTTCATCAGTTTTTAAAAGTGATTTATACTAAATAACAGTAAGTGATATTATATAAATAAAAATAATTTTTGAAAATGAATACAATATAGGACATTGATAATATTTTACAAATTTAACCATTTAGGTTACGAACTATGTATAGCCAAAAAGAGCCGGTTTATTTTCTAAATCAAAGCCAAATTAAGATTTTTTATTAAATATTGCATGATTATGGTGTACTCTATCATGTTTGATAAAATTATTTGCTCAAACCCCATCTGTTTCAATTGATTGAATCATACAATTTGTAACGTCAAAGTTAGCGCATGTGATTAATTTTTCTATGTAGATTTGTATTCTTTTCATTTGATTTAATAAGGTCCAGTACAAAAATGTTACAAGTGTTATTTAGGAGTAAATGATTATGTTCATTCTTCAAATATTACTTGTTCAGTTGTATTTATGTGTTATGTAATACCTGCATAACAGAAAACAGCACGAAAGCCTTGCAAATCAAGCGTCTAACGCAAAGCGTTTTTGACCCTGACATAACTGGCAGTTGTTCTTCTTTAGACCATTTCGTCAAGTATCTAGAACCCAAGAGTCATGGTCATTACAAGTTCACAGTTATATTAAGCATATCTTTGATTGACTATTTTGACAAAATTTGAAGTTCTGTTTAGTACTTTTGGGTGATAAACATTTTATTTCTCTCCACGAATAGAGGTGCCAACTTAGGTATTAGCAAGTATAAATGAAAAAGAGTTTAATAGCCTAATTGGTTTTTAGAAAATGGCTCCCCCCTATTATGCTGATCTTGGAAAGAAAGCCAATGATGTGTTTGGCAAAGGTTACCACTTTGGTGTTTTCAAATTGGACTTGAAAACCAAGAGCGAATCTGGAGTGGAATTCACCAGTGGCATCACCTCAAACCAGGAGAGCGGAAAGGTAATTGATGATATACTTAGTAAAATCTTTTAAAAATACTATATTATTAACTGTAATTTACTTACTACAAAGAAAAAGAATCAAGAAAGGTTAGATGAAATAATTATTGTCGTGATTAATGAATCAAACTTATGAGGAGGATCTACCTCCTCCTCTTTTGTTCCTTCTCTTAGTGCCTCTTTTTTTTTTGGAATTATAACATTTATACAATGTTGAAATAGAAATCAAATAATAAGCAAAAAATTCTGACCATTATTACGGAAGGAAGAAACACATTGCACCAACCCTATATAACCTGTGAACAGGGCAGGAATATAATAATTGTATCATGGAATTATCTTTTAGGTATTTGGCAGCCTTTCTTCTAAATATGCAGTGAAGGACTATGGTCTTACATTCACTGAAAAATGGAATACAGACAACACACTGGCCACCGATATCACTATCCAAGACAAGATAGCTGCTGGCCTTAAGGTCACCTTAGAAGGCACCTTCGCACCACAAACCGGGTGAGTTCCATTATTTTCGTATTGCTGATAAAATAAAAATTCTATATGCATTAATTAATTAATTACACTATTTGTAAAATTTTAGGAGCAAGACAGGTAAACTGAAGACCTCGTATGCCAATGACACTGTATCTGTAAATACCAACTTGGACCTTGATCTTGCCGGCCCTATCGTGGATGTGGCAGCTGTACTATCGTACCAAGGTTGGCTGGCTGGTGCGCATACACAATTTGACTCTCAGAAGGCCAAGTTTGCCAAGAACAACTTTGCTCTTGGCTATCAGACTAATGACTTTGCTCTTCACTCTAATGTGTAAGTATATGGTGCTCTTATTCAGTATTGAACAAAGTAACAATTCATACTGGCACTTGGCAATGACCTGCAGAATGCAATATTGATCCATTGGATTACATAACCAATGTCCCAGTTAGGTTTTGCTAGGTCATTTGTTCATCTAAACCACTTAAATGGAAGTCTTCTGCCATTGGCCTTATTCAAAAATACCTACTTGTTTTATGGTTTATTATATGAAAAGCACAAATTACTGCTTGATATTGAATTATAACAATATGCTACTTTAGTATAGTCACGACATGTGCCACTTATAACAGTGGGACTTGTGAATACTAAAACAAAGTCACCTTAGGCACACTTTTTATTGTCATTTATAATAAAATATTTTAATTTCAGTGACAATGGCAAGGACTTTGGTGGATCTATCTACCAGAAAGTATCGGACAAACTGGACTGTGGTGTAAGCATGAAGTGGACCTCTGGCTCTTCCGACACCCTGTTTGGTGTTGGTGCAAAATATGCACTTGACCAAGATGCTTCCCTTCATGCCAAGATCAATAACAAATCCCTTATTGGTCTTGGATACCAACAGAAATTGCGCCCTGGTAAGAATGCATTGTTGACTTTGCTTTTATATTATAGGTGCACCGCCAATACAATACAGAAAAACTTCATTGACATGAAAATATTACAGTGTAATGTATTAGTGTAGAGATAAACATGTGATCTTTATATTGCAAAACAGTTGTTATCTACATGTGATCTATCAAAATGATGTCATAATTGAGATAACATTTATCACTAAGGCCTAAAGAAAATACTTTTTTAGATAAAAATATTCAGGGAATCGGGATTTGAATTCCATAAGCAAGATGATAAGAAATGTAATCAATTCTTGATTTAGGTAACAAACTGTCTAGGTAGGTAGGTAATAAACCTTTAAGAAAGTTAAATAATATTTTGATATAATTATATCCTTGCGAAATTTCGATTGTCTGATTTTGAATTTGTAATTATTTTCTGTTATTCTTATCATAACCAACTAGTTATTGATTTTTAATGAGTCTGTATTCGTATTATTGTTAGGAAGATAAAGCAAATGGCATGTTGTCAGTAAGATTACTGTAATAGGTTTTCTACAGAAACCAATTTATTCTGACCTTCATTGTCTTACACAATAGTTTTAAGTATGTATTTATATTTGCACTTATATTTACCAATTGTATTAAAATAACTTGGCATATTATCTATTTTATTGGGCTGATTTATAATCAGCAATCATTTAATTGCTGTGATACAAAATCCTATGATTTAACATTTTTAATTATACATACACAAATTACCACCTTTCACTCTTAAGAGTAGGCAGAAATCACATTTCTTCCACTTGCTAGGTCCTTGCACACTTTTTTCGCTTCATCTAATCTCATGAATGTCCTTTTGCATGCCCATAGGATTTGGGACTCTTGATTTGGCTTTTTATTTACATCATCATCACTAGCCTTTCATTAACCGCCACTGGCACAGGCCTTCTCTGTAGATGAATGAATATAGGGAAAATTACATTTACGTAATTTAATATAATTCATTTGTAAAGTATCATATATACATACATAAATCACGCCTATATCCCCGAAGGGGTACGCAGAAGTGAACTAGCACCCACGTTTCGCCAATTAAGTTAGGTCCCATGTAATCGGTGGCGAGCCTATTGCCATTTATCGGGCACAAAAGTCGCAGTACATTGCTATTGCTAGGTGGTACAAGAGGAACGCCGCTGCCCATTCCTCATCAATGATTTATCCTTAGTCGCCGTGTACGACACCCACGGGAGAGATTTGGGGTGGTGACAATTATATTCTACTCTGCCGTCACCACACGGAATCGAACCCACGTCCTCTACAATCCGAGCAGATGCCTATTCGATTCGATTCCCGCATATTCCTTGTACAAAATTTTGTAACATTTATATAATTTAAAATCAAAATAGATTTTTATTGTTATTTATTTCTGTTCCAGGTGTAACACTGACTCTATCTGCTGCTATTGATGGGCAGAACTTCAATGCTGGTGGTCACAAGGTTGGAGTCTCTCTTGAGCTGGAGCCTTAAGCGCTGTATGACCCACCGGCTTACTAGACGTGTAGATATCAAACCACTGTTATCACTCTTAACAGATGCGTTTTAGCAAATCAAACCAATACCTGTATTATTAAAAGTAATGTGTAACTAAAGCGTTAAAAACGCTACATTAAATCTGTCAAATAATATATGCGCACGAGCCGACAAATATCATTGTTAAAATGGCGGACGAGCCTTTATGCCGTAAAATGAATATCCTATAATTTTGGTTTAAAGCAATCTGCTTGACATAAAAATTAATTTGCTAATAATTTATTACCAATTGATACAAAACGTAACAATAATTTATCGTCTTGTAAATAAGCACCTGTGGTGTGTTAATTGAAATAAATAATAGTCTGTTCAATCAAAGTTTTCGTTTTATTATTAAATAAAATTACCGGTAACCATCCTTTCTGCAAAATTCACCTACCTGTATACCTACCTGCATATTGTCCAGTATGTGTTTTTTTAATGAGTATGTATGATTTGTGTTTATATTATTTTATTTTTGATTAAAATAAGTCGTTTTTAATAAATAATTTTGAACATTACTCTGTATTCAGTTGTAGTGTAGTTTTTGTAGCATTTCTTCTTGCCACTTATACCTACTGAACTGCTCTAGGTTCTTATGCCTGACACCACTTCTTGGGTAGTTTGGCCCAATATGTTTTCCCTAGGTTGTACTATAGGGTCCATGTTACCTATGGATGAAAGGTATAAGCAACAAAATCAAAAAATTCCTGAACAAAATCAATGGTCATATTGTGGAAATGGAAACAGCTATTAGAATAAAAGGACTTTTATCAATTTGCCTCGACATTATTTTGTTAATTATTGCTTGTTATTTATTTTTCATCTGGAAGGTCTGTGCCTTAGCAGTGAGGATTTTAAAGGGTTGGTGATGACTAATGCCAACAACTGATTAATGTAATTAATGTAATCGGGTTACATTAGTAAATAACAATTTGATAGATTGCCAATTATAAGTGAATGAGTAATCTAGATTTTCCCTGTTAACTCCCAGGGTAACATATTCATGTAGCTTCCCAGGTCCCAGAGGACCATTGACAAATATATTTTTCTAGAAAATATATTTGTAACTGTCAATGGTGCTACTTTTACGCAACGAATTTAAACAAGAAATAAAAAGTCGTCAAAATTAATATTGAATTTTTTAATCACAAGTTGCAATACAATACATATTTTTACAAAGCTACAGATCACTGAATCATTTCTTCCTCCATCAATTTGGCCATCCATTCTGGTTCAGCAGCGGCTATTTTTTCAATCAAACCGTTTACTTGATAGCATAAGCTTTGAATTTGTTTGTCCCATTGCGGCAGAATCTCACGAGCTGGAAGCAATGCGTGTAATAAGTAAACCCATGTCCAGAAACAGGTAAGTAACACGTTTGGTCATCCATCGCTCGTAATTGAGGGGCTTTAGTAAAACGGTCTATCAGTCTACCAGAAATGAACATTATCGATTAAAAAGGCATTAAAAGCATTAACCGCCTCCGTGGTCTAGTGATTCGCTCACCGGAATGAAGATCGTGAGGTCCCGGGTTCGATCCCCAGGGGGGTACAAATTTGTGCTCGGTTTGGTTGGTGGTAGGACTTCTTTGAAGTCCGCCTGGCTAGCTACCACCATCTTATCAAAATCTGTCGCCATAATAATGTAAGCAGCATTATTGTGTTCCGACAATGTGTGATAATAAGATCCCCAGCCCCTCTGTGGTTGCGGGTTCCAGGTGAAGCTCGATTCCATCTTCAGCCCTTATCGTCACTTGCCATCAGGTGAGATGAAGGGATGTCTAACTTAAAAAAGAAACTTACTTTCAAAATGCACCACCGAGCTTATCTGGTCGATGTAGCCGTTCATGCGACCTTCGCTGATCATATGGCTGGCGATCCGTTCGGCCTTAGGGGGCGGCGTCTCGAGTAGAGCACCGAGTTCCTCGAACGTGATGTTGTTGTAAAGTTTACTTGCGGACAGGAGATTGTGCTCAAACACCGCGCGGTCCAAAATCGTTGAGCCGTCCTGGGTTGATGCCTGTAAGCAAATGTTCTAGTTGTAGTTAAACACACAAAATAAAATTGTAGTCACATAAAATTTCCTTTAAAATGGTTTAAAAATGTATGCTGTATGAAATATATTAGCATTTAATTTTATTACAAACGCCATTTTAAAACCATTTTAAACAACTCGACCAAGCTATGTCTTTAAAAAAGGAAACAATTGTTTGTTAGTGTGTTTAGTGTTTGTTTTAATTTGCATTTACTTTGTATCGCGCGAAGGCATTCCATTCCATGCAAACTTAGCTTGGAGGAGTTTTAACACTTTTTACCAAAGTTCTTTAGAATCTTCTAAAAACCTACTTTCTGATGAGTTTGCATGAGTGCCTCAAACTCGTGTAACTCGGAGCGGCGGATGATACGATCCAAGTACATTTTTTCAAGGATAGAGTAAGCTGGTAGCTGCTGGCATCGTTCGTCTTTGAAGAGTGTAGCAAGCATTCTAGACCTTTGTTGACCTAAAGTAAACAAAAATATATTATTTCTAGTAGTTATAATATATTATTTAGATAAACAATAACAACATTGACAATATTCTGTATGTAAAATAAATTTTTTTTTATTTGGTTATATAAATATGGTTTGAAAGAAGATGTAATGACAAGGATTGAGAAAGAGATGCTCGCATGGTTTGGTCACGTCGAAAGAATGGATGAAAGGAGAATGACAAAAAGGATTTACATGGCGAAAGTGAATGGAGAAATGGGAAGGGGAAGGCCTAGGCGGATCTTTCATAATCAAATTGAAAGTCTTTTGAAAAAGGGCCAGGGCAAGAGTACCCGAAACCGACGGGAATGCATGAAGAGATTGATGAGATTGGATGAAGCGAAAGAAGTATGTAAGGATCGTAGCAAGTGGAAGGAAGTGCCTCTGCCTACCCCTGTGGGAGAAGGGCGTGACGTATGTATGTATGTAAAATAAATATATAGCTTCAGTACAAATTTTCAAAAAGTATTTGAAATTAATATTCATGAGTACTAAATATTAAATTTTTTTTTATTTATAGACTTTAGGTCTATTAAGTTTTAATATTGTCGCCAAAACGCTACGTTATGAATCTGACAGCGCGTGACGTCATTTGTGGTCGTATCCATTGAGTAAACTAATAGGGAATTAGGTAGTATACCAGGTGTATTAATGAAGTCAAGCACTGTGATTAGTGTTTCAGTACCTATTAAAAATATTTTGTAAATAACTATTTCTTCATTTAAAAACATTTAAATAAATTATATTGATTATCCTAAGTAGACATATATAGACACATAAGTAGACATATAGCATTTAAATTACTCTTACTATTATGAACTCCCAAATAGGTGTCAGGTAGGCGGCCGGCTGTAAAACCTAAGCCAAAATCTTGAGCAGTATGGATTGGAATGTTGTCAATGTTGTCATTCCAATCACTCTCTCCGGTCATCGGTCTCTCGACATGGTCCGTTCCGTCTATTTTCTACACATTTATCCATCACTAGCACCTTTACGGTGTGATGGATGATATGAATCCAAAGGGAGTGGAAGGCTTGATGACGTCTGACCGATATGAATGGCAGAGGAAACATACTGCGCCGACACGATGGCAGGGAGAAGAAGAAGAATACTATTATGTACACTACGTAGTTTGGCGACCCCTCGCCAAGATGATTAGAGGCAGTAATGGACATTAATGCTAAATTTAATTAATTTTATTAGCATGCTAATTTTCACGACGTAGCATGCTAAGTGCTATTGCTATGCTATTTGCTAAAATCGATTTTAGTACGATAGCGCATAACAGTATTCGAGTGAATTCATTCGTTCGCTTTTCATGGATCGAAACTAAAATAATTGCATTAGCAAAATAATTTGATAAAAATAGGTATTTGTACCTACGATAAAATCTGACCATTTATTTAATTTCAACTAGGTACAATACCTAAATACACTTCATTTACGTTTACCGAATAAATATCAAAATTTTTTCTGTCTCCAAAGAGTATAAAAATACTACACTACGTTTCTGTATCAAATTCAGTCGTCCTATTCCTTCGTAAACCAGCGTGTCCGGTCGGGTCGAGTCGTGACACGGCACGAAATGAAAAATAGCATTATCACTATTAGCAGATTTATTTAGTATTAGCAGTCTTGGCGCTACGGCGCGATCGACTGCACGCACGCGTAAATTAATTTAATGAATGCTAATAGTCCCATAGCAATTAAATATTATTGCTAATGCTAATTATTCCATCACTAATTAGAGGAAGAAATATTACCTGCTGATGCTAGAACAGTGCAAATTAGTGCATTTCTTAGACAAGTCATTCTCTCATCTTCATGAATTATATTCCGATATGACAACTCATTGTATCTTTGAGCAGCTTCAATAAATTTTCTGAAATTATTATTAAAAAGTTAACAAAATTAGGGCATTTTTATAAACAATGGAAAAGTAAGTATTTTGTATAGAATAGGATAAATTTACTGATTAATATTTACAATACCTCCTATAGTCCAACACCCTGGCGTAACAAACTTTATAATAAATCTGTAGTTGTTCATTTGTGGTCTCCGCTTGCAACAAGGATGCTCTGTTAACAAAAGCCTCTGCTTGCACAGGGTCGTCCACCTCTAAGTAGAGCCTAGCAATTTTCAAGTAAGTTTCCAATTTGTAGTCAACTGAGTATTGCCTGAAAAGGAAAAATGGATTTTAAGAACTTTATATTGTGTAAATAATATGAATATTCTGAATACATTATATTGAGATCTAAAATCATACTTCTGCCCAGTTTCAAGAGGTATCCCAACAAGAACATTTGCAGCTTCCTTCCAGTTCTGATTACGTTCATAAATATCTGCTAAGTGTTGTCTAATGCTAGCTACCTGAAAACAATAAGTATATAGAATTTTATTACTAAACAAATATTTACAGACAAAGGTCACAAATATTGAGAAAGGGGAATGAAACCTTTAGTATGGACCACTGGCGTCACATTTTTTTTCTTTCGCCAGAAATGAAACTATTATCATAATTAGAGTAAAATTGACCAGAGATATGACAGGTCCTAAATAGGCTTTTTTCTTATATGAATATGTATACCTTGACCTATGGTATTATTGTAAATAAACATTGTATTTAGAGAACCTATTGGTTATTAGGTATTGATCGATTTTCATGTTTCTTTCCTGCAACAGTCGGTTCATACGTAGGTATCATAATGACCATGGCTATCCACCCATATCGACTGTTATTATTTTGCGACTACTTGCACAAAGGAGTCTCGGATATGTATAGCTCCTGTTGGCACTATTTACTGCTACTTAGCCTAAGCTAAGGTTGCTACAATACCTATGACTCTCAGTTTTCTGTACAAGTTTTAAGAGCGCTTGTTACGCACTACATCTGATCCGAATCCGTCAAAAACGAAAACTCAGAGATCGAATTCAGTGCGTAAGCTATATTAGAAATAGTTCTACGGCTACAACGGACCGTTGCGTGTGCAGTGCGCATAAGCGCTCTAAGAGCGTCGTTGGTCGTCCGTCATTGTTCTTTTCCCTTTTTCCCTCTCCCCGCAAGTTATAACGCGTCACTGCGTCTATGCACCCAAGAATACTTTTCTAACCTATCTGCTAATAACAAAATAAAAAAATTCATATATCTGGTAGGTTATGGGTTAGGGGCTCTTTTTTATTTGAACTACATATATGGATATCTAATTATGGGACGTAAGTTTAGTCTCTGGCGAAAGAAAAAAAATTTGACGCCAATAAGTTGCAATCCCTTTTATGTTTTATATTGCCCTGGTCTAATTCTATTAATAATATTTTTTCTAATATTAATGTTAAAACAATAATCAAATAGAAATAATTAATAATTGATAATGAGATGATGAAAAGAAGGATGACCTGATAGAGGCATGTAATGAGAATGACTTTTGGCCATACAAGATGAGAGACAGCATTAACAATGGTGTACAAGTTACATGCTCATATTGGCTGGTTATTTCATTCTCTATACTTTAAAACTTATAATACTGTTAAATACTTTAAAATATAGTTTTACTTTGTGTTCTAAGGGTTGTTTTTTGTTACACTGGTTAATTAACTCTACTGTAAGTAGTCAAGCAATTTATAAGGACTGAAAATTGCTAAATAGTCTTAAAATGTTGTACACAAGTATTATTATAACTTTGTTGATGCACTTCGTAGTTAAAATGCAATCTAATTATTATACAAATAAATGATTACCTGTTCCTCAAATGAAATTACTCGTGGTTGTATGACATCCAGGGAAAAATGGGAGACCTCTTGAGACACATTATCAGGTAACAGTGCTAGATGTGTGCTTACATCAGTAAGAAGTTGTCTTGAGATCACTAAGCTGACGTTTTCATTGACAACTAGAAGTAAAAATTAAGTGTATTCATAACTCCATAAGAATAAATAATTGAAACATTTAGTTGTGGAGCCAGATAGATGTCAATGTGCATGTCCTGGCTGTTTTTAATTAAAAACTGTATTTAAATTAAGGTTTCTAAACAATTTCTAGCTGTCATTCTTGTTAGTATGTGTTTGTGGATTGCATTAACTTAGGCATAAAAAGTCATTGCTTTAAATTTACAATTTTGATTGCCAAGTTTTTTAGAAATAGGACTAAATATAATATATCATTTTACTTACTAGCTTCGACAAAAGCTTTTAAAGAATCTGCCAGTTCTCCATCAGTATTCTTTAATATTTCCATCAATACATTTCGGTACCTGTAAAGATACATAATTAAGTTATATACTAATGGTAGTAAGAGCCCAGAGACGGTAAGCTAAGCAGGCCTGCGAAAGTCCTGCTAAAACGATTTCAACATTCAATGCTTACTTTTCTGCTTGATCTTTGTGAAGACCACCAGAATTTCTCAAATCACTTAAGTATTGGCGTACACCTTGCAAATTTAGAGACATCATTAGTTTTAAATTAGGATGTATTCAGAAGCCTCAGCCAAGAAGAAAAGAAAATAATTCTTGGTCTTGTTTATTTTATCCTACTACCTACACCACACAACACAACACACGCAACAAATTTTCCTAAATAATACCGAAAGCGAAACCAATCACAACAAAATTGTAGACTTAAATAAACTAATTTCTTCGTGAATTGTAATCTTCACAAATTTTATAGATCTATTTTCTTTTAAAGAGATAAATTTCGAAACTTCAGCGAGAGAATTGATTGATTGAATTGATGTCAGTCAACTGTCAAAATAATGTCAGACAGTATTTTTTTTTAGTTTTAAATTCTCCCTATATTTTAGGGAAGGCAAAGGAACTAGCCCATACAGCCAAGTCTTCAGTATATATTTTATCTGTAGTCTTATGAAATAATGAGTGGGTGAAATGAATGAATGAAATGAATTTTACGTTAAAATATGGGTGTCACACATTTTAACGCATCTAGGGAGTGCTTGGCGCGAATTGAATGGTAACAGAGTTCATGATGGTGACTGATGAAGTGAGCAAAACCACTTTTTAAGTGGCTTTCACCACAACATCAAACACCATCACAAGACTTATTTTCAATGATTCTGCAAAATTGCACATCTACACGGATGCTTGTGCATCAAAATAACACCACTTTCACTGCACAAAATCCACTCTGTAACAATTTTTGAATAAGTGAAAATAAATCTGACTGACACCACGAAACGCGCCAAACACTCCCTGAAACAGTATTTTTTTATATATTTTAGGGAAAGCAAAGGGTCTAGCCCATACAGCCAAGTCTTTAGTGTATATTTTATCTGTAGTCTTATGAAATAATGAGTGGGTGAAAAGTTTGAATAAAATGAATTTTACGTTAAAATATGGGTGCCACATATTTTAACGCATCTAGGGAGTGCTTGGCACGAATTGAATGGTAACAGAGTTAATGATGGTGCTTGATGAAATGGATAAAACCACTTTTTATAGTGATCTTCACCACAACATCAAACACATCATGAGACTTATTTTCGATGATTCTGCATAATTGCACATCAACACGGATGCTTGTGCATCAAAATAACACCACTTTCACTGCACAAAATCCACTCTGTAACAATTTTTGAATTAGCGAAAATAAATTTAACTGACACCACGAAACGCGCCAAGCACTCCGACAGTATTTTTTTTAATTCTCCCTATATTTTAGAGAAGGCAAAGGGTCTAGCCCATACAGCCAAGTCTTTAGTGTATATGTTATCTGTAGTTTTATGAAATAATGAGTGGATGAAATTATGAATGAAATGAATTTTACGTTAAAATATGGGTGTCACACATTTTAACGCATCTAGGGAGTGCTTGGCGCGAATTGAATGGTAACAGAGTTCATGATGGTGACTGATGAAGTGAGCAAAACCACTTTTTACGTGGTTTTCACCACAACATCAAACACCATCACAAGACTTATTTTCAATGATTCTGCATAATTGCACATCAACACGGATGCTTATGCATCAAAATAACACCACTTTCACTGCACAAAATCCACTCTGTAACAATTTTTGAATTAGCTAAAATAAATCTGACTGACCTGTAGGCCTATTCCCTAACTTTTTTTGACAGTTGAAAGTGATGATCACCGAACTATTTACTTATCCATTACTACTTTACTATAATGCTATTGTGACACTTGTCCTGTGATAACAGCAATGTATTAGTAAATAGTTCGGTGATCATCACTTTCAACTGTCAAAAAAAGTTAGGGAATAGGCCTACTGACTCGGAGCCTACTGAGGACTGACACCACGAAACGCGCCAAAAACACAGTATTTTTTTTTAAATTGGCTTAACGTTTCTGGAAACAAGTCCTTTAGGAACTTTCTTTGTATACTTTTGTTTACTTTACTTAATTTTGAATGAATGATAAATGAATGAATGAAAATAACGTATGAATTGAATGAATGATATTAATGCATCAAATCAATTTTAAATTAAAATATGGGTGAAACTCATTTGAACGCATCTAGGGAGTGCTTGGCGCGAGCAAATGGTAACAGAGTTCATGACAGTGACCGATGAGGCGGTGAAAACCACTATAAAATTCTAAACGTCAAACTCGGCACAATACTTTTATTTCAATGATTGTTTCTAATTAAACATCAACACCGATCCTTATGCATCAAAGTAACACCACTTTTACTACACAAAGTCCACTCTGAAACAATATTTGAATGATTGAAATATAAATTTGACTGACGCCATTGAAAGCCCGCCAAGCACTCTTGTCAGACAGTCACAGATGATTAATGGTGAACGCACACTTAGCTGAGCCGAACGCGCCGAAGTCAGCGGCGGCTTCGCACCCCTAAAAAGAATACAATACTACGTAAGACGTTTTTTTTTATTTATTTATTTATTTATTTGGCACGGTAACAAAATACAAATCAAAACATTTAATAAATTATTCGTATACATTGCATAATATTGATTAAATCTGCATTTCGGTGACAACCGAGCACAACATTGAACTTAAATATGTTATTTTATAAGATATAATAAATACGTGCAAATTATAATAATAGTGTGTGTGTGTTACTTGTAAGTCAAAAGCGAACTAATATTTTCTGAACGCCTGACACCCCTCAAGAAAGATTTCAAATTCTGATGAAATATGTCAAGGTCCTTACATAAAATATTATACTTATGACACATTCTTATCAATGGACTATTATGGGATACCTTGTTTCTTGTTAGGGGTGTATGAAAAAGACGTACACCTATCCACAGATCCGTCCGCATCGTTTACGATGACGTCATCCAAATTCGCCTTTCGGCTCGGATAAGTGTGTGTTAACTTTAAAAATTCATTATATCCTTGTAAGTTTTGTTGTTTTTTTTAATTCTCCCTATATTTTAGGAAAGGCAAAAGGTCTAGCCCATACAGCCAAGTCTTTAGTGTATATTTTATCTGTAGTTATATTAGATAATGAGTGGGTGAAATGTATGAATGAAATTAATTTTACGTTAAAATATGGGTGTCACACATTTTATCGCATCAAGGGGGTGCTTGGCGCGAATTTAATGGTAACAGAGTTCATGACGGTGCCTGATGAGGTGGACAAAACTACTTTTTATAGTGGTCTTTACCACAACATCAAACACGTCACAAGACTTATTTTTAATGATTCTGCATAATTGCACATCAACACGGATGCTTGGGCATCAAAATAACACCACTTTTACTGCACAAAATCCACTCTGAAGCTATTTATGAATTATCGAAAATAAATCCGACTGACAACTCGAAACGCGCCAAACACTCCATGCTTTATTGTGAAGCTCCATGCTTTTTGTTTTTAGGGAAGACAAAGGGATCTAAACCATGCAGTCGGTAATTTTCATTAAAATGTGGCTGCCACAGATTATAATGTATCTAGGGAGTGCTTGATAGCGATTTATGAGGTGGTGAAGACCATTAAAATATTCTCAAAGACATCATAGTAATCGTTCCAGATAAGTCTGCGCATGGGCAAAATTGAAACTAAAATTCCGTTGAGTGTCAATGTGAGCAAGCAACACCACCCATGACCCATCGCGTGCAAACTTATCCTGGCTCGCACTCTAACACTATTATTTCAATGATTCTTCATAATTGAACGACGACATAGATCCTTTTGCATCAAAATAATACCATTTTCATTGCACAAATCCACTCTGAAACAAGTTATGAATGATTGAAACAAAAATCTGACTGACGCCATTGCCATGCGCCATTGAAAGCGCGCCAAACATCGTCCCTCCCTGTGTTATTTTTAATTTCAGAGTAAATAGGACCTATTTACTCCGAGTTTTTACTACCACATCTGGGGAGGCCACGGTATTTAGCTCATACAGCCATATGTATGAATAATACGGTGTATGAATATATATAAGAACAATCTGATTTTTTTTCTCTATGCAAAGAAGTCTTCAAATACAATGTTTAAAAAAATTGAAATAGCGTTCAGCATATCACTGTTTTCTAGAATGGCAACCTATATACAGTGCGTTCACACTTAGTCTACTCTGACACTTCTCATCATCCAGTTCTAACATATGGAAATGTCATATTAGTATTATTCTCTCACATGAAACGTAAATGGAAACGTCAGAGGTGAAATAACTGTGAACGTACTGTAGTTTTCGCCAGCATCGTCTTTAAAAGCACAAATAGGTCTCGCTCTAATAATATTGACACATACATACATACATGCATAAGGCATAATAATATTGAAATATTAAAAATACCAACATTTCAACTGAAGAAATATTCGACACTTGGTTGTATAGTATAAAATTCGTTGCCTTTTCTAATGAGAAAATAAGTGTAAAAATAAATAAAAAAGCAATTTTGGTTTGACACTTTTGACAGATCTGTTTAGTATGTTGGTATTTAAAATTGAAAGAAGCGCCATTATATATTTTGAGTAATATTTATGGGATTTATCTAATAAACTGTAATTACTGGTGTCCAATATTACTTAAAACTATTACCTATATTCTTTTAATGCTCTTGAAATCGTTACTTGCATTAATTTACCAGTCAGAAATAAGTACAAAATTGTTAAAAATTTGTTTTCAACCGTGGCGACTAAATTTTGTATTTGACATATTAAAATGGCGGCGTCTTTTAAAATGATGATTAGAAAATAATATCATTTTATACCTATTGTTGAGTGGCTTTATATTGAATAACTTATGTTTTACCAATTAAAATTTACAATACCAGGAAAATGGATCACAGTTTGGAAGATACTTTGAATTTAGAAAGTACAATTGGTGATGTGAGTTTGTGTTTATTTTCCATGCAACTTATTTTTAGACCAGACTGCCGCTTCAATTCAACTGATTTGAAAACAATTTGATAGTTGCTGTAAACACTCGGGTACAATTTTTAAGCGTGAGGATGTAATAACTTCAACTTTTTTACAGATGGACTTTGAAAGTTCTGATGTTGTAGTGAACCAATCAGATATTAATCTTGATGCTGGCCCTCATGATGGGGATATGGCTATGGAATTTGTACCAATTGTGGAACAACCATCACTAATGGACTCTGGAAATGAAGAAATTATTGGTAAGGAGATAGTTTAATACTTCCAGATGAGGATCAAGTGTATAAACAAGAATTTCCTCAAAACCATAGTACTTTTTATTATTATTTAATGGCGAAATTGGTAATACAATTTTATTACTTAAAAATTTTACAATGTTATAAATATGTATTAATAATTTTGCAACTGTTACAATTATCAATGGAGTTACACAATAAGGAAACTAGACATATACAGTTTCAGATTTTATGGAAGACCAGTTTAATCTGCAAGAATATTCCATTCAGGATGATCAAACTTCTGGAAGAACAACTGTAGAGGATTCCAATGTAAGTGGTAATTGTATCTATTATTCTTTTATTTATACACACTCAAATAATACAAACCTCATTAGCCAACTATTTTAGGTCTCGTATAATGGGGGATGAGTGTATTGCCTACGAAGATGAATGTTAACAGCGATGTCTATTTTGTATTCAAGGAACTCTTATATGCAATCCTCATCATATTTCTAGACCTTAGTTGATATGACATAATATGTATGATGTCCCTGATCCATCAAGGAGAGCACTAGTGACATTGTATTGTATTATACTCTGCCATTGTCACACTTATTTCAACAATTATATTGTTTATGATTTTTACTGATTTTCAGCAAGAATTAAGTGTACAATCAGAGAATTTGATTGATTTGCAATATAGTAATGAAAACTTAACTCAACTGAAATCAGAAGCACAAGATAAACTAAAATTTATATCAATACGGGTAAGTACATATTTTAAATCCCAAGCGCGTCCACTGACTTCCCTCTCTGCCATACTATGGACCTGGCACTCTTATGATGAATCCATGGAATGCGTTATCGTCTCTATCTCTATCATATAAGTAATTTATCTTCAACAAAATTCTCAGCATTAAAATCCACAAAATATTAATTTAAAGCTATAAAATATCTCTCTGGTTCATTGATGAGAGATACGTAACTTTTTTTATTGTGTAATTAACAGTTAAAATTCTTGATGATACTACAGGACTTCTTTTAGATCTGTTTAATGCATGATATGATTTTTGTACTATCTATTTATCTGACAAAATTATTCTACTATTCGATTTTAATTTTAACAAAATCAAAATTATTCTACTAAAAAAGTCAGAAAATTTTTCTTCCACTGGCAGTGCAATGTGAGCATTATTAAATACAAAGTTTTGCATTGTTCTAATGTTGAATAAAATTTTAGGCAGCAACACCAGTTCGCCCGTCCACCTCCAAGAAGCCGGAATCAACTGTGTTAGCTACTGTTCCTCGTCAGGTGGCAATTGCACCAAAACCACCGAGGCTTGTACCAGTGGCAAGTAATAGGTTTATCGTTCCACCGAAACCAGTTGCTTTGGTTACAAAGAAGGCAGCAGGCTTTGTAAAAAAGGTCCCATTCTCTAGTTTTGTGCAAGGAGGAAGTAAAGGTGTTCTTGGTAAGCTCTTAGATAATTGTTAACACTAGACAACACTAGAGACACTGCACCTACTGACTATTTAACACAACAGACATGGCCTACTTACTGCCGCACTCAGAGACGTCAATTAACTTTAATGAGTATTTTATAAATCTAGACCAAGAATAGCGACTAGTTTTGAATTGTCATTTTTTGACGTTAATTACTCATTAACGTTATTTGACGTCTCTGAGTGCGGCAGTTAGTTATAGAATTATTAATGACAAAAATTATTATTATGGTTTTTATTTGAACAATATAATTTTAGACAAATTATAACAAATAAAGTTGTGATTAGAAAAATTTCTAAAATTTAAAGTCTTGATGTGGCAATTTTCAAACTACAATTTTCTTACAAAGATTTTGGGGTTAGAAAAAGAATTTCGAAAAATTATGATCTTGAGACGGGAATCGAACCCGCGTCAGCTGCTATCCGGGCAGGTGCCTGACCGCTCGGCCACCCAAGACACTAATTAACTTGCCGAAATTCTTCTAACCTTTACACTTCACGTTGTAAGCCAACGGGTACCCTCGCAATGTAGAAATAAATTTCAAACATTCCAAAGCAGATATTTTTAGAAATACCGTGCGTTCGGTTAAGCTTGGGTTTGCTTTATAAACTATTCGATTTTAATTTTAACATTATATAAATGTTAGAAAAATTAGTACAAAGATTTTGGGGTTAGAAAAAGAATTTCGAAAAATTATGATCTTGAGGCGGGAATCGAACCCGCGTCTGCTGCTATCCGGGCAGGTGCCTGACCGCTCGGCCACCCAAGACACTAATTAACTTGCCGAAATTCTTCTAACCTTTAAACTTCACGTTGTAAGCCAACGGGTACCCTCGCAATGTAGAAATAAATTTCAAACATTCCAAAGCAGATATTTTTACAAATACCGTGCGTTCGGTTAAGCTTGGGTTTGCTTTATAAACTATTCGATCTTAATTTTAACATTATATAAATGTTAGAAAAATTAGTACAAAGATTTTGACGCACGACGCAACCGAACGCACGGTATTTGTAAAAATATCTGCTTTGGAATGTTTGAAATTTATTTCTACATTGCGAGGGTACCCGTTGGCTTACAACGTGAAGTGTAAAGGTTAGAAGAATTTCGGCAAGTTAATTAGTGTCTTGGGTGGCCGAGCGGTCAGGCACCTGCCCGGATAGCAGCGGACGCGGGTTCGATTACCGCCTCAAGATCATAATTTTTCGAAATTCTTTTTCTAACCCCAAAATCTTTGTACTATTTTTTCTAACATTTATATAATGTTAAAGTTAAAATCGAATAGTTTACAATTTTCTTAATGATAAATATGCTTACAGCATTTTTTACTTATCAAAATAGGACATGCTTAGAAATACATTATGTTCATTAGTTTATTGTATTTTATGTTATTTTTTTATTGCTGTCTTATTTCATTACAGCTATTTTCTTTTGAGACATACTCTACCAACACCGAATTATTTATATTAAAATAAATTTGCAATTTTCAGCACAAATAGGAAAACAGCTTGTGATGATGCCGTCTGGAAGTGGCCAGAAGATTAAAGTAGTGAGTGCCAACAATGCTGGTCTGCCTACAGTACAGTTGGTTAAAGCTGCTTCTGACCAGGCTAGTAACAATAACTTGTTTACAGATATAAAATGTTGAAAATACTATATTATTTATACCTACTTAATTTTAATTTTCAGGCTCAGTTGATCCCTAATAAAAATACATCTGGACCCGGCAATAAACCTGTGATAGCCAAACTTATTCAAGTTCCAGGTATCTTTAAATAATGCAGCTTTTGTATTGTCTCTTATGATATGATAATAGATTTTCTTTTCTGTGTTTCAATGTAATTAAAAAGATTTAATATTATAAGTTTTAATATTACAGGTCAGTCCGATGTTGACCCGTCAAACCAACCAGCTGTAATTACAAGAATTCTTCCAACATCTACTCCAAATTTACAGCAGACAAGATACATAATGCAATCAAAAACTATGCCCATATCTGTTGGAAACAAGGTATCCATTACCAATGATGAATGTCAATACCACTTAGTCCATTCGTAAAAAGAGAACAGTATGTTATTTTAACCAACTTGTTTGGGTTATAGGTGATTATGGCGTCGCCAACAAGCAAAGGTGTGAAGTTTACAAAAAAACACGAGATCATATCTATCAAGGCGCCTTCACCGAAATTGATGCCTGCTCCGGCCACATCCACGGGTAATGTCTGCACACATACATACATACATAAATCACGCCTATATCCCCGAAGGGGTAGGCAGAGGTGGAGTAGCACCCGCGTTTCGCCAATTATGTTAGGTCCCATGTAGTAGGTGGCGAGCCTATTGCAATTTAATCAAAGGCCGGTCAGGCTTCACAGACTGTGGCGAAACCCGGGTTAACTCGCAACAAGGTGATGCTGTGTGTGTGGTGGGATTGGAAGGGCATTATTCATTATGAGCTGTTACCACCAGGCAGGACCATCGATTCTGAACTACTGCGAACAACTGATGAGATTAAAGCAAGAAGTTGAGAGAAAGCGGCCGGAATTAATCAACAGAAGGGGTGTGGTTTTTCATCATGATAACGCTAGACCTCACACATCTTTAGCCACTCAGCAAAAATTAAGAGAGTTTGGCTGGGAGGTGTTAATGCATCCGCCGTATAGTCCTGACCTTGCACCTTCAGATTTCCACCTGTTTCGGTCTCTTCAGAATTCTTTAGGCAGTGTCAGGTTAACATCACGAGAGGACTGCCAAAACCACTTGTCGCAGTATTTTGACCAGAAGTCCCAAAATTTCTATAGCAATGGGATCATGTCCCTACCTACAAGATGGCAAAAAGTTATCGAACAAAATGGTACCTACATACTTTAGTTAAATGTAAATAAACTATATTAAAAAATGTTTTGAATTTTCTTAAAAAATGCGAAGAAACTTTTTCCCCAACCTATTATTATGGTCTATATACAATGCACCCACCAGCGCACCTCTTCTAGACTCATTGAACGTCCTTATATTGTAAATATTTTCTGCTAATTCATTCTTGTAAACAAGAATGAATTAGCAGAAAATATTCAATGCAATCGATATAGGTAGTATGTGTATATTGTGATTATGTAATATGTTATATCTAAATTATTTTAAAAAGTAAATAGAAAAAATACTTTTTTATATGTTCAAATAATAATGTAAATTGTTGTTTGAGATTGTTGGGGTATCGAAATATCAGTTAATCAACGAATCCGCTGTTGAGACAAGGGCGTTCCCGTTGGATAAGAATATACATACATACATAATTCAGGCCTATATCCCCGAAGGGGGACAGGCAGAGGTGGATAAGAATATGCAGATACAATATAATAGATTGACATGCCTTCTGAAGTATATTTTATTGACATCAGTTACTGAGAATTTTGGGCATTGCATTTCAATTGAACTTTCCATGGAATGTTACAAAAGCTATTTTTTATATTACTATACCACAACATCAGGTGTGAATATGACTTACACATTCACACACACATTGTTACAGGACCTACTACAGCAAAAAAAGTGGTAATAAGTGCAAATCCTTCGCAAAATGTCATATTGAAGACTACGGCGCCGCCAAACGCTGCTCAGGTAATTGATATATTAATAAATAACTGCCGCACTCAGAGACGTCAAATAACGTTAATGAGTAGGTACTTAACGTCAAAAAATGACAATTACTAGTCGCTATTCTTGCCGGGTCTATGGTCTAGATTTGAATGAAAATTTTTGACATTAAATACTCATAATCAAAGTTAATAATCATCAAAGTAAATTGACGTCTCTGAGTGCGGCAGTAAGTATGCTTTATACAGGGTTATTAAAATTTGTAAAACATCAAAAACCTCTTAGGATTAGATATTTAACATTATAAGCAACAATGTTTGTTCTACGACTTTTGATAATTCGTAAGATTTTACTTTCATACAATAATGAATACTAATTTAATTTACCGCTCTAAAGTCAAACTCTACGTTCAAAGATTTTGGTGGTTAGAAAAAGAATTTCGAAAAATTATGGTCTTGATGCGGGAATCGAACACGCGTCCGCTGCTATCCGGACAGGTGCCTGACCGCTCGGCCAACCAAGACACTAATTAACTTGCCGAAATTCTTACACTTCACGTTGTAAGCTCTACGTACACCTACTTGCATCGGCATTAGGCAGCACGCGGGCGTAGCGTAGCGTCGTCCTTTCGTTTATGAATGAAACATAGACGTATAGATGTCACGACAGTACAATTCACCAATTCTTCATCCGCTCCTTCTCGCATTAATATGTTCCTTTACACAATCCATCCATCTCTTCTTCTTGGTCTTCCTCTCCTACGTTCTTCCACGTTTATACCTAACATTCTTCTGCCAACATAGCTTTCATCTCTTCGGTATTAATATTGTAATACAATAATATAATGACTCATGTTTAAGAGATGCTATGTGGTGACTGTAGAGCAGAATACAATCTTCACCACCCCCACTATCGCCTCTAGTGCGAGTGTCGCACAAGGCGACTAAGGGTTTAGACAGCGACGAGTAATGGCCGTTTCTCTTATAACACCTACCAATATACTGCGATTAAAGTGTCCGATAGATAGCAATAGGTATCGTCCTAATAGAACGCGATTGCGCAAGTAAGCGATGCGACCATCGCGTGTACAAATATTTGAGTCGTGCGATTGTCACTTAGGGGTAGGACACCTATTCGAGTTCAATGTGTTCGATCGCGCGTTCGTACGAGTAAAATTCGCGCGAACCTACGATGATGGCGCATTCGCGTTTTATTAGGGCGATGCCATTGGCTCGCCTCCTATTACATGGGATCTACCATGAGACTCCTATTTGTGTTATTAAGAATTTTACTCCTTCTGCAGGTCAATAAAGACGGCAAACTAATTGTGCAAGGCCAACGCTCACAAATACATCAGATTAACGTGCCAGGGAAAGGGGTGAGTGATGAATAATAATATTTTTTAAACGAAGAAGGCCCTTGTTGGTAACGGTTTATTTTAATTCAGTGGCACTTCATCATCGTTTATTTATTCATCATATGAGGTAATTTTTTTGTATTGAGACCCCTTCCGTACCGACTCGGCGAGTTTTCGTTTCTGTACAGATTCACCAAAAGTTGGTTGCCTTTGGATAGCAATTCAGGCTGTAATCCTGTTTATTTTCACTTGTAATAATTTGTGTATATATAAATAACTAAGAAATGCTTTCTTTATTAAAGAGCTTGATGGCAGTGTTTGTTACAAAATAAAAATTAAATGTACAAAGATTTTGGTGGTTAGAAAAAGAATTTTGAAAAATTATGATCTTGAGGCGGGAAGATCATAATTTTTCGAAATTCTTTTTCTAACCACCAAAATCTTTGTACTAATTTTTCTAACATTTATATAATGTTAAAATTAAAATCGAATAAAAATTAAATGTGTTTAATTGTAATTATTAGGTATACTATTTCAATTAACTTAGCAACAATTTTTGAATTAAGCCTTGCCTAATCGAAGAGTTTGTAGCCCCTATTTGATTATTTATTTGTTATTTTTTTCAGATTCAGTACATTAGACTAATAACAAATGCAAATACAACGACTTCAAAAACAGTTACTAAGACTCAAGTGACGACCGTCAATGCTCCGCTTAAAACAATCGTCTTGTCCGATGGCAAAGGTAATAGTATAACTTTATTTTACGAGACACTTAAGAACTTAGAAATAGAAAAAACGCAGTCGCAATGATTTGACTATTTATGATTATTATATCATATGAAGATCTTGTTAACAAGATGTTATTTAAAAAATAATCCAGACCCCGTATTATGTAAGCCGATTTCAGTCGCTTGGGTCTACCCGTCACTGTCACCCGCTATTATTCTCACTGAGTGAGAGAGACGGATAGACTAAAGCAACAAAAATCTGCTTTCATAATACGGGGGCAGTTAAAGTTAAATCACTTTATAACTAATTTATCAGAAAATTATGGCAAATTTCCCATATCTTGACAACAGAGAGAGGAGTACCTACTGATAATAAAGTAATATAATAAATACAGGGCTATTTTTAAAACATTAATAACCTCCCATGAATAGATAGCTAACATCATAAACAACAACGTTTGTTTTATGAGTTTTAAAATAACGCAATACATTGCGCAAAATTATTATTTTTAGTTTTTATTGTACTGTCGTGACATTTATACGTCTATGTTTTCATTCATAAACGAACGGACGACGCTACGCTGGGCCCGCGCGCTGCTTAATGTCGATGTACGTAGAGTTATTATATTGACTTTTAGAGCGGTAAATTAAATCCGTATTTATTTTTGTATGAAAGTAGAATTTTACGAATTATCAGAAGTCCTAGAACAAACTTTGTTGTGTATGATGTATCTATCTACTCCTGCGAGGTTATTAATGTTTTAAAAATAACCCTGTATATCCGATAATCTGTCATTTTTTAAAGAAGTCATTAATCGACTACTCCTAAATGAATAGGTTGAAAAAGATAGGTATATTCGTTGTTAAGAAATTTTAGAAATGATTACATACGAATACGCGCGTAACAGGTCATATAGTTCCTGTGTCGACGGCTAAACCAACTGGCGGTCATCCACCACCATTAGTCTTCCCTGGGAAAACAACCACTAAAAGTATGTAAAGTGTATGAAAAGAACTAAGTAAAATTATCACTTCGCGAAGCTCCATGCTTTATTGTTATTAAATTGTTCGTTAAGATTTAAATATTCTTGCCATTTTTCATTGATTCTTATTGAAATAGCTATTTTTCAGCACGCCTATCTCAGCTGTCATTGATCACTTAGTTTGTTACTTTTGATGATGTATTGATAAGAATTTAAAAATTAATTCTTAATTGGGTTCGTCATGTCGTGAAAAAGTTGTATGTCTAAAGTCATGAAAAAGCTTTTTTACAAAAAAAAAAAAACGATGTGGACACCCCTTAATGAGATACCTGACTCGCCGTGGGTGTCATTAGAAGCGACATACATCTATATGCATAGACGGTTCCTCGAGATTTGAGCTGAAAAAACTATTTTCGACGTGAGTAAATTCCTCAGTCGAGTCGAGTAATGAACTGTCAAACTCAAGTCATGTCGCGAATCGCGATCTACCCTGAGGTCTCCTCACTTCAAAGATTTCCATGTTATTTCTGAGGTTATTTCAAGTTTTAATAGCATAATAAATAATTTCCATGATTTTATTGACTACCTTTATGATGACTTTTACCATGCAATATCGTCCTATAAAGCAGTATGCAGTATATTGACGGGATGCCGCTAATCCGCTGGAATAATTTGATGATGTGGAATTCCATACAATAATTCGATTTACTGGAGGTTCCGCAATAGAGGGTGAAGACGTAACGTAACATACTGATTTCAAGTCTGTTTTTAAGATTACTTGAGGTGACCTCGACTAAGGTCGAGTGGGGGAAACTCGACTTCTATGAATAGGCTTAAAATATGAGCGATATTACAAACTAAGGATACTTACACAACTTTGATGTTATTTTTCTAAGGGTCCTTGATGGTCTCTTTTCTAATCTAACCTAACCAATTACCTTTCATAAAAAACGCAGTCATATCAAATCACGTCATCGCTATTGTCTTTATCTAAGTAATTTTAAAAATTTCTAAATAAAATACAAAGAAATTAAAAATAAACTTTGAAAATAATCGCTTATTATTAAGAGATAATTCTATAACACAGAGTTATAGATTATTTTATTTCGTTTTGTTTTGTTGTGTTGTCTGTGTTTCTATAATGGCATATTATATTTTGATAATTTAAATATTTTCCATACTGCTAATCATTTCGATAAATAAATGACAAAACTTATTTAAAATGGTTTTCTGTATTTAAAAATTAAAACTTTGGAACACAAAAGTTTGATTGTTTTGATTTTGAGATAGTTTGTCAAAGTGCGTCTCGTTTCCATTGTGCAATAAATAGGTAACGTGTTTTATTTAATTAAATAAATTTATTTTTAGGGCCACAAAAGTTGATGAGGATAGCTCCAGCTCCGGTAACTGTCAAGCCAGTATCTGCACCGGTAAGTTTTAAGTTCAGCTTGTGCAATATGTATGTGCAAATTTATTTAATACATGAAGTATACAGCTGAATTTTATTGTAGTAATATGCGATTGTGGACTTTGTTATAATTGGATGAAGTAAAACGAAAAGGAAGCACACCATTAGAAATCATAAACATATTTTATCAATAGCAAAATTGAAAACCGATTTGATTTGGGTTGGATCGGTTAGCCGACTACGTCCAATTGTTAATTGACCAATCAACAGCAGGTCGACTATACAAAACTATCAAATTATTGCAATAAATTATCAAGCATGCCTTCATGGCAATAAAGTCATAATCAAAATCGACTCTTTATTTTTATTTATTTATTGACTCTTTATTTTTTTTTATTTATTCACCAAACTCAAAATGTCAAGTATGAAAGGTATTAAAAACGCATATTACAATACCGTATAAATAATGCATATACAAATATTAAAAGAACAATTTTTATGGATTTTTAACTTGCGTATATTTAAATTTAAAGAGGAGTGCAGCGTGCGCTGTAAAGTGCTCAAAACGTCGGGTTTAATAAATAAAGCTTAACAACTAATATACTCGAGCGCCATCTATTACATAGGACCTAACTTAATTAGCGATTGGGTGTTAATTCACCTCTGCCTACCCCTTCGGGGATATAGGCGTGATTTGTGTATGCATGTATCAATATAGCATACGGTGGTCGATAATGATCAATGCACTGGCGGTCAGTCCGTCAGCGTAGCAGTAAATGCGCCCTAAATCTTTAAAAGTAGACGTTTCATTTTAAATCTATAGTGCTCATGCAAATATATTATAACAACCTTTATCCTATCACTAATCTACAGCAGCTCGCAGTCCGTTCCAAGCAAAGTTTATTGGCGCCACTGTCGCCGGTTGACATGGAGGAGTCGATGGAACAGTCCCAAGCTGAAGCTGGGGCAGAATCGAACACACAGGTAAACAGATTATCTATAAATATTTCGTACAATCGCACTTTTCATTTAGCTAGCCCAAAGTTAGTAGCATAAACACTTGTGTTGTGTTATGTACTATATAATAAATCTTTATTGACAAAACTTAGGGCTAGAACAGTTAATAATAGTTAAAAATATGAATAAACTGAGGTAAAAATATAATAATATGCCTGAGCTAGGAAGATACGTCAAGCCGTTGGTCCCGCCTGCATCTGCAGTTGTTTATACCCACCGACCCGCACTGGGCCAGCGTGGTGGGTTATGGCCCAATCTCCCTATATTCGTCCATCCATAGGAAAAGCCCGTGCCCCAACAGTGGGGACTTTAATGGTCTGGTGATGATGAAGATGAACCAATATTTTATTACCAGCATCCAATCAAAAGTTCATTTTAATAATCGGATTTTCATATAAAATTAATTACCTAAGTAAAGCTTTGTTTTGCTATGCAGCGAGAAGAAGCAATGAAGCGCGAGTTGTTTTCCTTGGATAGACCGGAATCTTTGCCAGAGGAAGAGGAAATAGACTCTAAAGCTGCTCTGCGAGACCTGCTTGCCCAGGCCCAAAACCAGCCACAGGTATATAAATATATTTACTAGCTGATCCCGCAAACGGTGTTTTAATCTTATCACCTATGCCCTATGTGTTTTATGCCCTAGGTCCTAGGTGTATAAAAACAGCTTAGGACCTATTCTCAGACCAAAAAATTGGTAGGTCTGAGAGTAGGTTTTGTTAATTCTTTGTGTATATTTGGCAGTACCTAATATACACAGAAAAAATCTTAGAGATCTGTCAAGCCGTCTTGGAGAAGTTTGATAACAAACAATGTGACACGAGATATATTAGATATATTTATCAACTATTAAAAATTATCCTAGACACGTTCTTAGGTACATATATTTTCAATAAGTATTTATTGCTATATCATTCATACACAATAGTCTGTCTATAAGCAGTTTTATGTTGTTTTTGTTCAGACAAATAAAGCATTAATTCGCGTGCTGTCAATTCTATAATATAACATGTTTTGATTTGTTTAAATAATACAGTAATGGCACATTTTACAGAGCCCAGAAGGCCCTGATGTGATGGAAAATACAGAAATATCCGGTGACGATAGGCCGGACCATCCTCTGATAGTCATATCGGCTGCCAACTTTATTTCGCAGGAGCACAGCCCTGGGCAGGACACACAGGTACCAAACCAATGTGTATAGTATAGCTATAAATTATTAAATATTTACGATTTGATTTTTATTTGAACATGATATAAATGAAAAAAATAAAAAGTTTTACTTATTATTTTATAGCACATCTCGTTTAGGTCACAGGTGGGTTAGAAGATTCTTCCTTACAAATAACATCTTTGTATTGCTTGTATGCAATAAATTATATAAAACAAAATAATACAGTTTAATTGCTGTGAATCAATTTCTATCAAAATGCACAAACCTAAATAATTTTAGACTATGAATATCATATTAAATTGAACAAATTAAAATGGTAATGAGGAATATAATATAGTCATTCATTTATGGAAGAAAACCATACATTTCTATTAAATAAAATAATGTAAGGATTATTGATCATTATTAGATAAATAAAATATAACTTTTAGACTGTAAAAAGGACTCCGGTCTATGAAAGAAATAATTTAAAGTAATTAAGTATTTTTTTCTAGTATAATGATAATAGCAGAGCACTGGATGAGGATCAAGATGGACTACACTCTATCAATTCGCCGAAATCACCACCAGGGGATAGTGGTAACACTTATTTTACATTTTATTTTTCCTTTAGTTCCTCTTCTTCTCCCTGCCCTATTCCCAGTCTATCTGGGGTTGGTGCAGTATGTTTTCTCTTCCATTCATATCGGTCAGACGTAAGATAAAAACAGGAAAATGCATGTTTTTATCTTACCAAAGTTGTAGAGCTTAATTTTTTAGGTTTTATTTTACGCTAACTCATTTTGGCAAAATTTCGAATTAGGTCGTTGTTATATTAACTGCCGCACTCAGAGACGTCAATTAACTTTAATGAGTATTTAATGTCAAACATTTTCATTCAAATCTAGACCATAAACCCAGCAAGAATAGCGTCTAGTTTTGAATAGTAATTTTAAGTAAAACAGTAAGAGTGCGATAATTGAGGGCGAGCCTATTGCTATCCATCTTTGAGTGACTTTGATCTGAAAAAAAGTTGACGTTTACAGACGTCCTGACCGGCGGCGAGCTGGCGTTTAAGCCGCGTCGCGCATGCAACTGCACCAAGTCGCAGTGCCTCAAGCTGTACTGCGACTGCTTTGCCAACGGCGAGTTCTGCAACCGGTGCAATTGCAACAACTGCCACAACAACCTGGACCACGAGGACCTGCGCCAGAGGGCCATCCGCGCCTGTCTGGAGAGGAACCCGAATGCATTCAGGTACCTTTTATTTTATTTTATGCTAGACGGGAAGCTGTTGAGCGGGAATACACCTCGTTGGTATAGGCCAGACTGACTGTGACGGTCCTACACTAAGCAATCATCGCACATACCTATTAGAAGCGAGGTCCGGCTGGCATGTCCGTGTAGTAAATTCACCGCTTTCCCCTTCATCTCACATGCTGGTAAACCACCACCAAACCACCAAAGTCACCTGGAACTCTAAACCACAAAGTTGCCGGCGATCTTAACACACGTTGTCGCAACACGACAATGCTAATACACATTATTATTATGGCGACACATTTTTGACAAGATGGTGGTACCTAAGCTAGACAGGTGGACTTGAAAGGAGTCCTACCACCAACAAAACTGAGTACCCGGTGGACGAACCACTAGACCACTAGGTTAAATAACACTCATAATAGGCATGATGATTAATTTTGAAAAACTACGCGAAGTTGTTTTTACGTGTCTTTACTTTACCCAAAATAATAGTTATTTGTTGTACGTGAGTGCAAAGTTGTTTTTTAACCGCGTGCTCAATTTTGATGACCGAGCTAGCGAAGGATTCTAAAATTTAGAAAAAAAATTAGAATCCTGAGCGATAGCGAGGGAATCAAAAGAGCACAAGGTGAAAAATCTTTGCACTCGAGTGCAACACGTAACTTTTCATCCCCCCCAATGAGGAAATTGCAAAATACAAAAAAAATACAATCACAACAGTTTCTGTTTTCACCCAGAAACTTCCACAACACCCTCCCATTAACCCAAACACACTCTCAACACCCACAACATTCACACCCGCAATACACACCCATCCACTCAGACACACCAAAAAACACCCATTCACCCAGAAACACCAACAAAACACCCATTCACCCAGAAACACCCACAAAACACCCATTCACCCAGAAACACCCACAAAACACCCATTCACCCAGAAACACCCACAAAACACCCATTTACCCAGAAACACAAAAAAAAAACACCCATTCACCCAGAAACACACACAAAACACCGATTCACCCAGAAACACCCATTCACCCAGAAACACACAAAACACCGATTCACCCAGAAACACCCATTCACCCAGAAACACCCACAAAACACCGATTCACCCAGAAACACCCATTCACCCAGAAACACCCATTCACCCAGAAACACCCATTCACCCAGAAACACCCACAAAACATCGATTCACCCAGAAACACCAACAAAACACCCATTCACCCAGAAACACCTACAAAGCACCCAATCACCCAGAAACACCCACAAAATACCTATTCAGCCAGACACACCCACAACATCCATTCAGACACCCACAACATCCACCCAGTCACACCCACAATACTCACCCATCCATTCAGACACACCCACAAAAACCCATACACCCAGACACACCCACAAAACACCCATTTACCTAGACACACCCTCAAAACACCCATTCACCCAGACACACCTCCAACAGACACCCATCCACCCAGCCACACCCGCAACATTCATCCAGACACACCTGTAAGTACCTAATAAAAATTACCGTTCCTAAGGGAGTTCCGAAACGGTCAATCAGCTTGAGTCAAGCACGTTGATCTTCTGTATGTTTTTGTTCCGTTGCTAGCGTAAACAAATCAAACAGACCTAAAAAGCTTTTAAATGCTTGACTCAAGCATCAAGCAAGCGTTGTAGACGATCCAAATGTTTAAAGCAAGATTGACGCCAAGCTGATTGACCGTCACGGAACTCCTAGGTTTTAACAAATTTATGACGTGAAAAGAAAATGGCGCGCGCAAAGCAAATTACAAAAAAAGTAGGTACACCAAGAAGGTTCCGAGTCTGAGTTTTTAACAAATTAAAATAGGTTGCATGACAATTTCGGCACCATGGAGGTAGAAAAAAATATGTTTAATGATGTTTTGAATTCACAAACTCATTGCACACGATGTTCTTGAGGATAAAAACGGCTTTTGCACTCAGATATCGAAGAGCAAAAACGCTTTTTCCGAGATGGTGGGATGAAAATTATATTTTTGTAAAAATACACGTTTTGTATAATGCTATTAAAAATTTCAACCAAAACCTCATAATACGCGTTTGTGTGACGTGATTTTGATTGGCAAATAAAATGTCAAAACGGGGCTAACGAAATCGTGACGTTACGCGACGTTTGACCAAATATGGCGGTTTAAAACAATATTTGTAATTGTACCTGTTTGCTATTTCTGTGTGTGAATAAATTCATATATTTATAACATTCTAACTTCAAATTAAGTGATAAAATGTCTTATAAGTTTTAATAATAAGCCATAATATTGCTTAAAATTTTACACTGTGCATGTTACATTGTATACTATAGTCTACACATAAAATATAATCTGATTCTAGGCCGAAAATTGGAAAGACTAAAAATGGTGGTCCAGAAATCATAAGAAGACACAACAAGGGATGTAATTGTAAAAGGAGTGGCTGTTTGAAGAATTACTGTGAATGTTACGAAGTAAGTATTGTATTATTACTATCTACTTTGTAAGCACATCTAATTGTTCACATGCAGATATTCAATTCAAAGAATGAGGATTTTCCTGACCGTAACTTTTTGTCTCGTATAAAATATATTACCAATCGGTTCAGTGTTAATTGACACACTCTAATTTTATGCAGATGAATCCTTAGTTATTCTTTGTTCGTAACTACATAATGATAATATGTAGTTACGAAATGTCGTAATACGTAATGTCAGAATCATATTATTTTTCTAAGAAAAGGTTTGGTTGTTGGTCCCAGCTGAATGCGCATTAACCTACACTTTTCTACTTATAGGTACTTTACCTGGTAGGTACCGCGACATTAAATTTATAATTGACCTGCAACGGTCTGTGCTATACAAACCCGTAGCGGAACTTTTCACGTAGACTTTTGCGTAACGTTACAATATACGTGTCCAGGCATTCGTGTGGCCTAGAACTGATGTTTAAATAAATCAAATATGTAGTACTGCGCATCATCATGATCATCACCAGCCCTTTAACGTCCCTACTACTGGGACACAGGCCTTCCCTACGGGTGAAAGAATATAGGTTTAATGGGCCATAACTCACTACACTGGCCCAGTGCGGTTTGGTGGATATTAACAATTGCTGATACAGCTGTGACCAACAGCTTAACGTGCCTTCGGAAGCACGGAGGAACTCGAGATAGTAAATTTTGGTCACCCATCCTATACAATTTTCCATGATCTAGTGGTTTGCCCACCGGAATTAAGATTCAAGAGGTCTCAGATTCGATACCCAGGGCAGCACAAATTTGTACTCGGTTTTGTTAGTGGTAGGACTTTTATCAAATCCGCCTGGCTAGCTACCACTCTCTTATCAAAATCTGTCTCCATAATAATTATGTAATTGTGTTCCTTCAATGTGTGATAAGATAGCCAGCCCCTCTATGATTGAGGGTTCCAGGTGAAGGTCGATTCCATCTTCGGCCCTTATCGTCACTTACCATCAAGTGAGATGAAGGCAAGGGAAAGGGAAGAGCTTCCCCTGTCCAGCATAAAAAAATGCCAAGTGCATTAAGCTCCTTCTAGACTGCGTTTCATCTTATAGTTCCTATGGCATCATGTTGGTAGTAATGCAAGAAAATGATGCCATCTACACTTAATTGTGTTCCCATATAATTCAGGGATTTCTTTTTAACTAAATCTTTATAAACAATATTTAAAGATATTATTATAGGCCTGCAGATAATGTTATCTATGTTCATCTAACATGTCTACATATGACATTTCCTCACTCTAATCTGCACTGTCATCAGAAATATTTTATTTCGACTATAAATATTTAAATATTTTATTAATTACGTGCCTTTTTGACACCGTTTTTTCAGATATACCTAAAATACAGTTCAGTTAGTTAAATCGTAATACTACTATTTATTTACAGTTATAAAACAAAAATAAATATATTTAATTTATATATCAAACACTCAATAAAACTGACACTGGCAACCCTATTTAATGGCGGCAATCAGAACTTGTACACACCATAATGGAACATGTGAGACCTCATTATGTTATTCACGTTCACAAAAGTCCTCAGCTTTCAACACCATTATTCTTTCATCGCTTTTCAATGTTTTGGGCATGGTTTTCTGAAAGGTTTCTTAAAAAACTTTTAAAAAATCTGCAAATATGACTTACGCTTTGATGCTGTTGACAGACAGGGTAGCAAACATCACGACATAGGTACTATAAGATGGAACTACTGACCTCTATCATACAAGTACGCTGGACTGAATATGTCTACTAAAATGTCAAATGTTTTTTGTGTCGATTTGAAGCGCCCCCTCGAGTGGCAAGGGTACTAAATTTGACATTACAAATGCATCTTTAATATTAGTTCCATGGTCGTTCACCTTCGTACACCAGTGCCATCAGCGAGTAGATGGCGATGAAAATTGGCTTAATTTATTTGATGACAATCTTAAGTCCAGCTTATTTATATAATAGAGGTCAGTGAATAACGCACTCTAGTAGTGGAGCTAGCACCGAGCGCTGTTAATTTGTGTTTTGCCACAGGCAAAGATCGCGTGCACGGCGATGTGCCGCTGCGTGGGATGCCGCAACGTGGAGGACGGCCTCTCGCGCCGACGCCCGCCACCCCTTTACCGTGCGCACGCGCAGACTTCCAAGTAATTATGACACCGTGCCCTTATAGTTTTTATTTTTATATTTTTTATTATCTATATTTTATTTAGGGAGTTTGCTTTCTGCCATGTCAGTCCCATAGGACCCTAACGTGTTTACAGTCTCGTTCAAAAATACAATTATAACTACTAAAAGACAATTATTGATGACGTATCATATTGCAGATTAGTTGAGCTTCATTAGATGTGGGATGTTGGGTCCGCTAAGAAACATTGAAATGCACCCATGTCGATTTTACTCATCCCCATTATACTTAATTGTTTATTGGTTTGTTTGATTAGGAAAACAGCTGTTTATGTTTAAAGTTATTGAATCTACCGTCAAAATTCGTCTTTTTTTTATGTCACCTGTGGCATTATGGCGAGCGAGCGGACGAAGCGAACCGATGGAAACTATCTTAGCTCTGTACTTTGTGGTGTGAACCAAAGTATGAAAAGAGATGTAACGGTGCTCGCTTAATCTCTACTTTACCCAAAATAAATTATATTTTTGTAAAAACTTTCGATTTTCATAGAAAAACATGTTTTGTATAATGCAATTAAAAATGTCCACCAAAACGCCAATAGCGTCTGTGTGACGTCACTATTTCTTAAAAAGGCCAGTGTCTGTATTAAACTAGTGAATTTGATTGGCTAATAAAATGTCAAAATGGATATAACTGAATACGTCACGCGGCGTTTTAGCAAATATGGCGGATTGCTAAGTTTTTTATTTTTATTTTTATAAAATAAATATCAAACACAAGTAAAATCTGATAACAAGTGACTATTAACGAATCTCCTTATCCAAAATTTTTAATATAAATCATTATATCAGTGATTTTCTGTTAGTGTCATCATCCCTATACCTGTTTACACAGACAGCCGTGCACGTTCATGACGTCGGAGGTGATCGACGCGGTGTGCCAGTGCCTGCTGGCGGCGGCGTCGCCGGGCGGGGACCCCGACGCGGGGGCGGAGCCCCCCACGGAGCCGGAGCCCATGCGGGACGTGCTCGACGAGTTCGGCCGCTGCCTGCAGGAAATCATCGGCGCTTCGCATTTCCCGTTCCTCGATCAGGTGCGTGACTCGCTATTTTTTTTGTTAAATTCTCTGTATTTTTAGAGGGGTCTAGTCGATACAGCCATGTCTGTACTTTTAATCTATTTCTTGAATTTTCATTAAAATGTGGGCGTCACTCATTTTAACGCATCTAGGGAGTGCTTGGCGTGAATCGAGAGGTAATAGAGTTAATGATGGCGACTGATGAGGTGGTGAAGACCACTGTAAAATTCTCAACAACCCTTTTATTACAATGATTCCACATTATTGAACGTCAACACGGATCCCTATGCGTCAAAATAATACCACTTTTCGATTTCCGATTGAAACGCCATTGAAAGCGCGCCAAACACTCCGTGTCTTCTTCTATTTTTTAGCCTGTAACAACCCAATACTGGGCAAAGGCCTCCACTGCAAGCCTCTATTTCGAGCGATTCTGAGCCAATTCCATCCATGTCTTGTCGTTTATCATCACAATTACAAAAAATAACTTTACGAACAAAAAATATGAAAATACATTTTTGTAACCTATTGTAAATCTTCATCTACTTGATGTTGAAATAAATATTATAATTATTAAAAAATATATATTTACACACTCAAATCCCGTTATTAAACGATTTACAGAATTAATTCTATACTTTTCTTACTCATTTATATATCAAGAACTTTTGGAAATGTAATAAACATGTACTAAAAACGTGAACAAGTATCCGGGTATATAACACGAGTTGCCTATAAAATTGGCTTTTATAAAGTGCGCTATATAATTGTTCCCACCCGAAATCTCTGTTAATACTCCTCTGCCTATCCTTTCGGGGAAATATAGGCGTGATTTATGTATGTACTATAAAATATGTTTTCTTTTCAGGGGCGAGCATGATAGTCATATGAGATATTGACTATTGAAAAAGTGTGAAGTGTTAGATGTTTATAATAGGTCTGTTGGTGTTGTGCAAAAAATATGACAAGAGTATGACAATTATAGTGTGTTTGTATATTATGTATTTTCATTGGTTCCCATCAAAATTATTTGTACTTACCTAAAAGGTTTTATGGTTTTAAATGGTATGCGGCGTACCTTAATAATGGAATTATCTTCACAATATTCTTATAATTAAATATACATGTACATCGAAACATAAAATAAGCAATCCTAATATAATCAATAGAAACATTTATTGACTTTTTAGTGAAGCAAGTGTAAATATAAATAGGAAACAAATGTATAAAAGTTGTATATCTCAGATTTTTATTGTAAAATAATGTAATATTAAATGTGATAAATGTAAATTTTATTGTAAATAGCTAGTCATAAGAATACAAACCGTGTAAAATGTTATAGTCACCATTGTGGCCAATTGCAACTTATACCTATGTTAAGGTAAAATATGAATAGTTTTAATAAATATATTGTTCACGTGGTTTTTTGTTTTTGTGACCAGTGAGGGAGGATAATCAAAATACAGTCTAAATCGGATATAACGACCGATCGGTTATTACAACCGAATGGCAAGGTCACGGCTGAATCCCTACGTACTTGTATCTATTGCATAGAACAACTATCGGATATAACGATCGAATTATATGGTCTCTTCAATGTCGTTATATTCGGTTTCGACTCTAGATCTTGAATCAAGGTAAATACCTTTATAGATGATATATAACATAATTGAAAACTGCTTTACCTATCACCTATCTAGCCCAAAGTAGCTTATGCAAACGCACTTTTTAGTAGTATACATAATAATTTTAAATAAGTATTATATGCTACATAAACTTATAAACAACCATGACTCGAAAACTTAATTTATGTGCTCATCACAAACGTTATCCTACCAGGATTCGAACCCGGTTCCTCTTGGTCGATATTAAACTAGCTTTGAAAGAGCAGAATAGGAAGCCTTTTTGTATACAATTTGCATTTATGAACTACCAAATGTTTATTTTTTCCTAATCAGCGTTATATTTCGATCGCGGAATTGTTATCAAGCCACGATCGTGGTGTAGCATATTTCAAAAATGTACATTCTTCAATGACTATATAAAGATGATGGCACACACGATCCATATTCTTTAATCTAGCTTCACTTTACCAATTATTTATCGATTTAGTTAAACATCGATTGACGAATTTCTCAGTTTTGTATAGTCGTATGTGCTGTACATACTAAAGCGGGATATTCACTACACGGACATCTGACTGTGATGGTCCTACATTAGGCAAAAATCGCACAGAACTAAAAGAAGCGAAGTCCGGTGGGCATGTCTGCAGGCATGCCCGCGGGCATGTCCGTGTAGTGAATTTTAATGTTTATATAGAAATGAACCTGAATAGTTTACTGCTTACATTGTTTTTATTTTTATGTTAAAAAGTGTTACTAAATAAATTAAAACAGCAGCTAAATTACCTAATATTATTTAGTATTTCATATGGCTTAAACTCCTCTAGTATGAATACAATGGTCGCGACGAAACAATAGTCCAGTTCTACATTACGGAGATCAGTTTTCGCGAGACACACGGTGGTAAAAATAACGTATTGCTCCCGGCTATAAATAATGCACATTGTCAGTTTCGCGTACCTGCGCATGCTTATGCAGTTTGGAGTTCTCAGTGGTTGTGTTTTGTACCGTTTGAATTTGTAAATAGTGTACCATGAGTGCGAGATATGAAATAGAGAAGTCTGATAAACTTGGAAGGTATGTAACGATTCGTCTAAATCAGATTCCGATTAAGGCATCTTTATATTCTTCCGTTTGCTTGTTCAGTTGATACCTGATTAGTTTTGAATTTAGTCGTAGTTGGTCACTTTAGAGTGTGATCATTTTTACAAATGGTCATTTACCTAAATAATCATAAAAGGAGTTACAACATCGGCAAAAAAAGGACTAATTTGTTTAGTACTTTTGGGTCTTTACGGTAACTTATAGGTATATAGAAAAATAAGGTAAAATAAATTACTGTCCCGATGCGGGAATCGACCTTCGTTTTCCGTAATCCGTGTGGCGTCCTTGTTATCCTAGCAATTGATAAAAAATAATAAAAAAAAATTTTAGTAAATATTCGAAAAATTTCCGGCCTCTATTTTTGTGATTTTGTACACTATTTACTTACGTTTACATTTACCTTCAGGCGTGATTTATCGAGGTTTAAATATTTTTTATACCTAGGTATATTGTAGCAGCAAAAGACTTAAAAGCAGGTGAAACCATTTTGAGCGACGAGGCTTTCGTGCTGGGTCCAAATGCGGACACCTCGCTGGTTTGCTTCGACTGCTACCTGCCTCTTGTAAGCAAGTTTGTAGTATGCAAGAAATGCGCCGTAGCCCCCGTGTGTCCTGGTGACGGATGTCCAGACACTTATCCAAAAAGTAAGTGAAATGGCTATTCATTTAGTTTATATAAAAGAAAAGAAAAGTACATTATATATCAAGGGCGATAATACAAGGAAAGTTCCAGATCGCTAGTAATTGACGCCCAAGCCGAAGGCGAGGGCGATAAATATGCGATCTGTGGTCTTCTTTTTTATCGCCCGAGGTAAGATCATAGTTTTATGTGACCCTCTGATCAGGAAGTAGGATTTTCCGTACGCGTATCGGGCGGAAAAGTCCACTTTGTGGTAGGTGTGACAAAAACATTGAGCTTGTGTTTTGGTGGTCACGTGTACCTATAACATAAAATAACGGTAACCTTTAAATAACAGAGTGTACTATATTTTTCTTTGTAATATTTTTTCTAAAATTTATATAATGTTCGAATAAAAATCAAAATAATAGTCACATATCATTGTTATCTGCATGTTGGTATAATTAATTAAATAAATAAAAAATATATCTAATAACAATTCTCAGGTACCTACAAGCTGAAAACAATTTTAATGTTACGAAACGTACGCGTAAACAGGATTTAGGTCACGTTTTTATGTAAATAGACTGTTGCAACCCAATAATAAATGGGCAAATAGTCAAGATAATTATTTGAAATTATTATATTTTCAGAATGGCACAGCAGTACAGAATGCGATTTATTTAGACAATTAAAACTTACTAAAGGTTTGAATCCAATGACAATGGTGCAGAATGTTGGTTCGTTGCTGCCGCTACGCGCTATATTGAAACGAACTACGGATCCACAAGCCTGGGAAGAGTTTAAGGATCTCGAGACACATCTTGATATGCGGAAAAATTCAAATATATGGCAGTACCATGAGAATACTGTAAAGGTAAGTAAATGAGAGTCATATTTGAGTGGTTTGCGTCACGCAAATCAAACTAAAATTAAGTAGCGCATCCATCTAACAAAAGTAGACCAAAAGTAGTAGAAATTATTGAACTAATATAAGTTCAATAATTGAAAAACATTTTTATTACCTGATTGACTGAGCAGTTTATGTAGCCGATCGACTTTCGAAGCCTGGGTATGAGTCCAGAATCAACATGATTTCGATTTCTTAGTAGTATGTTATGTTTAATATTAACAATAAATCTTGGTTCACTTTAGCGATTAAGCGAGTATTGCATGACCGATAATATGATCGACTTTATTGTATGTAATTTATTACTTCACAGTGAATTAACACAATTGATCCGGCTCGAAGGACCACCGAAACCTTTCCCATTGTTACAGTTCATCAGATCTCTGGGTCTTCTCGACAACATCGAAGACGAAGACTACGTTCAGAGAGTGTGCGCTGCCATCGACGTGAACAGCTTCGAAGTGAGAGGCCCTCCGGTTCCGTCTATGGGAGGCGCGGAGCTGTTGCGAGGCGTTTACTTGAGAGCTGCGCTTCTGGCCCACGACTGCGTCGGCAACACCCACATGTCCATCAACGACCACAACCTCCTGGTCTGCCATGCCAGCACGGATATCAAGAAGGGCGAGATCGTTTATTACAACTACACTGATCCTTTGAAGGTAAATGTCTACGTGGGCGTTTGCATACATACATACATTACGCCTATATCTCCGAAGGCGTAGGCAGACGTGAATTAACACCCACGTTTCGCTTATTATGTTAGGTCCCATGTAAAAGGAGGCCTATTGCCATCTATCGGGTACGCACATTGCAGTATATTGCTAGGTGGTATAAAAGGAATACTGCCGGCATTACTCATCGCTGTCTCGAACCTAAGTCGCCTTGTACGACACCCGCGGGATAGATTTGGGATGATGAAAACTGTATTCTGCTCTGTTGTCGCCACACGGCTTTTATTATTGCGTAAAATAAGTTGACAACAACAGCTTCAGTGCTTAGCTGATGTGCGTCAGACAGGGGAACACAATTATGCGTTAGATAAAAGTGTACCTATGACATTTGTGTTCTGCTTTCTGATCGTCACACGGCTTTAATTATTGCGTAAAATAAACTGACAATAACGGCTTCAATAATGATTAGCTGATCTGTGACAGACAGTAGGAGAACACAATATGTTGTGATGGCGTTAGATAAAAGCGTACCTAGATGAAAAAAGAAGAGATTGTTCTAATGTGCCGTGTGGTGACGGCAGAGTAGATTACAATTAGCCCTACCCCAAATCATTCCCGTGGGTGTCGTACAAGGCCACTAAGGGTAAATACAGAGTAATGGGCAGCAGCATTCCTCTCATACCACCTAGGAATGTACCTACTCGCCACCTGGGACCTAACATAATTGGCGAAACATGGGTGTTAATTCACCTCGCCTACCCCTTTAAAGATTGTGTGATTTGTATAAAAGCGGGGAAGAAAGAAGAGATTGTTCTAACGTCCGCCCATCTTCTAGGGCACAGATGTCCGGCAGCAACATCTGTTGATAGGCAAGTATTTCAAGTGCGCCTGCCACCGATGCGCAGACGCCACCGAACTGGGCACCCACATCAGCTCCGCTCGCTGCCCCAGTTGCGAGTCCGGCTTCGTATCCCGCACCTCGAGCGAGCAATGGACCTGCAATGATTGTCGGGAGCGATTTGAACATGCGAAAATTGGCCTCAATGTGCAGCGTTGCTCGGACAAATTGGATGTCATCAGTAAGTTTCTGGCAATTTTGTTTCATCCATACATAAATGAGCCGATAACTCTTAGCTGCGAGTCCGGCTTCGTATCTCGCAACTCGAGCCAGCAGGACCTGCAATGGTTGTCAGGAGAGCTTTGAACATGCAAGAATTGGCTTCAATGTGCAACGTTGCGCGGATAAATTGGATGTTATCAGTAAGTTCTGTAAATCTGTAATTTCTTTTCATCTATCATCATCTTCTATTATCTAGTCGTCCATGCTGGCCTAGAAGCGAAGAAATAACGTAGAATGGGCCAGCCCCGACTAATCCCATGGGTGTCGTAAAAGTCGACTAAAGGAGATTGCCCGGTGAAGACCAGTAAGCACCTTGGGGTACCCGCATAGTGGAGGGCAAACCACCAACAGCATACACAAAGAGGGTTGGTATCAGGCAGGCAGCCAGCTGTAAAATCTTGAGCGGTATGGATTGGAATGTTGTCATTCCAATCATTCTCTCCGTTCATCGGTGTCTCGACATGGTCCGTTCAGTCTCTTTTCTGTACATTTATTCATCACTAGGACCTTTACGGTGTGATGGATGATATGTATCAAATGGGAGTGGATGTGATGACGTCTGACCGATATAAATGGAAGAGGAAACATCCTGCGCCGAAAAGAAGATCATCTTCTACATACATACTTACCTTATTCTCTTTACAGACAAGAAAGACGCAAAAGAACTGGAGGAGTATATCAGGCACGTGTCTAAGATATTGGCGCCCCAACATTACCTGCTGCTGGAGGCGACGCAGCGGTTGGCGGGCGTCCTCAGGGACACCATCAACAGAGAGCCGCACCCCACCAAGAAACTGATGAAGCGCAAGATACAGCTCTGTCAGGAACTGTTGTCAGTGCTGGACAGGCTGTGCCCAGGGATATCCAGGACGAAAGGTAAATGCTGCCTAGAATACTAAACCAAGACGGCCTCCTTGGTCGAATGCTCAGATCGCTGGGTACTGGCTAAGAGATCTTGGTAGGGGCAAATTTTGTGATCAACATTGTTCCCGAGTCATGGTTGACGTGTTTAGGTTTGTGTAGTATATTTTCAACATTTCTATACATTATTAGATTGATATTAAAAATATGTCCGTCATTTAGTATCCATAACACAAGGCTACATACTTTGTGATAGATGATAGGTCTGAGTGTAAGGGCCTGTTTCACAATCGACAAGTAAGTACTAAATAGCTTACTTCGCAGATCATTTGACAGTTGTAATATGAAATATATGTCAATTGAACTGTAAAGTAAGCTACTTCGAACTTACTTGTCGATTGTGAAACAGGCCCTAAAATATGATATATTTAACTACGAAATTAAATATATTTACTTACTACGTATAGAGCAGAATATAAAAGTAATTATATAGATGTGAAACTAATGCTTAAATGACGATAATATATTTTAAATAATTTTACATATATAAATAAATACGTTTATATAAATTATTTATAAATTTTTAACCGCCTCCGTGGTCCAGTGGTTCGCCGAAAGCAAGTTTCGAGACAGTGACTATGTTGAGTTCCGGATGAAGTGAAGTAACACGGCGTTCTCAAATCGTTGTAGGTACAATCGACTATTATCTTTAATATAACATTTAATACCTCTTCCTTTCTGGATGATATTCTAATTGATTAAGATGAAATTAAAAAATATTAATATGTGACACATTTTGATGAATGATAATAATAAATGGTTTTCTATTTGACACACACATTAAATATGAAATGATTTAATATTACTCACTACTTAATATACAAAAATATGATCAGGTAATATTTAAAATTTAAAGCTGTTAAACACACTCTTAAAATTTTAATAGGCGTCAAACTATATAACCCATTACCATAAAACAACCATAATAATAATAATAATAATAATATAGCCTTTTATTCAGATCCACATGAAAAAATACATAGGAAACTTAATTGTTATTGTAAACCTTAATCTAGTCTGTTAATGAATTTTATTTATTTTCTGTAGATCTGTTTGCCAGTCGGCAAAGGCCTCCTCCAATCTTTTCCACTCATGTCTGTCTTGAGCCACTCTGTTCCACGTGACGCCTGCCACTTGTCTTATGTCGTCGTCCCACCTTTTATGCGGTCTACCTCTTTTCCTTATACCTTCTCTAGGATACCACCGTGTCACAATTTTGCTCCATTTGTCTTTTCCTCTTATCATATGGCCTGCCCATCGCCATTTAAGCCTTCTAATTTTGCACGTTATATCTATAACCTTTGTTTTGCTTCTTATTACACGGTTTCTCAGCCGGTCTGACTTTTTCACATTCATCATACTCCTTTCCATTGCGTATTGGCATGTTGCAAGATTGCTAATCATGTTTTGTGATAAGGTCCATGTTTGGCTGCCATACATTAGAACTGGTAGAACGCAAGTATTAAATAGTTTGCTTTTTATATTCATATGAAGGTTTTTATCTTTCATAACCTCTTTCAAACTCCAGTACCTTCTCCAGCCATTGGTTATTCTTCTATCAACTTCTTTGCGCATCGGATTATCATCTGTTATTAGCTGTCCCAGATATGTATATTCATCCGTATAATCAATTTCGTTGTTTCCTAAATTTATAGTAATTTTCTCTCCGTTTGTCATTACTCTAGTTTTCTCCGGGTTTAGTTTTAACCCTACTTTCCCGCTTTCCGTTGCTAGCTCGTTTATCATTTTTGTTATATCTTCCGGGGATTTTGCAAACAACACAATATCATCTGCGAATCTCAAGTGGGTTAACGAGACACCGTCTAGATTGATACCCAGATTTTTCCAGTTAAGACCTCTGAATATTGACTCTAGTACCGCCGAGAATATTTTTGGTGACAGAGGATCTCCCTGTCGTACGCCTTTGCCTATTCTGAAGGTTTCGCCTTTCTTTTCTAATTGAATTCTCGCAGTACTCTGGCTGTAAACATTCTTTATTAAGCGGATGTATTTGTGTTCAATTCTTTGTTCTTTTAATGACTCCCATATCTTTTCATGAAACAGAGAATCGAATGCTTTGCTATAATCAATAAATGCGATGTAGTAGGTACATTGGTATTCTTTATATTTTTCCAACACTTGGCGTACCACATGAATGTGGTCGATCACTGAATAATCTTTACGGAAACCCGCCTGCTCAATGGGTTGGTGTTCGTCTAATATTTTCTCAATCCGGTTTAGTATGATCTTGGCAAATACCTTATAAATGTTGGACATCAACAACCATAGCTAATATTTATTCTTCCAGGCAACTAAAATACAAAGCTTTAAATTCAAGTTATAGACGCATGTATATTTTTTGAAAGTAAACAATGCACGGAGAGTCGGCCATCTTCTTTGCTATTTCGCCACAGTTGCGCTCGCAAAGCGACTAATATAATTATAATGTCTTGATTTGAGACAAATCGATCTATAACTTCGCACATTTAGATAAAGGGTAGCTCAACTCATATTACAACTTTTTTAAGAAACACAAAAGTTTAATTGTATTTTTATTTGAACGATTTGTTACATCTGCGTTTTATAGATATTTTTAAACAGCTATATTTTTGGATTTATTTCCAATAATGATAATAACTTAGTTTCGTATTATGTCGAGGTGTGCTACCCTATAACTAAGCGTGCGAATTGTTATTGCACCAGCACTTAAATAATTTGTAAAAAGAATTAGAAGAAACAACCTAATTATTATTTTATTATAATGTTATCTATGTATGAATCGGCCCGGATTAGTTATATTCCATTAGTTACATAGAGAGAGCAATGCTGGTCTGTGCCTGAAATCCGGTCCTGTTGAGCTTTAGCGGGAGAGACTACTAATCCTCTTCCATGCAAATCAATCGTAAAATATAACCACAGTTATAATATTGCAGTTATATTCTACGATTGATTTCTGCAAGCTTTTGTTTGTTGCAGCCATAACCTTGTACGAGTTGCACGTAACAATAGTTCAGTTGGCGAAGAAGATGTTTGACAGTCGTGACATAACCAGCTCCGGGTACATGGTAACAAAGATCTTTCTTTAATTGTGTCGTAAATTGTCGAATTTGTTCTAATATCCGGGATAGGTCAAGACTATGATGATACCCAATGATATTATATTAAATATTTTTAAATATAATATCATTGATGATACCTATTAGAGTGCCAACATTTTATCTTGTCAAGCGGTGACTGTTGGTACTACAACTTACCAATAGATTTGAACATTTCTATGACACATACATACATACTTAAATCACGCCTATATCCCCGAAGGGGTAGGCAGAGGTGAACTTGCACCCGCGTTTCGCCAATTATGTTTGGTCCCATGTAATAGGTGGCGAGCCTATTGCCATTTATCGGGCACAAAAGTCGCAGTAGGTTCATTGCTAGGTGGTATAAGAGGAACGCTGCTGCCCATTCCTCATCAATGATCTATCCTTAGTCGCCTTGTACGACACCCACGGGAGAGATATTCTACTCTGCCGTCACCACACGGCATGACAAATTGGTGATAATAGGCGTGATTCATTAGTGTATGTTTCTAACTGCCGCACTCAGAGACTTCAAATAACTTTAATGAGTACTGTCAAAAAATCTCATTTAAATCTAGACCATAGCGACTAGTTTTGAATTGTCATTTTTTGACATTATGTACTCATTAACATTATTTGACGTCTCTGAGTGCGGCAGTAAGTGTGTTTTTAAGTTGCACCTGAATGAGCTGTTTGTATTATAAAAAAAGGACTAAAGCGGTTAATTTGTGATACTATTATTCTTTTTCGCCGTGTGGTGTGTGGTGACGGCAGAGTAGAATACAGTTGTCACCACCCCAAATCTCTCCCGTGGGTGTCGTACAAGGCGACTAAGGATAAATCAGTGATGAGGAATGGGCAGCAGCGTTCCTCTTATACCACCTAGCAATAGTACTGCGACTTTTGTGCCCGATAAATGGCAAAAGGCTCGCCACCTATTACATGGGACCTAACATAATTGGCGAATCTTGGGTGCTAGTTCACCTCAGCCTACCCCTTTGGGGATATATGCGTGATTTATGTATGTATGTGTATGTATGTATTATTCTTTTTCCTATTATATTTCCAAATTATTGCCTGTATGCTTTGGCTCTTTTTTTTAACTGGAACACGCCTGTCTGGCCTTTACCCCTTATGGAACAGCTTTGTGGGTAGCTTACTCATTACCACACCAGCAACCCTGTTTTGCGATAGGTACGTATTGGTCCAGAAATCTATCTTAGCCCCTGTGTTTTACGACAAAGAAGGTATGTAAAAAAAGGGTGTTTAAAAACGGTAGTGTTACCCATCATCATCATACTAATACAGCATGTGACCTATTTTCAGCATATAATGTAAAATATTGACCTTCCTTATGGGCAAAAAATCACTGGGTGTATGTATCTATATAATATATAAAAACTAGCTGACCCACTGTTGTTTACCCCTTATCACCTATGAGTCCTACCACCTATTCTCAGACCTATGTACCAACTATTGCACTTGGTGGTCACGTCGTCACAAGAACGACTCTGCCTATTTAATTGATCTGTTTTTAAGTTTTCTAATTCATTTGTTAGCTCTTACGAAAAGAAAAAGTAAGAAAATGGCGGAGAAAATAAAAAAAACACCATAATATTGTTTGTTTTTTATTTTAACATTATATAAATGTTAGAAAAATTAGTACAAAGATTTTGGTGGTTAGAAAAAGAATTTCGAAAAATTATGATCTTGAGGCGGGAATCGAACCCGCGTCCGCTGCTATCCGGGCAGGTGCCTGACCGCTCGGCCACCCAAGACACCAATTAACTTGCCGAAATTCTTCTAACCTTTACACTTCACGTTGTAAGCCAACGGTTACCCTCGCAATTGAGAATTAAATTTCAAACATTCCAAAGCAGATATTTTACAAATACCGTGCGTTCGGTTAAGCTTGGGTTTGCTTTATAAACTATTCGATTTAAATTTTAACATTATAAAATTGTTTGTTTTTATTTTAGTTCGATTTGCATATTAATAGCTATAGTTCGACAACAAGGAGCGAGTTTTCCCTTCTCGCATCACCCGCCCCACATCTAGAGTGCCCCGTCCCCGCTACCGTCTCTCATACCGCAGCGCAGGAGCGCGCACGAAGTTGTCGGAATATAAAACAGGACAACATCTGTCGGATCATCTAATATTGTATGTTTTGCTCACAGGATGAACTAGTGCGTGCTGAGCAATACCTAAAACGCTCTTTGGAGATGTTGTTCATTGAGCCTGGCAACTCCCCTGAGGGGGAACTGTGCGCGAAGGCACTGGAAGAATACCGCGCCCTCAAAGGCACCATGAACCTAATACTGGACGGCATACATGCCGAAGGCAAGACATACGCCAGCGCAGCGGAGAGAGAACGATCCTTGCAACGGGTGTGACACGGAATAGGGATGATGACACTAACAAAGAATCAGTGAAAAACCGATTTATAATAATAATTTAGTATAAGGAGATTCGCTAATAGTCACTTGTTATCAGATTATACTTGTGATTGATATTTATTTTATAAAAATACAAAACTTTGCAATCCGCCATATTTGCTAAAACGCCGCGTGACGTTAATATTTCGTTGTCTCCATTTTGACCATTTATTTGCCAATCAAAATCACTATAGTTCGCTCCACGAAAGAAGTCCCTTGGCTTAAACCTTAACGCTTTGCAATAAGAGCGAAAATAGTGTTATTGGAGGGAACCTCTTTTGTGGAGCGAACTTTAGTATAAAAACGGTAATTTTTACGAAATACCTAGTGACGTGTCACACAGACGCCATTGCTATTTTGGCGTTTTGGCGGTTTGAAAATGCATTATTCAAAACATGTTTTTTTCTATTAAAATCGAAAGTTTTACATAAATATAATTTATTTTGGGTAAAGTAGACACGTACAAATAATATGGTGTAGTTTTTCAAAATAAGTCATCATGCATCATGCCTAAAAGGTGAATTTTTTATACGTAAAAGTTTTGCCCAGCAAACCGACATCTTTGAATGCACGTGAAGAGTCTACTTTGCCCCTGCCACGTGGCCACTCTATTCGAACGAAAATAATACAACTGACGAGACGTATCACAGAGACAACATGGTGACCGCTGTGTCAAATTTAAGAGCAGTTGTTAAAAGTAGGCAGTCAAAATTCTATTCGAAAGAATAAAATAGAAATGTATGAAACTGACGTGGATTACAAAAAAAACATGGCGACTGTCGTGTCAAATGTAAGAGTAGTAGTTGGTAAAAGTTGACAGTTATATTCTATTCGTTCGAATAGAATGGCCACTTGTCTTAGAGGGGCTTTTCTACTCTGGTGAAGACTGAAACGTAAGTATTAATGTCATTGGTTTATTTATTGCTTTTTTTTTATATCAACATTATGTAAATGTTAGAAAAAATATTACAAAGAAGGTCACAATCTTCTTTTCCGATTTTTATTAGTAATTATTTGTAAATTTATTATGGCACCCCCTGACCGAAAAGTTGGATTTTACGTACGCGTAGCGGGCATATATATATAATATATATAGGGCGTACATACATAAATCATGCCTATATCCCCGAAGGGGTAGGCAGAGGTGAACCAGCACCCACGTTCCGCTAATTATGTTAGGTCCCATGTAATAGGTGGCGAGCCTATTGCCATTTATCGGGCACAAAAGTCTCAGTAGGTACATTGCTAGGTGGTATAAGAGGAACGCTGCTGCCCATTTCTCATCACCTGATTTATCCTTAGTCGCCTTGTACGACACCCACGGAAGAGATTTGGGGTGGTGACAGTTGTATTTTACTCTGCCGTCACCACACGGCACGGCAAAACTACAATACTTAAAATTATAAAAGAAATTAATAATTTATTTCATTAATTTTAAATTATTAAATACTGAAGTCATAGTTGTGCGGGCTAGATCCGGTTGACTACAAAATGTGAGAAAAAATTAAAAAAACATCTGACATTGACGTACGCCGCCATACCGACATGAACCGAAAAATCTGATTTGTGTTATTGTGTTGTGATTGTGATTATCGCTTCGCGCGTAGTTGTTCTTGGTTGTATGTGATAGGGTGAATGGGTTTTTAATCACTGTGATGTTTTGAGTTTAATTAGGTAATGATTGCGTGTTTGATTAGTTTAGATAAAGGTTAAGGAGTGTTACAAAACCGAGCGGTCTTTATGAAAAATCTGTATTGAACTTTAACAGTTTCAATTTTCATCTTCATCATACCGCTTTTACTGAGTGTTCATTTCGATCTGTGGAGGTGATATAAATAAAATGGTGTTTGAGTAATTGCAACGACCAATTAACTAAGTTCATAAATTGATTTTAGTCCAGCTATGGCGGATCAGTCGTCTATTTTGGCGCTTGTTATTTTAGCAGTGGGAGTAACAGTACATTTCTCATTACACAAAGTTGAAGAGGGACATGTAGGTGTTTATTATCGTGTAAGTATAGATCATACTAAGATAGTATAGCAACATCCTATTGGGGGTAAAATGGTAGTGACAATTCCTTTTATACAGTAGTGCCCTACTTAAAAGGGTACATATTGAAACCTTTATAAAATTGTAATATAATGTAAACCCATGTTGTAATAAAGTAATTTGATTTTGTGTTCTTTTACCAAAACCAAGAAGATTAAGTTCCACAGGAGTTTCAGATCTCATAGGTACCTAAATTAAAATTTCAGGGTGGAGCTCTACTCCCAGTGACTAGCCAACCTGGTTTTCATATGATGATACCACTTTTGACTTCATATAAATCTATCCAGGTAAATTGTTTACTACAATTTAGTCCTGCCCGGCTAGCATGACCAACAAAACACGATATAGCCATTTACAGCTTTAAACTGTTGAAAATCTATGGAGTTTGGACAGTACAATGTGATCAATGGCTATATCATATCATGTTTCGTTAGTCATGCTATGGCTTCTGATACTATTTCATTAATTTTATTTACATTTCAGACTACTCTACAAACAGATGAAGTAAAAAATGTGCCCTGTGGCACAAGTGGAGGTGTAATGATTTATTTTGAAAGAATTGAAGTAGTTAATAAATTGGAACCATTCCATGGTATGACAGTTTATTTTTTTTTGGTTACCAATACATTTACCCCAACCTAGTTGCTACTATTTAACATTATGCAGATTTAGGTCACTTTTTGGCTATATATATTTTTTGTTGCAGTGTTGGATATGGTTCGAAATTTTACAGCGGAATATGATAAGACACTAATATTTAATAAAGTACATCATGAATTGAATCAGTTTTGTAGTGCCCATACATTGCATGAAGTATACATTGACTTATTTGATCAAATTGATGAAAATCTTAGGACAGTTAGTATAAAGTCATAATCTTACAATAAATTTTATACACCTTGAAGGATTACTTATTCTATTTATTTGTCCAGGCTTTACAGAGAGATTTAAATGAAATGGCACCAGGGTTAAGAGTACAGGCAGTGAGAGTAACAAAACCAAAAATACCTGAAGCTATAAGAAAAAATTATGAACTAATGGAGGCAGAAAAGTCAAAACTATTGATTGCTGCACAGCATCAAAAGGTAGACTGCTGGTTTTAGAAGCATTGCCCTATATTTCTAGTATCTATAAAACTACATACAAAATTGTTTTAGGTTGTTGAAAAAGAGGCTGAAACTGCTCGCCGTAAAGCTGTTATTGAGGCAGAAAAAGAAGCACAGGTTGCTAAAATTCAATATGAACAAAAGATCATGGAGAAAGAATCCCTACAGAAGATTGAACTGATTGAAGACAGCATTCACACAGCTAAACAACAAACGAAAGCTGAAGCCGACTTTTACCATTTGAAGAAACAGGCAGAAGCAAACAAAATGCTTCTAACAAAAGAGTATCTAGAACTTAAAAAATATGAAGCTCTTTCTAATAATAACAAAATTTATTTTGGAAGCGATATTCCTAATATGTTTCTACATGCTGGCATTGACAGTGTTTTTAAAAATGCCCAAGTTGAATGAAAATGTCGAAATTTGTATGGAGTCAGCTAGTCACTTTAATAATATTCATGTTAGGTTTTGACACATATTTCAACTAAGATTAAAATAAACGTATTCACAAAATATTCTCTATAAATACATATAAAAGAAAAATATTAATTCTATGGTTGCTTTGTATTTAAAAAACAGAAAAATAAAAATATTACTGATTGGTTATTTCTGGATTTGTGTGTTTAATAAGTTAAGCCTAAGTTTTTGTTTATGGAGTACTTTTTAATATATTTTTGAATAAAATCAGTCTATATTCTTTTAAATATGCTTCATTAATAGACTTTAATAAAATATGTATTAGCATAGGAAGTAAACAACATTCATAGTCGAAATTAAACAGTTATAAAACTTCAAAGTTTTATTGAAAAGATAAATAAATTATGGCAGCATTTAGATTTTGTTGAATGCAGCAATATCAACTGATTGGACAAAATCTTCAAACTCTTGGATCTTTTCTGTTAGAAGGTCAACTGAAACTTTGTCATCTTCAATTACACACATGATTTGTAGTTTGTTGATACCATATCCAACAGGAACCAATTTTGAGGCGCCCCATAGCAAACCTTCCATCTCAATTGTGCGGACTTGATTTTCCATTTCTTTCATATCAGTTTCATCATCCCATGGCTTAACATCAAGAAGAATTGAGGACTTTGCAATGAGAGCTGGCTTCTTGGATTTTTTCTCAGCATAAGCTTTAAGGCGGTCTTCACGAACCTTGGCTGCTGCTGCGTCCTGAACATAAAATATAAATGATTAAGAGCAAATTTACATACTGTGTACATGATTATTCATAGATTGATCAAAATGTTGTGACAACAATTCAAAACTAGTCGCTATTGTTGCCGGGTCTATGGTCTAGATTTCATTGAAATTTTTTGACATTAAATACTCATTAAAGTTATTTGACGTCTCTGAGTGCGGCAGTTAGCATTCTTTTTGGCATATTTTAGGTACAAAATTGCCCCAATTAAGATGCATGTACATATTTTTTTTCATTTCAAGTTTATCATTATTAAAACATTTCACTCAAATACTCCTTATAAAATTGCCAATGTTAATATTACAAATAATTCATTCTGTGCTTTACATGGTCTTCCCTGTTTGTAAAATTTATTTTTTTAACAATAATATGGGTCAGTTTGTAGTCTTTCTGAGCCACAAATAAGATACTGATAAAACTTACTTCTTCTTCATCGCCTGAGCCAAATAGGTCCACATCATCATCATCGTCGGCAGCCGCGGGTGCCGCTGTAGTAGGTTTACCACCAGCCGTCAAGGGATTGACGCCATCAGCCCACCCTTTGCGTTCTGCAGAAGTGTATGAAGCGATCTGATTGTACCAGCGGAGGGCGTGTGGTAAGCTGGCAGCTGGGGCTTTGCCGACCTGTTCGAATACCTGAACATCAGCTTGAGAGGGCGTGTATCTGAAAGGAATAAAAATGTTGCATTATTTTAGTATTATTAATATTAAACCTACTTACTGAATAACCTCTTCAGTCTGTCAGGCAGGGAGGGTCGACGTGGTTAGACTTTCTGAAAATGGGTTATTGAACTAACCCAGACAAATAGCTTTTCTCAGCTAAATATGTGTTCAGTTCATTAAGGCCTTTGGCGGTTTTAACGTCTCCGATTGCCATTTTTCTGGATTTTAATAGGACTTTTGATGTAAAAGCACCACACGGCCCGGCAGACGGCAAATGAGAAAGGCCCACAGATTATATTTTTAACTAAATAATACAGAACAAGTATATTATTATATTTTTTTCTATCATTTGAACCTTTTATTTCATAGTATGATAATCAAAATTATTAAATAATTTAAATAAACTAGCTTAACCCAAGGAAACCATTGTATAATTGTAGCATTGACATTGAATCGTCTAGATTCACAGTGGTCCATTGCCAGTATTTCTAGATTTTAAATATAAAAATCTGATCTATAGTCTGTGAAATTATTTGACATTGACAGGTCTTGTCCCTGTCACTATTTTCTGAAAATTTGTTCTCAAGAATTTTGGTAGGTTTAGGTAATTAAAGCCTTTTTATTGCACAGACAATTATTATACAGTTTTAGTTTATTTATGTAAAACCACTTATTGATATTTAGAACCTAAATCAATAAAATAAATATTTACATAGGTTATGTATCTAAACTTATGTAATAACAACAGAACATTTGTCTATTTCTTATAAATTTTATCAATAATCGGTAGAAAATTCATTTAACTATACTAAGAAGTGTATGAGTGATCTTGTAACTCTACAACTGTATACAGAATAAGTGTGTGTGTGGTTATACTCTAGGATTAAGTGAGTGAATGCTTCCTTCAGAAAATGTTGCGCCAGCCGCTCGCCCGGGCCCTTGCGTTGAGCTCCCCATCGCGAGTGGCACCGTTGGCGGCTCGTCGATATGCCGATCAAGTGCAAACACAGCCAGAAAAGGTCGAAGTCTTCATTGATGACAAACCTGTTTATGTTCCACCGGGCACAACTGTACTGCAGGTATAGGGAAACTTATGTGTCTTAATGATAATAATAATAAAAAAACACACAAATTACATATTTACTACAAAAAGCCAGCATCCTCAACACTCGCAGAATCACCAGAAAGTTTTTATCGTCCAGATCTACAACAGTTAAAATGACACTATGATGCTTAACTGTGTTCCATGTTTTAGGTACAAATATCTGGCTCTGCCAGATGTTGGAGAAAAATTGAATCATAACGAAAATTAACAATAAATATTTTTTACACTCACACCTATCATCCTAAAGCCTAAAGTAGCTTAAGCACTTGTGTACTAGGTGACAGGCAATTTTATTTATAAGTATTGAAAGTATTGGATCTTGAGTTCCGGAATGATTTGGAAGGCATGTTAAGCCATTGGTTCATTTGCAGTCATTGTATATTCTTTATTAAACAGTAAATTTAATTATTATTGTATTTCAACAGGCTGCTGCAGAAGTTGGGGTTGAAATTCCACGATTCTGTTACCATGAGAGACTGGCCGTGGCTGGCAATTGCAGGATGTGCTTAGTTGAAGTGGAAAAATCTCCAAAACCAGTGGCTGCTTGTGCTATGCCTGTTATGAAGGGCATGAGGGTGAAAACTAACTCTGATCTCACAAAGAAAGCACGTGAGGGGGTCATGGAATTTCTTCTGGTAAATCACCCATTGGACTGCCCTATTTGTGACCAAGGTGGAGAATGTGACCTGCAAGATCAATCTATGGCTTTTGGGTCTGACAGAAGCCGGTTCACAGATATTCATTTCTCTGGTAAAAGGTTAGTGAAATTTACAATAAAACATGTTAACAGGAATAAATTATAAATATATTATGATTTATTACTGTGAATGATTAGCATGCCACTAAGTAGTGTTTGCAAAGACCAGTCAGTAGAAGGGAGTCCAAAAGTATACTTATTTATTTTCATCTATGGTTTTGAAGGGATATTGGTGCACCATACTACACATGGATTGTATCTATATTTTCAGTGGGCCTGCATTGTGGGTTTATTGCCATTTTTCTTATCCCCCAGCGGTAGGATGATAATGTCTATAACAAAATTTCTTAATTCTCATTACAGGGCAGTTGAAGATAAAGATGTTGGACCGTTAATTAAAACCATAATGACACGTTGCATTCATTGCACACGTTGCATCCGCTTTGCATCAGAAGTGGCTGGTGTTGATGACTTGGGTACAACAGGTAGAGGAACTGAAATGCAGGTAAGGCAAATAATTGTTTATGTTTATATTGAAAATTCAATAGTGATGTATTTGTTTAATTTGTACTAGATGAAGGTGAAATAAAAATATTTATTTATTTATTGGTTTTTTAGGTTGGAACATATGTGGAAAAGATGTTCTTGTCTGAGTTGTCCGGTAATATTATTGATCTATGTCCTGTGGGTGCTCTTACTTCAAAACCTTATAGTTTTGCTGCTCGACCATGGGAGACAAGAAGGGTGTGTATAATCCTTTATTAACCTAATAAAATATTGTTGATATAATATCTCTCCATTGTTTATATTTTAAGAATAGAAATTGGAGTGTATATATTATGTGTATAACTTAAATAAATTTACTCATATTTTAGATTGACTCAGTGGATGTCTTAGACCCATTGGGTAGTAATATTGTTGTGGCAACTCGCACTAATGAAGTACTACGTATTTTGCCCAGGACTAACGAGGTTTGTGTATTTTATTTTTTAACAAAATATTCTCCTTTCACATTGATTTTAAAGTGTAGTCTGTTATGCTAAGTATCCAATTCTATTTGCAGGAGATTAACGAAGAATGGCTCTCGGACAAGTCTAGATTTGCATGTGATGGCCTGAGGAGGCAGAGGCTCGTGACTCCAATGCTGAAAGACAGCCGTGGTAACTTAACGCCCGTTGAGTGGGAAGACGCCATAGTAGCCGCTGCTAGGGCTCTGCGCGACTGCCCTCCTGATAAGGTAGATGTCCGAAACAAATTTTTACATACATAAATCACGCCATATCACCAAAGACAGACACCGAGGGTGTATTAACACTCACATTTCGCTTACTATTTTTAGTCCCATGTAATAGGGGTTGAGCCTAATGCCATATATTGAGCACCGAGCACCGAAATTGCACTGAATATTGCTTGGTAGTACGCTTGGAACGGTGCCTCATCAGTGTTTTAACCCTTAGTCGCCTTGTACGACACCATTGGGGAGATTTGGGGTGGTGACAATTGTATTCTGCTCTGCCGTCACCACAAGGCATACATGGTATACGGTAAACTGGGTGCATTCCTAGCCACTATTGAGACGCTATCTATAGTCTGTGAGTTCACTTTCTATTTATTTATTAAGGCACGCCAAAAACTCGCATATTAATATATTTTTTTTATTATTACGCAGTCTGACAGTCGTATAGTCAATGTTCCTGTTGATAGTATCACTGAATGATATATTATCTCTTTTGTATTATAAATCAATAACCATTTAATCTACAGCTTTTAGCGGTAGCCGGAGACCTAGCTGATGCAGAATCGTTGATAGCTCTGAAGGACATGGTCAACCGACTGGGGTCAGAAAATACTTGCACAGAGCAATTCTTCCCCATGGACGGTTCTGGCACCGATTTACGATCGTCGTATCTTCTTAACACCAAGATTGAGAGTAAGTTTTTTCTGTCGCCATCATAATAATGTTAACAGCATTATTCAGTTCCGACAATTAGTGGTAAGATAGCCAGCCAGGAGGTCTACTCTGAAACTCCGAACGATTAACTCACATCCATCTGTCTTTCTCACGCCACTGCGTGTTAAAATAAGAGCGACAAAGACGCAAAGACTCGATCGAACGAAATAAACTTGCAGAGTAACGCCTCTGATTCCATCTTCGGCCCTTATCGTCACTTAAGGTCTCTGCATACGTTACGGGTTTTTATATGAAAGGGACGGGACAGAAAGTTTTAGAAATATTGTTCCATACAAAATGTACATGAAGGATGTGGATGTATGTCATGGACGGGACGTGAACGTAGCACTCACGGGGCGTTTTGATCGAGGCAGTCAAGTCCCCGTCCCGTCCGAGGTATTATCCCGTTACGTATGCAGAGACCTTTACCATCAGGGGAGATGAAGGCGAAAGCGGCGAATTTACTACACGGACATGCCCGTCGGACCTCGCTTGTGTTATGTCTGTGCGATGTTTGCCTAGTGTAGGACCGTCACAGTCAGTCTGGCTATAGAAACGAGGTCCGCGCGGGCATGTCTGGCAGGCATGCCCGTTTAGTGAATTTAAGAGCTCCCCGTCCAGCATGAAAAAGTTTTATTTTTCGTTGTTTTACAAACTAATTGCATTTGCACTAATTACATCTCTTAACTTGGGTTCCAAGTCCCAAGCGCTGCCACTGGATTACCTCTTTACCACACTATGGACCCGGCACCCGCACGGTGATTCCATGGAAATATGGAATGCTAAGAGTAATCGTCTCTTATTGATGTCTGCGGAGCTCGCTAGCACAGGGGCATAGCGCGCTTGGCCTGAATTGCGTAAACTAAGCAATGTCGCTAAGGCCGGTCATTGGATGGGTGACCAAAAATTTATTATCTCGAGTTCCTCCGTGCTTCGGAAGGCACGTTAAGCCGTTGGTCCCGGCTGCATCTGCAATCGTTAATACCCACTAACCTGCACTGAGCCAGCGTGGTGGGCTATGACCCAATCTCTATATTCTTCCATCCATAGGGCACGTGCCCCAGCAGTGGGGACATTAAAAGGCTGGTGATGATGATGATGATGATGATTGATGTTTGATATTTATTTATTTCTGCTCAGATGTGGAGGATGCAGATTTCGTGCTTTTGATCGGAACGAATGTTCGCTTCGAAGCGCCACTCCTGAACGCTCGTATACGCAAAGCGTTTATTCACAAGGAAACGGACGTAGCATTTATTGGACCTAAAGTCGACCTTACATATGATTACACTGTGAGTATACAGATGTGCTTATATTTTTAAGCTTGTAAAATTTGTGAGCTCTTTGATGCAGATGTGAGCGCGTATATGTTTGCGATTGCATAAGCCGAGCAATGTTTGCCTATGGTATGTAATGGGATGGGATGGGTGACTGATATTGTACTAAATCATCTTTAAAATCTATCTATCCAATGGATTTTAAACCTTAACTTAGTTTCATCCGTGTTGATGTGCAATGCAGAATCTTTGAAAATAAGCCTTGTGAAGTGTTTGATGTTGAGAATTTTATACTTAGTTGTTTTCACCACCTCATTAGTCGCCATCATGAACTCTGTTACCATTCAATTCGCGCCAAGCACTCCCTAGATGCGTTGAAATGTGTGACACCCATATTTTAATGTAAAATTCATTTCATTCATTCATTTCACCCACTCATTATTTCATATGAATACGGATAAAAATATAAGGAGAAAAAAAACTTTAAGTTTAGCAGCTAGAAATGTTGTAGCATGTCGGCGACTTTCCTATGCTATACATAGATAGAGGGTTAACCAGGACCGTCTTTACCATAAGGCACACGGGGTCAGTGTCCAGGGCCCCCATCCTCAGGGTAGCCCCGAAAGACCGACAATTTCTCTCACATTTATTCTCAAAACATTTTTGCCCGGGCACATAACACTCATTTTACAAAAAGAAATCGTTTTATTTACGTTCCAAACGGGTCGCAAATATTTGTGTGCCCAAGGGCCCCAGCAAAGCTTAAGATGGCCCTGGGGTTAACCCAATAATCCGATTCTGATACTAATAATGTAAACTAGCCGTGTGGTGACGGTAGAATAGAATACAATTGTCACCACCCCAAATCTCTCCTGTGGGTGTCGTACAAGGCGACTAAGGATAAATCAGTGACAAGGAATGGGCAGCAGCGTTTCTCTTATACCACCCAGCAATGTAGTGCGACTTTTATGCCCGATAAATGGCATTAGGCTCGCCACCTATTACATGGGACCTGATATATTTGGCGAAACGTGGGTGCCAGTTCACCTCTGCCTACCCCTTCGGGGATATAGGCGTGATTTATGTATGTATGTATGTATGATACTAATAATCAATAACGTTGCAGCACGTTGGCGACTCGGCGTCGCTAGTCAAAGACCTGGCGACCGGCTCGTCGTCCCACGAGGTGCTGAAGCGACTGAACGCAGCGAAGCGGCCCGTGGTCATATTGGGAGTGGACCAGCTCAAGACCGCGGAGGGGGCCGCCATACTTGCGTACACGCAGGAGTTGGCACTCAAACTGCAGGCCAATTTGGAGAATAAGGAGTGGAAGGTATTAAGTTATACGATTTTTATATATTAAATAAATAAATAATAAATATTTTTACACTCACACCTGTCATCTTGCCCAAAGTAAGTAGCCTAAGAACTTGTGTTATTGATACTAGATGTCAGACATTTTTTTTTTATAATTATGTAAATGTTGAAAATATACTACGTAAATATACTCCAACCATGACTCGGAAACAAACATTTGTGGTCATCACAAAGTTTGCCCCTGCCAGGATTCGAACCCGGGACCTCTTGGCCAATAATTAACTAAAATGCCATACTCACTCATTCTGGTGAACAGTTGACGAAGATGATCCTCATGCTGCTTTTCGGTCTTAGAAAAGACCAAAAAATCATCCAAATAGGGATAGCAGAAGTCGAGGCCACGTGTGAGTTCGTCAACAAATCTCTGGAATGTTTGACCAGCGTTTCTTAAGCCAAACGTCATAAACGGAAACTCGAAGAGTCCGAAAGGTGTAGTTATTGCGGTCTTCGAAATATCATCCTTAAAGACGGGTACGTGGTGATAAGCCTTAACGAGGTCTATTGTGGAGAATATTTTACAACCCGAGAGACTGTGAGCAAAGTCCTGGATATGACGTATGGGATATTTGTCAGGTATAGTCCTAGCATTAAGCAATCTATAATCGCCACAAGGACGCCAGCTATAGTCCTTTTTACGCACAAGATGAAGAGGCGATGCCCATGGGCTATCAGATGGACGTGCTATACCGCTAGCTAACATGGCATCGAATTCAAGCTTTGCAATCTTAAGTTTGTCTGGGGCCAGTCTGCGAGGCGAACAAGCTACTGGAGGGCCTGATGTGGTGCGAATATAGTGTAAAGTGTTATGTTTTGTTTTGCGTGGTATGCCAGCCGGTCGAGTAATGTCTGGAAACTCACCGAGAATGTTGTGGAACTTACCAACGCCAGTCAAGACTTTTACACTTGAAATAAGACTGTGGGAAAAAGAAATGGTAGCTACAGCGGATACATTGGTAGTGCTATCAATTAAGCGCTTATTTCTAATGTCCACAGTAAGATTATAAAATGATAAAAAATCAACGCCTATAATAGCCTTGGTAACATCGGCTACAATGAACTGCCATACATAGTCACGACGAAGTCCAAGGTTAAGACTAAGTTGCACTGAACCATAAGTGTCTATAGTGGTACCATTCGCTGCACATAACTGATAGTTAGTCTTCGCACGACGTTCACGAAGTGAAGACCTGGGCATGACACAAAGGTCACTCCCTGTGTCCACGAGGAACTGGATCTTCGATCTTCGGTCCGTCACAAACAAGCGGCCAGTTGGGTTGGGGCAATCGTCAGCCGCCATTACCGACCGCCCTTGGCGTTTTCCGACTTGAAGTCGCAGGGACTGACACATTTGTTGGCCTTGCTTCCAAATTTGGCATGATACCAGCAAAGTGGCTGCTTACGGTATCGGGAATCGGAACGATGGGAAGAAGTAGACCGTCCACGCTGATTGTAGTTAGGTCGGTTACGAGGTCTGCTTCTTTGTGCAGTAAGAGCCTGCACCTGTCGAGTAAGCTCTGCTATCTGCTTTGCCATCTGGTCCAACGAGTGGGTGCTCGCAGATGAGGTGGCTGCAACCGCGATCATAGGAGCAGGAGGTGAGATATCCTGGATTCGGTCTGCAAGATCAGCCAGTGTCTCAATAGGTGAGGTGCTCTGAGACGCTATAATCTGTTGCATGTTATGTGGCAGACGGCTCGTCCAGATAGTTTTGACGAAGTCTTCAGGAACGCCAGGTCCAGCCAAATTTTGCAGGTGTCGTAAGAATTGAGAAGGTTTTCTATCTCCGAGCTCCTCGTGCATAAGGAGTTGTTTGACCTTCTTCTCTTTAGATGCTGAGAGGCGCTTTATGAGCTCGGATTTCAATTTCTCATATTTGTTTGAAGCTGGTGGAGATATGATCATGTCTTCAACTTCAGATGCGTATTGGTGGTCTAGTTGAGATATGACGTAATAGAATTTCGTCGCGTCTGCGGTGATGTTAGAAATCGCAAATTGCCCTTCCAATTGCGCAAACCAAATTGCAGGTTTGTCCGGCCAGAATGGTGCGACACGAACTCCGACACGATAAATATCGGATGGTGTCGTGGCCGTGCGCAAACGGGACTCATCGTTCGAAGTTTCTCGCAATACCGACTTTATAGATTCTTCACTATCGCTAGCCATCTTCTTAATAGTGTACAATATGGGGTCACCAGTTATGGGGTACAAAGTATATATGAATATTGTACCTTATTATTTGTGAGGTCAGGTAAATCAAACAGCTGTTCTTAGTACACTCACTTGTATTGTCACAAACACAATCACAATGAAAGTCAGAAGGAAGTAACAGAAGATAGATAGTCCATAAATATTAGAGATAATAATTACTTATTAAATATAAAGCGCGATAGCGAAAGTGATTTTTAAGGGATTAAAGCAAGCGACATAAATTCCGCGTCAGTGATCGGTTATCCACTAACTGCGGCCGCGCCGCACGGAGCGTGCTGGGACATCGTATTACGTCACGCGGGTTTATTTGCTTTCCGACCCGTCTCCACATCGCCGCGATCGGAAGGCACGCACGACAATACGATATAATATTAGCAATGAATAATAATGAAATATTTAGGTTAATTATAATAGATATTATTGTGTAGTGTTGTACATGTTTTATTGTGTTATAATAGTTAATTTTAGTGTAAATAAATATTATGTAAATAGTAGGATAATAATAAAATAATGTTTATGGTTATTGACTTTAATATTAAGAATTGTGTTTGTAAAGTAATATAGATAGTTTAGTAGGTAATTTTTAGATTGATAAATAATAGGTATATAAATAAATTATTAATGTGTTTAAATAAATAAAATAAATGTGAGTTACCTACATCCAGCAATCTGAGCATTCGACCAAGGCGGCCGTCGATATTAGCAGTTGATACTTAATTGATAGTAGGTGGCGAAGGTGAGTGTAGACATGCCGTGAAGGGATTCCGTAAACCTACCTTTGGGTCATAAGTCCCAAGCGCTGCCACACTTCTACACTATAATGGACCCGGCACCTGAACGGTTACTCCATGGAATGCTAAGAGCCGCGCTTTAGAGGCACTCTTAGGCCTGCCGCTCCAAAAAAACAGGGTAGATGCTGTAAAATCGTATCGGCCATCAGCTAAGGTGCTTCAAAAAAAACATTGGTGCACGCTCACTGATAATAGGCATGACGAAAGGTTATGAAATTCTCTTCCGTAGTGTATGTACATTAACTATTTACAAAAAAACTTTATTTTGGTAATAAACTAACGTTTAACTAAGTTTAAAGCGATTTTTCCAATTACTTTTTGAATAGTGCGCGAAAACAGTCAGCGTCATGGCGTCGGGTGTGACGTCACGCCTAGGCAAACGTTAACACTTTCACGGGAAAGCTTACAAACATTGTGTACAGAATATTTTATGGATTACATAGGCGTAACGCCATGCGCAGTGATTGGTGTTTCAGCCAAAATGGGCCGATTGCAATATTTTAATGTTTTATTTTAGTGAAAATCCTAATAATATCAGATTTTTAAATAAAACTAAAACATACATAAATCACGCCTATATCCCCGAAGGGGTAGGCAGAGGTGAACTAGCACCCACGGTTCGCCAACTATGACAAGTCCCATGTATAGGTGGCGAGCCTATTGCCATTTATCGGCCACAAAAGCAGTACTATTACTAATTTGCTAGGTGGTATAAGAGGAACGCTGCTGCCCATTCCTCATCACTGATTTATCCTTAGTCGCTTTGTACGACACCCACGGGAGAGATTTGGGGTGGTGACAAATGTATTCTACTCTGCCGTCACCACACGGCCTAAACGGCCAAAACTAAAACAGTTTTTTTAAATCCCTTTAATATGTATTTTCCACTGAAACCATTAAATCATTGGTTTTTTGATGATGTCGTCACGCCTATTTGTTTAAAGGTACTGAATGTGCTCCAACGAACCGCCTCCCAAGTGGCGGCCCTCGACCTTGGCTACCAGCCGGGCGTGGGCCAGGCCTTGGCGGCTGGCCCCAAGGTGGTATACCTTCTGGGCGCCGACAGCGGCGTCGTCACCAGAGAAGCGCTGCCTAAAGACGCCGTGGTTATCTATCAGGGTGAGATAGTCTTGGCACCATTTTGGAACCACTACCAGACCCCCTTATTGAAATATAGTAGAAAATCTAATTTCATCTTCTTCTCCCTGCCCTGTGCCCAGGCTATCTGGGATCAGCGCCCCATCATCATCATCATCATCCGGGTCATCCGTCTGGTGGCGGGCTGCATGCATCGAGCGGTAGCTCATGGCCCGGGCATGAACTCAGGGGACATCAGTCCCCCGGTCTTAAACCCTGTGCTCGACCCCGGTCTGGCGGCGAGGCCCTCGGCGCAGTCTAACCATGTGCCGGGTGATTTACCGTGGGGCAAGGCCCGGCTAGGAGCCTGAGAGCGGGCCTCGGCTAATGCCCTGTACCCGAGGGAGATCTGTGGGGATGACGATGATGTTGAGTGGTCGAATCGTGGGGTGTCTTGTCCGGTGCAGTCACGGCGATCAAGCGCGGAGATGGTCTCGCGCGATCAGCCGTGACTTGGTGGTCGTGGTCGGTGGGTGTGCCCGCCACTGTAGCGTTGGCGATTCGAACAGGGCACCACGGCGACGCGGGCGCGGCCATCGCCGACGTCGTCCTGCCCGGCGCGGCGTACACGGAGAAGCGCGCCACGTACGCCAACGCGGAGGGGCGCGCCCAGCAGACGCTCGCCGCCGTCACGCCGCCGGGGCAGGCGCGCGACGACTGGAAGATCATCAGGTCAGTTCCGGGGACTAGTGTCGATTTGAATAGGGATCATGACACTAACAAAGAATTGCCTGATGTAATGATTTATAATAATAATTTAGGATAAGCCGTGTGGTGACGGCAGAGTAGAATACAATTGTCACCACACCAAGTCTCTCCTGTGGGTGTCGTACAAGGCGCCTAAGGATAAATCAGTGATGAGGAATGGGCAGCAGCGTTCCTCTAATACCACCTAGCAATAGCAATGTACTGCGACTTTTGTGCCCGATAAATGGCAATAGGCTCGCCACCTATTGCATGGGACTAAACATAATTGGCGAAACGTGGCTGCTGGTTCACCTCTGCCTACCCCTTCGGGGATATAGGCGTGATTTATGTATGTATGTATGTATGTAATTTAGGATAAGGAGATTCGTTATTAGTCACTTGTTATCAGATTACACTTGTGATTGATATTTATTTTATAAAAATAAAAGTACAAAACTCAGCAATCCGCCATATTCGCTAAAACGCCGCGTGACGTCATTATACAGTTATCTCCATTTTGAAATTTTATTAGCCAGTCAAATTCACTAGTTTAATATAGAAACTGGCCTTTCTACGGTATAGTGACGTCACACAGACGCCATTGCTATTTTGGCGATTTGGCGGAAATTTTAAATTGTATTATTCAAAACATGTTTTTTCTATCAAAATCGAAAGTTTTTAGAAAAATATAATTTATTCTGGATAAAGTAGACACGTAAGAAAAACATGGTGTAGTTTTTCAAAATTAGCCATCATGCCTATTGCGCAGACGTAACTATTGCATTCGCGCAATAGTTTCAATTTTAAGGGCGTTAAAATTCTAGACCTCACTTCCTTATCGGTAGTATCTTTCTGTCTAAATTTTACTGTAACGCGATGGCAACGTTTGCACATTATTTTTATTGTCACACTAAGAAACAAAAGATGACAGAAAATAATGCAATTGAATCTCTTTGTGGTAAGAGATCAATAATTATAGAAACAAATGAGCTTTTTCCTTAAGTTTGTCATAATGCCATCACTTCCCAGAATTCGTCCCTTATTAACGACACCGACGAACAGTGTAATTGAGATTTAATTTTTTTTAAATTACAACTTCATTATTATATATTCAATAGAAGTTATTTTAAAAAGTTGGAGTGGTACCTACTCCTGTAAATGGCCCACATAACAGGATGTAACCCTTTACTGTATTTTTATTAATGCCCATTTAATATGCGAGTTGTTGGCGTGCCTTAATAAATAAATAGAGAGTGAACTTACGGACTATAGATAGCGTCTCAATAGTGGCTAGGAATGCACCCATTTTACCGTATACCATGTATGCCTTGTGGTGACGGCAGAGGAAAATACAATGTCACCACCTCAAATCTCTCCCGCGGGTGTCGTACAGGGCGACTGAGGGTTAAAACAGTGATGAGAAATGGGCAGCAGCGTTAATCTTATTCCACCTAGCAACGTGGCTGATAAATGGCAATAGGCTCGCCGCCTATTACATGGGACCTAACCTAACATAATTGGCGAAAAGTGGGTGCTAATTCACCTCTGCCTATCCCTTCGGGGATATAGGCGTGATTTATGTATGTATGTGTATGCCGGCAGGGCTCTGTCCGAAGTGGCTGGCGCCGGTTTGCCTTACGACAGTCTGGATGAAGTGCGCGACCGACTCGGGCAGGTGAGCCCGGCGCTCGTCAGCTACGGGGAGGTCCAGCTCAACAACTACTTCGCCCAGGCCAAAGATCTCAACAAGGTAAGTTGCACAGTCTCTGACGTCTATTATACTAGTACGCTGGACTGTAGGTTGTCATCCGAAACATGAAGCAAATTTGATTATCGCCACCTTGGCGCTGATGGCACTGGTGTGCGAAGGTGAATGTCCACGGAACTAATATTAGAGAGGCATTTGTAATGTAAAATACAAGCAACAACAAACGTCAAATTTAGTACCCAGCCCGATCGATAGTAGAAGTATTCAGTCCAGCGTATTTAATACAATTGTCACCATCCAAAATCTCTCCCGTGGGTGTCGTACAAGGCGACTAAGGATAAATCAGTGATGTGGAATGGGCAGCAGAGTTCGTCTTATACCACCTAGACTTTTGTGTGCCCGATAAATGGCAATAGGCTCGCCACCTATTACATGGAACCTAACATAATTGGCGAAACGTGGGTACTAGTTCACCTCTGCCTACCCCTTCGGGGATATAGGCGTGATTTAATGTATGTATGTGTTATGTATAATGTTACACCCCAAAGTGTTACACTATACAGTGTTACACTATACAGTATACTATTCGATTTTAATTTTAACATTATATAAATGTTAGAAAAATTAGTACGAAGATTTTGGTGGTTAGAAAAAGAATTTCCAAAAATTATGATCTTGAGGCGGGAATCGAACCCGCGTCCGCTGCTGTCCGGGCAGGTGCCTGACCGCTCGGCCACCCAAGACACTAATTAACTTGCCGAAACTTCACTTGTCGATTCCCGCCTCAAGATCATAATATTTCGAAATTCTTTTTCTAACCACAGTGTTACACTATACAGTGTTACACTATACAGTATTACACTATACAGTGTTACACTATACAGTGCTACACTATACAGTGTTACACTATACATTATTACACTATACAGTGCTACACTATACAGTGTTACTCTATACAGTGTTACACTATACAGTGTTACACTACACAGTGTTACACTACCTACTATTATTGAGTTGTACATACAAACGTTTTTCTTTGGCACAGAGCCTGCAAAAGCCAGTGTCAGGCAAGCTTGACGTGCAACTGAAGCAACTGGAAGATTTCTTCATGACAGACACCATTAGTCGCGCCTCGCCTACTATGGCCAAGTGCGTGCAGGCCGTTCTCAAGCAAAAGCAGGCGCCATACTGAGTTGTTCTGCCGTCAGGCTCGATGCACTAAGCTGTACTTATGATTTGTAAGCAAGTTGATTGATAACGGAACCCGTGGTTGAAAAAGTATAAATAGTAATAAATAATATACTAACAGAGATAATTTAGTTTTCTTTTTTATGATTGAACATTAATTATCGATGGAGAAATTTATTACAAAGAAAAATATGTAGATTAGAAATCAAGACTATTATGCTTCGAACTTTATCTTTAGATGTTTTGTTGCAAGATTTTTGTCTATTCTGTATTTTGTTAATATCTGGGGGCCTACCGCCTAACTCGATTGCTGATGATAACTATATTGCAATGCACTGCTTACGGCTATAGCAGCCATCCTGAATTTTTAGGCGGCATGGATTTTGTGCCAAATTCATACAAAATCATTCGGTGATCAGTCGTTCAAGGCTATCGCTAACAGTTTAGGTACATTTAGTGCGAAATGACAGCATGACGTCATAAACTATAGCCTTTGCTTTAGCAATCGAGTTAGGCGGTAGGCCACCTGGTGTTTATAGTCAGTTTCATTTTTTTTGCAATATAATATGTTAATATCTATGTTGGCTTTAGTTCATCGTGCTCCTATTGCAAATAAGTAAATATTCCCGACTTCTATCGATTCAGTGTCTTTGTTTTATAATTTATCTTTTATAAAAATCTTAAAATTCATTGCCACGATGGACACTGAAACGATAGCAGTTACTTTTAGGTAATTAATAAATACAATTTAATATCTAATAGGTCTTTCTGCAATCATTTCTATATAAATGGCAATGAGAATTTCGCTTAACGTCATACATTGTGATCATTTATTTATTTAATTTAATATGTAGGCATAACAGTGTTTACTACTTTCCAACATTTATTAAAATCCTATTTGATATAAATTGATTTTAACATTATATAAAATTTAGAAATGGACCGCAGCAAAGAGGCGACAATTTGATGTACAAGGTCAAAGTTTTGTATATATGTAGTAAATGTTCGTAGTTTACAAATTATTAAACATTGTCGAACAATAATTTTGAGTTTTATTTATCCGTAACAAATAAAAACGTACCAGGAGTTACTATCGCTTCACAAAAGATAAACTTTTTTGCAAAAGTTAACCTTCGGTTTTCGAAGCTCAACTGGGATTGGGACATGTGTGTAGTATGCTGCATCTAGACCGCTGGGTTAAGGTCACCACAGAGTGAATACCTCAGGATGATCAAAGGCGTCGAGGTCGACTTAGAAAGAGGAGAGATGATCTGGAGGCATACTGCAAGACATGGATAGAATTGGCTCGGGATCGCTCGAGATGGAGAGCTGCGGAGGAGGCTTTCAAATAAAACTTGGTCGTATGGTAGTGGTAAAAAAATAAAATAGGTAGGTACATGTTTTTACACATAAAGTTATGTAGATGTGACTAAAAGTTATAACAGCAATAATAATGTTTGATTTGGAATACATTTGGATAATGTAAGTAGATCTCCTTTAGCCAGTATTTTACTGTAAAAATGAACCACAGTATAGTAAATAAGTAATATGTATATTTCATTTACTGAACAAAGTGGGGCCAACAATGGTACCATGTGGAATCCCAAATCTGACAGTAGGAAGCTGCATACATACATACATAAATCACTCCTATATCCCCGAAGGGGTAGGCAGAGGTGAACTAGCACCCACGTTTCACCAATTATGTTAGATCCCATGTAATAGTTGGCGAGCCTATTGCCATTTATCGGGCAGAACAGTCGCAGTACTATTGCTAGGTGGTATAAGAGGAACGCTGCTGCCCATTCCTCATCACTGATTTATCCTTAGTCGCCTTGTACGACACCCACGGGAGAGATTTGATTTTCTGTTATTACACGTTCAAAAAGTTGCCTGTCGAAGAAGTAGCTTCTGCACCAATAGACTGCAAGGCTTTTGACCCCCTAAAGTTTTCTAGTTAGAGGTATAGAATATTTGAGGATATGGTTTCAATAGTCTGTTCCAATACTCCTAAGCACTTACATGCATATACTTAAATCACACATTTTCTCCCGATGGGGTAAGTTAATAGGGATGGTGTTAGTAGTGTTCTATTCAGTTGTAAACAATATCGTATACAATAGAAACATCCTATTTTTTTCGAAGATACTACTTGTGCTACTAGTATATTGGAATGAAAAATATAGCTTAAGTATAAACAGCCAATTAGGTGCAGAAGCTCGTCGCCTTATATCGCTTACTATATCCAGAAGTTGAAAGTGGATCATCCCTTTAAATAATGTTATTTGAAGCGGAGATACTGCAATTAGATAGAATAAGCGAGCCGACACGGAGTGAGAAGGGAAATTGTGCGGCACTAAGACGCATGTAGAGTAACTCCACAAGCGACAGATGAGCTTTCGTCTCTGAAGTCTAGCCTGGTTTGTAAAGCGTGTAACAACGACAAATATAGAAAGTTGTATCGTAATAAAAAAATATATAAAAAAATATAATATACCAGGAGACTTTTAGGCCACTACAATATGTTCAGTTTGATGGTCTGAACGAATTCCAAAAATTTTTGCAGTGACTAAAAAGTCTCCTAGTAGGTATATCGTAATAATGCCGTGTGGTGACGGCAGAGTAGAATACAATAATTGTCACCACCACAAATCTCTGCCGTGGGTGTCGTACAAGGCGACTAAGGATAAATCAATGATGAGGAATGGGCTTTAGTGCCCAATAAATGGCAATAGGCTCGCCTCGCCCCCTATTACATGGGACCTAACATAATTGGTGAAAAGTGGGTGCTAGTTCACCTCTGCCTACCCCTTCGGGGTCTTTCCGCCTTGGTCGAATGCTCAGATTGCTGAGTATTGGCCAAGAGGTCCCGGGTTCGAATCCTGGTAGGAGCAAACTTTGTGATGACCACACATGTTTGTTTCCGAGTCATGGTTGTGTATATGTTTATGTAGTATATTTTCAACATTTATATACATAATTATATTAAAAATATGTCCGTCATCTAGTATCCATAACACAAGTGCTTAGGCTACTTACTTTGGGCTAGATGATAGGTGTGAGTGTAAAAATATTTATTATTATTTATTATATTATTATATATTATATAGGCGTGATTTACGTTTGGATATCATAATATGACAATAACTCTCTATATTTATCTAATGTAATGATATCTTGCTGCCTTGTTCCCAGTTTATCTGGGGTCGGTGCATTCTCTACCATTCATGTCACACGTCATCAAGCCATCCATTTCATTTTGATTAATATCATCCAAATAAATGACAATAAAATTTGCTAATTTGGGTCTGTTTATCGAATACCTACTAATGTTCCCTATGTCTCTCCCAAACATAAATCCATGGCCTGTTCATGAGTTCAGCCAGCTGCTTTCAATTTAGCCCAGTATAGATAGATGCCCAGCAGAGCCTAGTGCTCGAAAAAAAACATTGTTTTTTTAATTTATTACAAATACAATGAAAAGTTAAAGAATATTAATAACTGTCTGCCGCACTCAGAGACGTCAATTAACTTTAATGAGTATTTAATGTCATAAAATTTTATTCAAATCTAGACCATAGACCCGGCAAGAATAGCGACTAGTTTCGAATTGTCATTTTTTGACGTTAAGTACTCATTAACTTTATTTGACGTCTCTGAGTGCGGCAGTGTGAAAACTAAATTGTGATTGTATGTTTTCCTTGAAAAAAAATCAAAACAATATAATAAAATATACGCTTTGTATGGTGTCTTCATAAGACTTCATATTCTTCACATCTCATCTCCACTCCATGCGCAGTGGAGATGAGATGTGTGATTTGAGCAATATAATTGGTCAATTTTTGTAAGTCTCAACTCAGCTGCGCGTAGCTCCACTTCTATGAAAACGCACCCTAAGTCTGTCTCTAACAGGTAGAGCTTTATCAAAGGCCATAATTGATTGAATTAGTTCAAAATAAGCTAACTAAAGCTGTGGACTTTGAACTAACGCGGCCGTATAGCCCCGGCTCCATCAGTCAATGTCGTGCAGCAGCTTTGTTTCTGTATATTTTTGCATAAAAATAACTTGGAGCTATGGGAAATGTGACGGAAAATAATCTGATACAGCGAAGGAAATTGCGAATTATCGAACGTAGCAGACTGTAACTGTTTTATTATCTAGGTATTGCAGTGTGGTTATTTTTTAAGTGGGACAGTATGTCAAAACTCCGTAAAATGGACAGGAACCAGGAAGCCTGTATTGGTCTTTTCGATACTTTTGAAGAAAATACTTTTGCAATTATGTATAAAAGTTAGAAAAAGTATTACAAAGACAGAAACAAAGAAATTAATCATATTTTTATTAAAAATGATATACCGAATGTAATACTATAAATAATTTAAAAAAAATCTGAGATTTTTTTGCCTTCTAAGTGTAGGTACCCGGAAGCTACCGACACGTTTAGTAGGTACTTTTCGTTGAAAAAAATCAAGTGAAGATTTATGTGTAGAGACATCGTTTTTAAGTCTAGTGGTCGAGCAGATTTAATGTAAACGAGATTGGCGCTTCACTTCGCATTATAATGCAGAAGCACGTTCAATTTTGTCTGAAGTTGTGGTCGCTTTAGCCTAAGTTATGGAATTTCTCCCTTCCCTATCATATCAGTAATGGATAAATATGTAACGTAGTATATTCTATGTCTCACATTAGGTATTTTTACCACACACTCATAAGTGACAAAGTTAAATACCTAATGCTTGTGTTTCAATCCAACTCTTCCGCGGTGTCGTACAAGGTGACTATAATAAGGGTTAAGACAATAATGAATAATGTGTAGCAGCGTTCCTCTTATGCCACCTAGACGCCATTAACCAAAAAGAAGAAGAATTATAATAAGAAAAAAAATTAATAAAAGAGTATATACTCTTTTATTAAAATCGGTCAGACGTCATGATGCCACCACATTCATTCGAAGGGGACAGAACCCCAAGTTTACATGCTGCCCAGTTGACTATCCTCCTTTTATTTATGAATAGAAGAGGTCAAGCGTATCTTTCACATAAATATTTAAACAGTACCCTTTGTAGCGAAACACCACTTGACATAATTCAGCTTGCAGTCGCTATCCGTCTGGCGACTGTCCCACGCACTTGACTGCAGCGGGCCTAGCACGGGGACGTGGAAAAATCTCTCTCCACCACTTGACAGTGTTTTGTCTCGGCATTTAGTGGGAGTTAGAGCGAGAGGAAAAGATTTTCTGTCCCCCGAAAGAGATGTGTCCCGTGCTACGGGGGCAGGTACCCACCAGATGCACTCAAGAGGCACACTAACGAGACTGAGGCTATTTTGTGATTTTTTTTTCCAAAATAGGATAAATCAATGATGAGGAACGGGCAGCAGCGTTGCTCTTAAACCACCTAGCAATAGATTAGTAATGTACTGCGGCTTTTGTGCCCGATAAATGGCAATAGGCTCACCATCTATTACATGGAACCTAACATAATAGCGAAACGTAGGTGCTATAGTTCATCTCTGCCTACCCCTTCGGGGATATAGGTGTGATTTATATATATATATATATATATATATATATATATGTATATATATATATATATATATATATATATGTATTTATATATATATATATATATATATATATAGCCGTGTGGTGACGGCAGAGTAGAATACAATTGTCACCATCCCAAATCTCTCCCGTGGGTGTCGTACAAGGCGACTAAGGATAAATCAGTGATGAGGAATGGGCAGCAGCGTTCCTCTTATACTACCGTCCTGACAATGTACTGCGACTTTTGTGCCCGATAAATGGCAATAGGCTCGCCACCTATTACATGGGACTTAACATAATTGGCGAAACGCGGGTGAGAATTCACCTCTGCCTACCCCTTCGGGGATATGGGCGTGATTTATGTATGTATGTGTATATATATGTTATGTATGTATGTTTCCAACTTAAAGTGGTTACGCACTACGTCCGATCCGATTCGATTCCGTGAAAATATATGGTCCGTTGTAGCCGTAGAACAATTTCTATGGTAATTTACGCACTACATCCGATCTCTGCCCGAGTTTTCTAGACCAATAATTTTTCACGGATTCGGATCGGACGTACTGCGTAACCACTCTTAAAGATGTGTCAAGAACCAGACAGAAAGAATTAAATTAGCATCGGATTTGAGAATCTACAAACTTGATGTGGGTACATTTTAGAGCTTAGTATCAAAGCCATCTTCCAAGAAAGCTTTGTAGATTTACAAATCTGTAGCGGAAAGCTTAGCTATTGTTTCTTAATATACTACGATACTACGAATCAGTTACGATGGGACTGGCATGTCTCAATATTTACATGAATCCTAAAAAAATAAACAGAAAGGAAAATATCGATATAATAACACATGTAAAGTACCTAGTTAACGTTAGTAGAATCGAATTTTGGAGTGGGTGATTGTTATGATTTTAAGAAGCCCTATAGTAATGACAGACCTGAATACTATTGTCAGTGTCACCACCCCCAATCTCTCCCGCGGGTGTCGTACAAGGCGATGATGTAGGTATGTAGATTTGACTAAGTTCACTTGACTGTAGTCGTTGTTTGAGACCGACGAGTTATGGACTACGTCCAGCTGTGGTCATGTAGGTCTTGAATTACAAGGAAAGGAAGAACGGACATCATTAAAAAAATAATAATTTTTGTTTATTTATGTACCTTTTTCGGTACATGTACTTAGTGAATAATTTGGTAGCTTTAACGATTATGTTTAGCTTTAAGATTTTGCTAAAATTTCATAATTATTCTTTCCATCAAACAATTTCAAAGAATTGAAATATGAAATCCAAAATACACGTAAACAACTTTACCCTGACTAACATAAATAAGCAAACGATTAGTCAACTTGTAAGAGATTTTAACGATTTGTAACCTCAACTTGTGCTTAGTTCGAAGTCGCCCAGAATCGGTGCCATCTGTGCACCGTTTAAATTAAAAGTAATTTTCTTATGCAGAATTAATTAATGACTAACGAGCTCAATAGGGTTCATCAGGCGGAAGCGAGGGAGAGTGACGCCAACACGATAAAACCTACTGAAGGAAAAGGACAGAGGACATAGAAGCTGGAGTTGAATGAATTTATGGCGGTCTATTTAGTAGCGCTTCAATTTGGCGCGAGCGAGGTGGCGGGTTAGGTTGTGCGACTCCCGCTACAAAAAGCGCGCGAAACGTATCGTGTATGTGATTGAAAACTTTTTGGATAAAGTTTTTTTTTTCATTTCCTCGTGTGCTTGTTGGTTTAAAAAAAAATGTGATGTGCGTTTGTTATTAAAGCTAATTATTCTGGAGTTCATGACGCGATGAGGATGAATTATTAGTTACAAACAGTAACGATAAGAGTGTAAACCGGAGTATATTTTGATGTGATTCATAAGAAGCGAGGACAAAAATAACTACAAGAATATCAGAAATAACGTGTCGCCCAATCATTTTTTAATAAAATGCTCAATCTTAAAATTTCGGTAAGAAAATATTTTTTTATGAATAGGTACATTTAGATCTTATATACATTTTGATATAAGTCCTATACATATTTAGGTTATTTCGTGTGCACTCTTTTCATTGCATAAATTGAATGTGAATATATTATCGATATACCATCAAAACTATCATATAAAGACATGTAAATGTTTCGTTATCTTCATTTATTCAAAATAGATCTATTATTAAATGAATTTTACAAATAAGTCCTTATATCGCATCTTGAGTATAAAAGAGACACAAGTCAAAAACGGCTTTCTTGCAAAAATAAGTCTTAAAACTACATTTTGAATACTCGTATTAACTAACTCCTCCGAAACGGCTTGACGGATTACGATTTTTTTTTGTGTATATTTAGGTAAGTCAGAATAGGTCGTAGACTATTTTCATGCGCATATGTAGTATTTCTATATAGAGAAATATTGTTGATGTTTTAGATGAAAAATATATTTTTTTTTCTTTCACGGACCGGTTACGGGAAGTCCCGGTATCGACGTATTCGACGGCCGCCTTGGTCGAATGCTCAGATTGCTGGGTATTGGCCAAGAGGTCCCGGGTTCGAATCCTGGTAGTGGCAAACTTTGTGATGACCACAAATGTTTGTTTCCGAGTCATGGTTGTGTATATGTTTATGTTGTATATTTTCAACATTTATATACATAATTATATTAAAAATATGTCCGTCATCTAGTATCCATAACACAAGTGCATAAGCTACTTACTTTGGGCTAGACTAGTTAGATAAATAAATAAATAAAAATATTTATTTATTAATTTATCTGGTTTTAATAAAAACTCCTCCGTAACCGGTGCAACTTGAGAAAATATATTTTTGGTTACCCATATATTGACTGGCTTTGGAGATATTTTACGCAGTCACAGGTCAAGCCCGCTAAGCCACTGCGCCATCGAGTTCCTCTACCTACACTCCTCTCCTGCCCTTATAACATAGAACCTAACATAGTTGGCGAAATGTGGGTATTAATAATTGTGATGAAAGGACTTTATGCTGGTATTTTTACAGGACGAATAAAAACGAAGTGAGGACAATGTCTTGAGTTAGCGCACCTGAAGAGTCGGCGGGCAGTGCCACAATGGGGATATCCAGTGTCCGAAGTACGGATTCCCTGAGGGGAACGAGAATATGGCAGGGTTTTCTACTTCTCGCCACAACTGTGATAGTCTGCGTAAATACTCAAGGTAAATAACATATTTTTAAATAAAATGTTTAAAAAAATCTTCATGATTCTAACGATAATACAGACGGATCGTTTTCGCTTCTGAAATCTGAAAATTATGATATTTATTATATTACATAAGATATAGATATATTTACTTTTATAGGATAAGTAAATTTTGTCAAGCCACTTTAATAAGGGAAAAGTTATATCGATACTTTTAAATTTTTATGATTAATAGCGTTTTTTAATTTAAAAGACGCACGATTAAAAGAAGACTTAGGTCGTATTTATTGTTATTGTAAACATACGTAAATTATGACTGAATACTTATCTGCTTTTATAAAAATAATGCCTATAGTATAGATAAGGTTAATAAACCGATTTGGACAGCTCATTATTTTATTAATTTCGAGCAGTCCTTAGAAGGATAAGATTTCACCTCCAATTTTACAAATACACTCATGTAGCTATATAAGATTATTATAATCTAATAACGAATAGTAGTTTTGCTTACGAGGCTTAGAATTTTAACATATTTTTCCACATGCAAAATGTCTAATTTCCACGCCTCGTAAGTAAAACCTTTCGTAGATAGATTATAGAAACCCAGCGGCAGTGCTGTATGTATTGCGATGGTGTTGGTATTTGTTGCATTTGTAACGTTCGCCAGAAATAACGGCGATGTGAATAAATATTCTTCAGCGATGCGCCTCTATCCCTGCTGTTCATCCAGCGAATAACCTTATCTAAATGTTTTCCAGGAAAATTATTGCAACCAGAAGATTACGGCTATATTTTGCATATCTAATTCAAGCGTTGCTTATGAGGGCTACAAGAGAGAGGGTATTAGCAAAATGGACGATAGTATGCACTAAGGCATTACGTTATGATCCGGTTAGGTATAAAATATAACTATAATTAGTACAATCGCTGTCATCTAGCGTTTCCTATAATTTGGTCTCATTGAGATCGGCTGCGGGCCTATTATTGAACAGGGTCCACTATGCAATTATCCAATTCAGCTTTCTCTTTTAATCTGTAATTCAATATTCCTGTCGCAGAAATTTCTAGTGCCGTAACTTTTGCGATCGATTATAACGCTTTCTTATTTTGAAATTATTGAAACTGAGCGAATTTGAGAGTTCTTACCACAGCAAAAGGCTGTCATATTAGAAAAAAATGTGGTATGTTTTGTGTGATGTTTCGTCTTAGATACTTATAAGCACTTCTTCCGAAGATTTTATAGAAATCATGCTATGACAATTGGGATAAATGTTTTCTGCGTTACAATTAAATATATTTCATGCAGGCAGTACTAAAGTTGTGCAGTGTCCTTTTAATACAAATGGTTTTCATGTTAATTATTGTAACAAAATACTTTATGTCAAGCCGTAATGGTTTTTTAGGAATTCTGTTTCTGTTCAGGTATCATAGTAGGCGATGGAGGGTTTACAAGTATCTATTACCGATACCCGAACGAAGGGGTGGTAGCAATTGTAATATGCTCTATCACGCGAAAAATATGATGAAAACACTACTAAATAGTAAAAATACTAAATATAGTACTAGTCGTGACTGTGCGACGGCAGACCTGAATACAGTTTCCACCCGTCGGAGCTGGTTTGGAAGAAAATTCCCAAATGTATTGTATCTGTTTGTTTCTTCTAGTGCTTATTGCTATAAACACTGATTCACGACTATAAAGACGTTGACACAACGAATAAAATAGACCGTTAAGAGACGGGATAGATCAAAGCTGAGTGATACGGCCATCTGTAACTGTCACAGGCATTTTATTGTGGCTCTGCAGCAGCTGTTCCGACCCGCTCCAGTCCGATTGTAGTTGACGTCTGTCCTATAAACAAAATATTTTTGTTGGAATACTTTATTGGGTAATTTTTCATTTCAGATATATCGATGTGCTGCACTAAAGCTGAGGGGACTTGTCGCAGTGTTTGTGAAAAGGTATGATGGATATGAATTATTATTAGGAGTAATAAGTATGCTGCGATGTACTTCCGTATGTATTCAAGTATTATGACTTGCATAATTTAGAATCGAATATTAAGTATGCTTTGTATGACGAATAAAATTTATTTTTTCGTCATTAATAAATGATAACATTAAAAAATTCATTCATTCCTTGTTTGTGTTTAAGATTTTTTAATGCCCTACATTTAGCCCTCCCTTTAGATTAGCCCTACCGGAAACCAAAACAACTCCCTAAACTTTTAAAACTTTTATTTAATTTAGTTTATTTATCTGTATATAAAATAGGTCTAGTATTGATTTGACTCCATTATTAATCAAATACAAATTATTTGCCTTTATTTAAAGGAATTTTCTAAAATATTCTAAAATCGTAGCTCATGTGCGTTACTACAGGAAGTTTTCATTATTCCCTGTGTGCTTGACCCGATCGTGCCATACAAACAAGTGAGGCTAAGCGATATCAGAAATTCCTTACAAGCTCCGTTTAGAGAATGTTAATCGTGTCTACGAGAATTTCCAATCAAACTGTTCACTGGAAAGCTAAATTGACTAATTAAGCAGATTTATTGCTTCCCCAAAGTTTTGTCGGTTAATATTTTTAACTCGCCCGCTGTAATGGGGTCATCCGATATTTTTTCATAATACAAAGTACGAGATAAAACACTTCTTTGATTTCTTTTCACAGAAACCTAAGCGTAGTCTTTGATCTAATTCAAACAGCAGGAGGATAGAGTATAAATGAAATGACTTGGACGGCATACGCTTAGATTTTCCGGTGTTATTGAAGAGACAGACGATAACTCTTAGGGTTCTTTGGATTCACCGTGCGGGAGCCGGGTCCATAGTGTGGCAGAGGGGGAAGTCAGTGGCGCTTGGGACTTGTGTAGGTTAACGGGGCCTCTTCACAACTATTCAACACTCACCATCGCCACCCCGATTTCTCAATATCTACATACATACATAAATCACGCCTATATCCCCGAAGGGGTAGGCAGAGGTGAACTAGCATCCACGTTTCGCCAGTTATGTTAGGTCCCATGTAATAGGTGGCGAGCCTATTGCCATTTATCGGGCACTAAAGTCGCAGTACATTGCTATTGTTAGGTGGTATAAGAGGAATGCTGCTGCCCATTCCTCATCATTGATTTATCCTTAGTCGCCTTGTACGACACCCACGGGAGAGATTTGTAGAGAGATTTGGGGTGGTGACAATTGTATTCTACTCTGCCGTCACCACACGGCACTCATTTTTCATGAAATTTCATTTCTCAATATCTGTCTAGCCATATTTGATAAGATCCCGTGAGAGCCGCCTTAGTTAGACACACGTTCCAGTGTAGAACTTACGAAAGCTCTAGACAAGTTAAGGTCTTTTAGTAATGACTTAAGGGATTTAGCTGGTATACCCTTCGCTCCAACCTCAACAGCATACAAACCAACGATGTAGCCATTTTTTGTTATTTGGCTTGATTGTTATAGGATCCTATTGGTGCCGTATGAAGTCGGCTGACGTCTTTAATCAGGAACCACGCCAAGTCTCCTGGTGTCGTATTCTGAGAAAGCGCGTCGACTGAATAAAAGTAAAATTATGTGTAAGAGGAGACCGGCCGGTATGCACTAATACACTCGTATTTAATTCTGTCTTGTTAGGGGACGTGACGGCCGCTTCCTCCCCGACACACCGTTTGAATAAGTTACACGTTAGCCACCGCTTTCTTTCATACTAATATAAACATTCGGTGTATCGTGCTGTTACCAAATTGATTTAATCTTCTTTTGTTTTTGGAGTTTCAAATGTTTTTTTCAGGGTTTTACCCCTTTCTGGCGGAAACGTAATTTAATATTATTCCAGAATTTTAGGTTGCCACTTATAAAACTGTGTAATAAAGTTTTAAAAACATATTTTGTGATTACGCAAGCATTTGACATTGACGAGGACGAATCCATCTTACTAAGTGGGGCCTCGTTAAACCCGCTATTAAAAGTCTAACCCTCATATCCCTTTGCTTGATTGAAGCAATAATAAAAGTGAATAGACAAATGATTAGAGGACATATTGGAGTGTAATTACAACGTATTTGATACAGACATGTCGTTTGCTATGCCGGGTGGTGCAATTTGTGTTACTTGCTCGGGTCACGGGGTAGTATCTTTAATGGTTTAACGACACAGCCATATTGTATGAGGGGACAGGGTAATGACACTAGTGTATCTGTAATGGCTAGTCTTTCAGTCACGGAAATATTGTTGGACTACTGAAAATTCTATCAATTCAGAATAACTACCTGGAAACGTTTTCATAGAAATGGTACGTTCTCTTTGTTGTTTTGTGTTGTAGTTTAGCGGTGTCTTTTATTTGTATTAGTGTGGTTATATCATTTTTCTTTAAAATAGGTTTTTGAATTTGTTATACGTTGTGAGGTTTCATAATATGCTTTTTGATTCTGGACAAAAATCTATCGGAAGAAGTCGCCGTGAACTTTAGAAAGACAGAGTCGAGAGTGATATCCCGGAGTTTCCTGTAAAAGATAAAACTAGACGCAGTAACGAATAACATAACATCAGAATTTGTATTTCATATGAAATAAACGATTAGAGAATTACCACACGTACGGTACAGTATAGTACGTACAATACACAACGTATGTGGTTATCCGAAAGAGTCTTATAACTTTTGTTTGAGTATTAAATAACCTATATAGGAGCTTATGAAATAGCAGTGATGATGACTTACCTACATAAATATAATAAGAACACCAACACTCCTGTGGTAATTTAGCTCCTTAAATAGGGTTGAAACATGTCCGTGATTTGAGAGCTTTTTCGTGTATATCATCTATCGAGATGAGTGAAAAGTAAGCCTTACAATGACGGTCTCTATGAGTGTTGGGGTTAGGCAGGCCACAGGCGGCACAAACTGAAATAAATCCTATTATAGCGGTACCTATTACAATTTGCTTTTTCGTGTTGAGATGTTTGGGTTGTAAATTATATAGGTAAATAATCATACCAATAAATACTATATTTGTTCCCTCAGTATACTATCTTCATCTTTAAGCTACGGGAATCACAATACCGCTCGATCTTACACAATAAATTCGTTGAGCTGCTCATTCACTTTATTGTCTTAATTAGTAAAATAATCAATAAAATCAACAAAACAATCAGGTATAGAGTCTTTCAGTTTGTCCTAAGCAAGAGGAAGTAGAATTTAGTAAACCTATTATAATTTTTTTAAAATCTTTTTATGGATAATAAAGCTGATGCACAGTTTGTTTAGCTATGTTATAATAATATTTTTTTAAATGTCCAAATTGTGTCAACCCTAAGATCGCGTATTAACACGCTCGTAGTAGATACTTGACGCATAAACATCTGTATTTATTGGTCTACCAACTACCAATGGCGTGTAGCGCATAGCTCAATGAAACCAACTTGTGAAATATGAAATCAGCAGGATGTTGACTTGTTTTAATACGTTTACGACCGTGTTTATGGTCCGGTATTTAATTTTCTCGCGTTTTATGTACGCTTTATTACACACTTATTAGAACCTTTAGAAAGAGTTATTCTACTTACATATTAACTGTTGGTTTTCCAATGGAAACAGATTACTTTATTTATTATTCATTTATCCCACAACTATCATCTGCTCAGTGTTCAGCTGAATTGCCTTTGTTAATGGTTACTAGATGAGATAACTGCTTAAACATACCTATAATACCAAAGAGTAGAGAATAATATCTTTGTTCGACACGCAAAAATTTGATTTAATTTTAGGAGACATACATATTAGAAGACGACCTTTTTATACTTTAATAAATTAGTTTGAATGAAAAAAAAACAGTTTTACACACTGTACCATTCTAATGTTATGGTTAACAGTGGTTAACAGCGTGAAATTATTTACTATAAGCCATAAAATAAAACTACTACTTGTTGGTGTGTTTACTTTAAGCCCTTATAATATTAATGGAGGTAATCATTCAATTACTTTAATGTTTAATAAAATTCCTAGCTTCCGTTCGAAACTTCGTGTATCTGTACTGGAGTATTAAAAATTAAGGTATACTAGTAACGTACCTATAAGGAATCCCCTGAGTATCCCAGAAGGATTACCCAAATAAAACAAATTCAAATCGCTATATACCCATCAATATAAACTAAATACAAATATAAATAATTGTTTAGTATTCATTGACGCGGGTTCGATTCACGCATCAGGACAATAATTTTTGAGATTTTTCTGAACCTTTTTCTTTAAATATAATCAATTCCAAGAAAATTACATACATACACACATAAATCACGCCTATATCCCCGAAGGGGTAGGCAGAGGTGAACTAGTACCCACGTTTCGCCAATTACGTTAGGTCCCATGTAATAGGTGTCAAACCTATTGCCATTTATCGGGCACAAAAGTTGCAGTTCTATTGCTAAATGGTATAAGAGGAACGCTGCTGCCCATTCCTCATCACTGATTTATCCTTAGTCGCCTTGTACGACACCCACGGGAGAGATTTGGGGTGATGACAATTGTATTCTACTCTCCCGTCACCACATGGCTAATGCTAATGAAAATTACATTTATATGAAACCCCATTACACAAATAATTAGTCACCAATGCGCACTGGGTCAGTGTGGTGGGTTATATTTATATCCTTGCATCAAGGGAAAATCTGTGCCCCAGCAATGGGGTCATTAAAGGGGTGGTGACGATGACCTATCACTTGGGAGTTTTATTTTTCAAAATATTGTTTTTATTATTACAATTGATTGAAGATATTACTGGAACCGGTAATTAAGACTTACTTGTATGGGTTTGAGATTGATTGCGGGATATGCCACACAGTAAGTACCTACCTATTACGCATTCGAGTCTATTGCCATGCCATTACTATTCAAGACGGGCCGCTTCTCATCGCCATGCCCGAGCAACATGACATCACCACCCAGAGGATGGTGTGAAATATTTTTTAACCTCACGTCTCCAATATGTGGCTGCGTCCGTCAGCGGCTAGTTCAAAGACAGCGGCCCCTTTGATGTCGCAGCAAATGACCTAGGTTGTCGCAGTTCCAACAGCTGTTCTATATTTATTTATAATTCATCAAAACGGTACATGGGAGTTGTTTTCGGGCACTGTGCGAATAGGTACTTCCTTCTCACCTCACTAAACCATTTTATCGATACTTTGAAGTATCGTAGCTTATTAGTAGCAAGTGGAAAAAGTTATTTCACGGAAATTCTTCATAGATAATTGTTTTTTTGTTGTTGATACAATTGTGGTACCTACACAATCACAAAATAATGAAAAAAGCATGATTAAGTCAAAATGTAATACCGGTACGAATATTTATAATGTAATACCTAATTTATCTGTGAAAATATATTATACGAATAATAATTGGTATGTAACTGTGCGATTACCCATGTTATCTATTTTTTATCCATTAAATACCATGTAAAGTTCTGTATTTAAATAATAGAGAATGTGCACATTAGTACATCACAAGAGACCACGTGTTATTGTTATTATTAGGGCCTGTTTCACATTCGACAAGTAAGTTCTAAGTAGCGTACTTCGCAGATCATTTGACAGTTGTAATATGATATATATGTCAATTGAACTGTAAAGTAAGCTACTTCGAACTTACTTGTCGATTGTGAAACAGGCCCTGAGTCTTATAAAATCGGAAGATGCTACGATTCGATATTAATTTAACCGTGCATTGGCTCAAACTTAGCTGATAATTTTATGACATTGCAATAATAGAATTAATTAAAAATAAAAAAACCTAGTGTGGAATATTTTCATTAATAAGATATTAACATAAATCAATCAATGAGGCATTGTTCAGAAGAATGTAGCAAACATAGTAATCTCCGGTTCAAGGTGATTGAAAATAGATTATGTATTCGCTTTCTAGTCGCTTACTTTTCAATTTGTGTTGTTATAATGTCTACTAATTCATTACGTTTGTCATTCATACATACATACATAAATCACGCCTATATCCCCGAAGGGGTAGGCAGAGGTGAACTAGCATCCACGTTTCGCCAATTAGGTTAGGTCCCATGAAGCCTTTTGCCATTTATTGGGCACAAAAGTCGCAGTACTATTGGTAGGTGGTAGAAGAGGAACGCTGCTGCCCATTCCTCATTGCTGATTTCCTTAGTTGCCTTGTACGACACCTACGGGAGAGATTTGGGGTGGTGACAATTGTATTCTACTTTGCCGTCACCACACGGCGTATATAAATACTATGATAAATACGCTGGACTGAATACTTCTACTATGATCGACCTGGGTACCAAATTTGACGTTTGTTGTTGCTTGTATTTGACATTACAAATGCATCTCTAATATTAGTTCCGTGGACGTTCACCTTCGCACACCAGTGCCATCAGCGCCAAGATGGCGATAATCAAATTTGCTTTAAGTTTTGGATGACAACCTACAGTCCAGCGTACTAGTTTCATAGAGGTCAGTGACTGTACAACTCTGCCGTCACCACACGGCAAATTCGACATCAATGCGATAATTTAATATAAAAATCTCGTGTCACAATGTTTGTTATCGAAGCGGGTTGACCGATTTTTATGAAAATTGTTGTGTATATTTAGTAGGTCTGAGAATAGGCCGTAGGCAATTGTTTTATACCCCTAGATAATAAAAGCAAAACGTTTGCCGAGTAAGCTATAGTTTATAAATTCTTCAGGTGATTCAGCATCTTCATACATGTATAGGTAAAGACTGTTATGACTTTTTTCAAATGTACTTAATAGTGAAGTTATTAAAGCTTTTTCAAATTCAAAACCTTCATTTGTCACAAAAATACCGAGGCCGCTTGTCCTGCCGGCACATCGCATTTTATCGCTTCCGAACATCCCATTATTATGTAGTGGAGTGTCACTGACAGGACTGAGGGGAGTAGGGGTCGGGGGAGGGTGTGAGTGTTTGGGGAATTTCTTCGGGTCGTTAATCACGAGCTTGTCAGCGCACGTGACGTCGACGCCTCAGCCAAACTTTATTGCGACATGAGTTTAGAGGAAGACGTAGTATACTTCCCCAAGTCGTAAAGGTCCCAAGAGTTTTTAAATGAATGTATATGTAAAATTAATATAAATTAAAATGTGACGTCGTGGTGCGGACAATAAGTGAGATAAGAAAAATGCTTACAACAAGCGGGCACTGTTTAGAAAACAGTTGTAAAAATGATGAAAAATAAATGAAAAATAGAGTCATGAAAATATTTTGACGAAACAGCTCTCTTTGAGGCTGTGAGAAAGTATGTTAGTGTTGTAAAGTTTGTTCAACGCCCGAGGTGCACAATGCAGAGGTGCAAAGTCGCACGGCCAGTAATGGTTAACTTTTTATTATTATTTCTATTCTAGAGCAATATTTTATTTTATTTCTAGAGCAATTTTTCCCAAAACGTAATTTTTTTCTGTTTCTGTTAACATATACACAACCATGACTCGGAAACAAACATTTGTGGTCATCACAAAGTTTGCCCCTACCAGGATTCGAACCAGGGACCTCTTGGCCAATACCCAGCAATCTGAGCATTCGACCAAGGCGGCCGTCATAGAGTGTTGATAGATATTTATTTACGAGGAAAGTAGGGGGGATGATATATGGGACTTTCCTACTCCGTAATAATTATTTAAGAGAAAAAAAAAACAATGTTTAACTATAAAATACTAGCGTGAATCTGTTTAATTGCTCCTTGGAATAACAAACAAAATAATGACCATCAAAGCCGAGCCGAAGTTTGTAAATAAATCAAATTTCTAGAATATGGCATCAGGGGACATCACAGAGTTACTTCAAAGTGATGAAACGATCTGATTCCGCCCCTTGATTGCCGAGTGTGTGCCGTGTTCGCTATTTTAGAACTAACACTCGCTAGCTTTAGTGAAATTCTTGTAAGGGTTGTCTAATCCATAAAGGTACTTCACTAATAACTGTAAAGCTCCGTTAAATCCTATCAAGAGTGTAGTAAAATGACTTCGGCTATAGGATCCTCTTAATCAAATATTCTGAACGTTGTCAAAGCAGGATACCTCGAACATTGCGTATAGCCGTGTATTATTGACAATCGAAATTGAGTGAGATTAAATTGTCCAGACTACAAACAAATTATCTACATCAACACCGTACTCTAGACAAACATATATTTAACCAATAGGAAAATTTGTTAGAACTTTCAGTCAAATATTTTCAACCGAATTTCTATAACAAATTAATGTCGCCATCAACCCTTTTAATATCCTCACTGATTTGGCACAGGCCTTCCATATGAATGGTAGAATCTATGGAGAATAGGTGATAATAAAATGTAACCCACCACCTCGTCCTAGTACAGATTAGTGGGTACTTATTATAAATTAATGTAATCTGGTGTAACATGTTATTCGGGGACGGTGAACACGTAAAATTATTGTTACGACGAACATTCTTGCCATGTGTCCCTGAAAGGGTTGAAGTATTTTTTGGTTACAGCCGTTGAAAAATTAACTGCCTACTTAAGAATAGGGCAAGTTGTCTCGTAAATAAGTAATTAAAAATAAACAATAAACTTCTCAAACATGCGGCACCCCTACAGTGGTGTCTCTTGTGGCAATAATTACTGGTTGGTGTTTGTAAACTATTTAGGGCGTCAGACGGCAGTCGGTTGAGTTTTATTCTGTCAACTGTACCCTTTGTGTTTTAATTAGCACTGCAGTCGAGATCTTCATTACGTTTTGCGGCTTAGAGCCGTTTTACAGGCGACACGGGAAACACGGGATGAACATAATTCATATTAAAGCTGTAGTCTCAATAGATAGGTAGAATAAGGTATAATTGCTGACGAGTCTTTTCGGCAAAACTATTTAACATTGATTGAATCCTAACAGCAAAGAAAAAAATCTGAAAGGTAATGAATTAACTATTGAGGTAAAATTGTGTCTCTACAACAATTGCAGTACATATTATTGCACAAGTTTGCCCTAGAATATTTGGCACCATTTTCCGTAATCTAGATAATGTGTAAAATGTCTTGTAATTCGGATTTGAAGATACACATATTATGTAAACAGGATTAAGTAAGTGACGCCGCTGGATTGTACTTTGTATGAGTAATAATTTTTAGACGTGTTAATGTATTAAAGATTCTTTCCGATTTTAATTTTAACTTTATATAAATGTAAGAAAAAATAGTACAAAGATTTTGGTGGTTAGAAAAAGAATTTCGAAAAATTATAATCCCGCCTCAAGTTCTTAATTTTTCGAAATTCTTTTTCTAACCACCAAAATCTTTGTATTAAAGATTCTTATCAACAATAAACATTTCTTTGGTTTTTTTTTCGAGAATTTGTAGCGGCTTTCAATAGAGAAATAATGTAATTAACTAATAACCAAGTTATAATTGATAATTATCATTGAAAAGCTAATGGTACTTTCGCAAAATAAAATAGTTAGTAGAAAGAAAAGGCAACAACCGTTTCAAAGAAACAACGCGATCAAGATAACTCGCAGTCGTAATCCTGAATTGAATCGTTAAATGCAATTGTACAGCAGTAAATTTTTATTATTACGCCATTGCAGACAAATTGCTGTTAACTACTACGCTGTTCAATTGTGAACTTTGTGCGATGGCGACAAAGAACTGTGGGCATGTGATTGTTCGCCGGACAGTATCTAGATGCAAAACGTTAGCTCGGGGTGCGCTCCGAATCTTAATAGATTCATTGTGAGTGTCCTTTCCAGGGTGCTGTAGCATTTGTCACAGCTACGGGTTTTGGTATCTATCTATAAAATCCACTTACTTTGATTTAGATCTTAGCGGAGACCGGTATCTGTGCAGTCACCTGGCAGCCAGGGAAATTAACTTGTGTCTGGTGTCGGTTCATTTTCTTAATCGGCTAATTTATCTACCTCGTCCTGCAAGTTGTACGCAGTTAGATATTGTGGAACAAGTTCTTGTTGTAAAACGGCACGGAAGTTAAAAAGTTGCACGTGTTATCGTGCATCTCTGTTTTTGCATGTTGTATTTTTTGTGAACTAAATACCATTTCAGATATTTTGATATTAGATTCACTTGCTCCAAATGCAAGATTCGTTTCACAATATAGCAGAATTTGAGATTAAATACGATGTTTCTTATACACTCAAGGTTTCTTCAAATGTCTCGATTGCGTTTTTCCAACGAAATTAAGCTTTTTTGAAATAAAAAGTTTAAAAAATTGTGACTTATATCATGGGAAACGATGATAAGATGGTACAAGCTCGCCTAGAAGATGCCTGTTCACTCTGGACTTGAAGATGCCCAGAATTTACTGATCCGGGAAACCAGACCTCGGCAAAGAGTTTCACTTCTTAGCTGTTAGCCGAATAAAACAGATAAAAGTATTTAAAGCCATAGTTTTCCAAAGAACATATCATCATTATCATCATCACTAGCCCTTTAATGCCCCCACTGCTGCGGCATGGGCTTTCCCAATGGATGCAAGAATATATGGAGATTGGACCATAACCCACCACCCTGGCCTAGTGCGGGTTGGTGGTTATTATCGACTGCAGATGCAGCCGTGACCACCGTTTTAACGTGCCTTTCCGAAGCACGGAGGAACTCGAGATAATAAATGTTCGGTCACCCATCCAATGACCGGCCTTAGCGAACATTGCTTAATTTACTCAATCGCCGGCCAAGCGCACTATGCCACTGGGCTAGCGAGCTCCTCTGTCCAAAGAACACAATACATTGAAAATACTATAGCCTGATTCTTACATTTGACATCACCCTTGAAAATAATGGAGGTAGGTATAATATAATTATTGATATGCGGCGGTTCCCGGAAAAGGTTGCCGGTGAGGCATGCGACACGTAGTTCGATGCCGTTCACGTAGGTGCGGTGCGTGTCCGCCTAACGCTGATGGGGTGTCACGTCATCGCTGGGACGCTTTGTGGGATACGTGCCAACCAATTTAATGTAGATGTGATCATTATATTTTATTGTAAGGTTTTTATGCAAGTCTAATTCAGTAGGCTCATTTCAGAAAGTCACCGGTTAAATTACTAGAAGAATTTTTGGACTTACTTACCTAGAGGTTACCAGATAGGCATAAAGCCCGTGTAATTAAATAAAATAAATAAATAAATGTCTTTTTTATATTTTAGAATAATGTATATTTTATTGTTATGTATTGAGTTAAATATATTTATGTTTGAAATACGTTTGTATTAGTAGAGTTGGTCGGTGTTATTAGTAGAATGCAATTATTACTAGTCAAAGGAATTTGCTGAAATGTTTTTTTATCAATGCGTATCTTTGTAAAAATATATTAAACATTAAAAACGAATGCCACCGTGTGGTGACGGCAGAGTAGAATACAATTGTCACCACCCCAAATCTCTCCTGTCTGTGGATGTCGTACAAGGCGACTAAGGATAAATCAGTGAGGAATGGGCAGCAGCGTTAGTCTTATTGGTATAAGAATGAACTAGCAATGTACTGCGACTTTTTGTGCCCGATAAATGGCAATAGGCTCGTTACCTATTACATGAGAACTACGAATGACATAACTTGAGAATCCATGGACAAGATAAAATTATATGAACACCTTCCATCAGACTAGACGTTAGATTAATATCAGTCCATATTTATTTTATAATAATAGGCACAATTTTATTAATATCGCTGCCAGAAACAGGATACAGTTACTATTATGTTATGGCTCCAAATATGCCGGGGAGCTTTCTGGTGAAACATAGGTTAAAATTAATCACAATCAGCATTTTATGGCGTGTCGCCTCGCTCTGTCGCCATTGACAAACGGCTGGTGCGGATTGAATATTAAACGGGGTTTTGAATGTGCGCCCCGGTATGTATTATCAAAATACGAGGAACGACTTCAGACCATCCTTGCAGCTTCGAATGTTCTGAGAATTGATACACGAGTGAATAAAACATTCTTATTATTATTATACATAAATAGTAGATTTTCCATCAAGTGCACAAAACGAATCACCGAGACTTTTAGCAGCCCGAGCCCAAGGCGAGGGCTGATAGTAATGTCGAGGGTAAAAATCGTTTTGTGGACGAGTTAGAAACTCTGCATTTCACTTCGATTGCGAGGAAATAGAACAGTAGTTTATCATAACATGTCTTAAAATTCAAACTAAAATTAGTACTGTTTTGAATCTTCTTCTTCCTGCCCTGTTCCCAGTCTATCTGGGGTCGGCGCAGTATGTTTCCTCTTCCATTCATATGTCAGACGTCATCAAGCCATCCAATCCCTTTTGATTCATATCACCCATCCCACCGTAAAGGTGTTAGTGATGAATGAATGTATAGAAAAGAGACTGAACGGACCATGTCGAGAGACCCATGAACGGAGAGAGTGATTAGAATGACAACATTCTATTCCATACTGCTCAAGGTGTTGGCTTAGGTTTTACAGCCGGCCGCCTGCCTGACACCAACCCTCTTTGGGTACGCTGTTGTTGGTGGTTTGCCCTCCACCATTCGGGTGCCCCAAGGTGCTTATTGGTCTACACCGGGCAATCTCCCTTAGTCGACTCATACGACACCCACGGGATGAGTTGGGGCTGGCCTATTCTACGTTATTTGTTCGCTCCCAGGCCAGCATAGAAGGCCCCAGGCCAGCATAGAAATAATAAAATAACAACTTTTATCTCTGAATTTCTTATTTTGTTTGGCTGCATGGCTTATTTTCTTTGCCTTAATATAGACATATTTATCAAAGAGAATACAATACTACGTAAGAATATTTATGAGTAGATACGAATTCGATTTTGTGCAGCCTATATCCTGCATAAATAAGCACTTTCAGAGCATGAGAAGTGAAAAGGTACTTAAAGCTTTGAAAGTTATCCTTATCAGTCCTTTTAATGTCAGAACAGGCTTTCCTTATAGATTGATGAATATAGGGAGATTGGGCCATAGCTCAACACGCTGGCCCAGTGCGGGTTTGGTGGGTATTAACGACTGCAGAATATTATAAACAATGCTAGACTAGTTCATAGATATTTGAAATAAAACAACTTTTACGGATAAGACTCGCGTATAATTTGGTGTTTGGCATATTAATTATTTAACCCGACGTTTCGACCAAACACCAAATTATACGCGAGTCTTATCCGTAAAAGTTGTTTTATTTCAAATGTGTAGTGCTCGTGCAAATATAAGAAAACATTATAGTTCATAGATACTTAAAATTAACCATATAATACGTTATCATAATTTGTTCGCTCTCCCCTTTCTAGTTGATAGTTTCTAGACGTCCCACCTCTTTTTGATAATGATATCTGTAAACAAGTCTTTGAGGAAGGAAGAAATCATTATTCCATTCCATTTATTTATGCTTAATGCACCACAATTAGATTCATTATTGAGTCATCTTACGATGTTATTGCGTATTGTCCAAAAAGGATTTGTGGTTTCTCATCAATAATATAATGATACATATAATGATATTTCAAATATAATATCATTGGATACATATAACAATTTATCTCCTTTTAAGGATTATGTCATGTATTCTATGGTATAGTAGAAAACCTATATAATATAGGTGTAGCTTAAAAAAAAATTGATACCAGAAATAAGGACACATTATTAATAGTTTTTGTAAAGTCTGGAAAAGTTAACTGTATTAATGGAGCGCTCGGTCTGCGATTGCGTAAACCGACCAATGTTTGCTAAGGCCGGTCATTTGGATCGTTGACCAAAAATATATTATTATTATTGTTCGTTCTCCGTGCTTCAGAAGGCACGTTAAATCGTTCGTCCCGGCTGCATCTGCAGTCGTTAACACCTCACAGTTCGCCGATAAAAGGCATAGGAAGAAAAAGACAAATTGTATAGTGCCTACGTAAATTGTGATAATGTTAGGAAATGTAGAAATTTTCGTTGCCATAATAATTTTCGCGAATAAATAATTGATTTTAAGTCTGTTTATTGAATGATAGGATTGTAAAACCTTTGTAGGAGCAAGACGCATCATACGTAGCGTATGGAGTCATCTAATTTTCACCAGTTTATTCAATAAGTAATAGTCATTAGGTGATCGTTTCCATTTTTTTTTCTACATGTATAAGCTGAATTACGCCTGAACCCTACAAGACAATCGCTAGAACAATGAGCAATATTGACGATGGCGATCGTGTGGGACGCACTCGTTGCAACTCTGATTTGTATACAATGATCATTGTGGCTCCACACCTCCGCATCGGGTCGGAGCTTAATCGACGAAAACCGTTTCAATTGAACTTAATATTGACATATGATCTTCTTCCCCTTCTGAATACAATGGCGATGTTGTATGTCGTTCAGATTTTTTTAATGGGACACGGCTCATCGGAATGTTTTGTGTGTCAAAGCACTTAAGACAAACAATCTTGTTGCAGAGACAATATGGACGCTGAAATGATTTACTGCCTTTGTATAGTCACTTACTGGCACACATACCGCGTTATAATTTCTATTAAACATTTCGATGACGCGCCCCTCCCAGGCGCAGAGTGTGCGTAAAATCATTTTCCCCCTCTAAAAAAAAAAAGGGTTGGCAAGAATACTACCTATTTGTTATATGCTAGAGAAAATAATGCTGAACCCAATTATCCAATCGCGACACACAAAAATGCGTCTTATTCGATAGTCGGAATTGGTCAATTCATGCACAACTAAATTCGAGTAGAACTGTGAGAGAGGGTTCCACTATGGTCACCCAGGTGACCATCGGCGACAGTTTAATGTCCTTTGGTCACCCGCGAATATGATCACCTAGGTGATTATAGGCGATTCAAGTTAAAATGTGGAAGGAATGGTGATATAATCCACTTAATAATAATTCAATAATTTTCTATTTTTATAATAAATTATGTTATACGCATAACATTGTCCCCTTTATGATAAAACATGGACTAAAGTTAGTCAAAGTCTTACAAGGCGACTAAGGATAAATTAGTGATGAGGAATGGGCAGCAGCGTTCCACTTATGCCACCTAGCAATAGTACTGCGACTTCTGTGCCCGATAGATGGCAATAGGCTCGCCACCTATTACATGGGACCTAACATGATTGGCGAAACGTGGGTGCTAGTTCACCTCTGCCTACCCCTTCGGGGATATAGGCGTGATTTATGTATGTATGTATGAATGTATGTAAAGTTAGTCATAGTTAAAACTGATGCTGTAACTTTTATTTACTGATTCAAAGGCAGAGTTAGCTATCAATTTGAAACCATGACTAACTTTAGTCCTTGTTTTATAATAAGGGGTTTATGTTTAAAAGTTACTCATGTTTAATGATAACTAAAATATTGTCGAGTTCTCGCTATGATGGTGTCAACATGTCGTTGCCGGCTCTCTCTGATAACCTTAGGACATTATTCGATAACGATTCCTGTTTGTGCAGATAAGGGTTGCTAGAATGTGCATAATAGAAAACAGTCTAAATTATCCAATATTATATCAACCTTGACTTCCTAAAGGTACCATAATAGACAAAATTATAATGAACCTTCTAATTATATATTTATGTCTACATAATATATTAACGAATTTTATGTTGCTCCATAAAAACCACAAATATCCAAAGAGCCAATTAATAAATCATAATATATCGTTTAGTTACTTTAGTTAGAGTTGACCAAGGAGCCGAAAATATTTCGGGAAAACTGTAAATAACACCTGTAAAACGTGATTATTAAACAGTTTACTCAATATTTAATTAATTTAGTTTTACCTGCGTATTCACTGTAGAGGAAATATAAGGATCACACTGAATCGCCACCTGTGGCAATGCAATTTTTTAAATTCATAATGTGTTTTTATTATGATTGAATTGAATACATTATTAAATTTTCTTGTTGAAACGGACCGTTGTAGATGGGAAGTAACAAGATATTATAAAACAGTTAGCAGAGTGACGTAACAGCAGGGGCATCAATTAATTTCACTAGCCCGCCCGCTTAATGCGAGCCAACAAACGAACATGTGTTCATTTGCTTAAACATGTCCCGCATGCGGTGTTAGATTTATCAATTGACTGTGCCCTTTTTGTGTCAATGCCTGTGCGAGCTGCGAGCTTTTACGAGCATAATATTGTACTGAACTCATGTTCATTAACAAAGCGGAAATATGACAGCAGACCACAGATATACAGCAGACGAAGGGGCATGTCGCCCAAAACATGTCGCCAAAACTAAAGCTTGCGTATAAAATTGTTGCCAAACAATCAAGGGGACAATGAGAATTTTAATTTCGAAAGTTCCTGTAAGGATGCAGACAACTAGAGTCGAGTGGTGTTGAAATTAGCTGTTTTAAAAATGATTTTATATAGAAGGGTGCCTATTATAGACAGTCTACCATGTCCTAGGACCTCGTAAACCAAATATTGTTTTCCGTTCATACATTTGAATATTCTAACTTTTATCGTATTTATTTGCTGCTAAAGCATTGTAGAGCTGTGTCATTAAAGTTAGGATGATTAGTTATGGTGTTTTTAACTACTTATAAATCAACTATTTTTTATATTTCAGATGTCCCTTGTCTCCAACCCCGACAGCGACACACGGGAGGAGAGAATCACGAATATTTATAAGTTCTGCAATTCGCAATTAGTAAGTATTCAACTAACAGACGGTTTGAAACAAAAAAATATCATAATTTAAAAGTATTATTTTCCTATTTTTATATATGTATGGTTAATATGGATCATTTGCAGTCTTTAGTTGTAATTTTATCAAAAAATAGTAAGAAATAAAGGATATGCGCGAAACTTTATTACGAAAACCGATATAATATGTGGCTGTAAGTTGGCTTATGAGCTGTCTCTCGTCCACATTTGAATAGGCGGTACTTAATTCTCTGTAAATAAATACTCATTGAAATCATCAATAAACCGCCCATCGTATTGTATTATAATTGGGGGGGTTTCGTGTAACCCCATACCGTAGAAGTCTTACGCTGTATCGGGTTACGACCATTCCTTCATACAATGTAGGCCCGAAATCGAATACCATTCTATTTATCGATATTTTTTTCTTTTGCAGGTAGATTTTTGGATATGTATGAATCACACGATTGAAGGTAACTGCATCTCACTTAATTTTTGGGATAAAAAGACGAGCTCTTTTAAATTAACCCTTAAAATGATTTATCAAACAAATTTGATATTATAAAGATAGATTCATTTGAAAAACTCTCCACATGTGACACATTGGGTGGGATGCGTCACAAGTTTGCGTTTTTATGTCTACTTAGACCTCGTTATTATTCTATTTGCGTGTGAACGCATCCTGCGACCTGATATCTCCCTACTTTAAAAGTTAATCCTTACTTCCTCTGAATGCCTGTTACCTCAGCATGGCCATTCTAGTTTGTTAGTTTGTTAGTGATGATGATGATGATGTTGAGGATTGATATGACAAAAATAATTACATTTGATTACATCATCATCATCATTAAATGATTACATCAGCTTTGGACTGCCAGTTGTGTGCCTTTGATGGCTGCAACTGTAGTATGATTTGTAGTTAAACCCATTGGACTTGTAGCGGTCTATAAACTTACAACCTCGTATTCAAAGGCAGCATTTAGGATGTGCAAGCCAGGAGGGTAAGGATTAAAAATGAATTCACTGTTATAATAAGTACCCAATTAGATAACCACCACACCTTTTCTTTGATGTGATGGTTGGCAGGGCTGCATTGGTGTAAACTCACAATCATTATAGAACATTGTAAAATACGCATAAAACCGCTAGTTTTATTAATAAAGACTAAGAAATAATTATGTGTAAACGTTTGAATTATGTATGTCCAGTCCAATGACCGGCTCTAGAGAATTGTTAGTTGACACTGCATCATCGAGCTCCTCCAGCTTTTCCCTATATTCTTCCATCCACATGCAGGGAAGACCTGTGCCCCAAGCAGTAGGTCATTAAAGGGCTGGTGATGATGACAAATTGTGTGCCGTATTATTTTGACCGGGGGAGCCGCAGTGACACAGCGCGCTTGGCCTGCGATTACGTACACTAAGCAATTTCTCTAAGGCCGGTCATTGGATGGGTGACCTAAAATTTATTATATCTAGTTCCTCCGTGCTTCGGCAGGCACGTTAAGCCGTTGATCCCGGCTGCATCTGCAGTCGTTAGTACCCACCAACCCGCCCTGGGCCTGCGTGGTGGGTTATGGCCCAATCTCCCTATATTCTTCCATCCATAGGGAAGGCCCGTGCCCCAGCTGTGGGGACATTAAAGAGCTGGTGATGATGATTATTTTTACCGGATAATTTCAGAGGTAGTGGAGGAGGTTGGATGGTGGGGCCGAGCCTGCTGCGACCTGAGCAACGCTCCGCCGTGCCGCGACGCCTGCGTCACTGCCCAGAGCGAGCAGGCGTTGGTCTCGGGCAGCGTGTGTCGCCGTTCCGACGAAATCGCCTTCTTTGACTGCGTTCATACTCAGCGGGAAGCGCAATCGTGTTGTTGTGAGTACAAGACATAGGGGATATAAGATGGCAATTGGCATAACGGTTATGGCCGTGTCGTAACGGCAGCGCAGGATACATTACCACCACCACTATCTCTCCAGTGGGTGTCGTACAAGGCGACTAAGCATAAAGACAGCGATATGTATTGGCGGCACCATTCCTCTCATACCATATATTGCGATTTATGTGCCCGATATATGGCAATAGGCTCGCCACCTATTATTACATGGGACCTAACTTAATTGGCGAAAAGTGGGTGTTAATTCACCTCTGCCTACCCCTTAGTGTTCGATCTTCCGTTGTGAATACTTAGCAACCCTTGGATGACCAGCAATTTATTTGTTTCGGCGAATTCTATCTACCTCCGATCAGTAGATTGGATTGTTCGAAATGGCCACTGCTGCCTACCCCATCCGACATAAATGGGCATGATTAATTTATTTATGCAATGTATCATGCTCTGAAACTAAATTTGAAGAGAGTTGATAGATCGATTATTGATAGATTGGATATATTTCTCGCGTTCCGCGCTTAAGAAGTGGTTAGATATTAGCCCCGCATGGGGTAGGTTCTGGAGAACGGTATGGTTCTCCACGAGGACAAAATCAGACAAAATCAAAATCAGCTGAAGAAAAATAAAATTGAATTAGGATAATAGTATGCAAGAGAGACCTTACTGCAACAGTCTGTTGGTAATAATTGCACGTTCGCCTGAATAAAACATACACACGCCTAGGACCTTTTGCAACTTGTGCACAATGGCAATTAGGTGTTAAACAGTCTGTTAACTATTCATGACAAACGGCGTCAGTATCAACCCATTGTTCTCACTGGCGTCGTGCTAATAGTTTTATGTTGGTTTGTTTATTCATTTATTTCGTATCCACTAATTACGCTACTGATATTATTCGTGTCTAGAAATTTTCAATATTGCCTTAATATCTATCTGATATTTGAAACCACTGTATAGAAAGGAAGAGGGCGCCCACTGCTAGAACACAAGCCTTCCCTATGGGTGGAAGAATATAGAGACAATAGGCCATCATTAAATTGCGGATTGGTGGGGATTAACGATATTATATTATTATTAACTAATTGGTTAGGATTACAGCCGGGATTAATAGCTTAATGTGCCTTTGGAAGCATGGGGGAACTCGAAATAATATATTTTTGGTGACCCACCCAAAGGCCGGTCCTAACGATCCTTGCTTAGTTTACGCAATCGCAAGCCGAGCACGTTAAGCCATTGCGCCATCCAACTCTTCAGTATTCAGCTTAATTACAAAGACAATCAAATAGTTATGAACTGTTTAAGTTGATAATGACAGTTAAGGTTAAGTAGCACAGTAAACGTTAACATAGGTCAACTTATGTGCCGGGCATTGTACAAAAGCAGAGAAACACCTAAAATGTTTGCGTTCAGCGCAGACGCATTCGCTGAAATGCTACGAGGCGTGTCAGCGTACGCTGTCTCACGCGGGCAGCGCGCAGTCGGCGGATGGTTCGACGCTGGAACGAGCGCTCGACGCCTGCGAGCAGTCGCCGCTGCTGCTGCGCTGTCTGCGCAACATGACCGCTTCCACTATGCTCGCTGATACCGCTAAATGTGAGTCACCGCTATGTCTTTTATTTCGAGCCGATTCGGAGCGCGAGGCTCTCTATCTATGGCAACGGGTCTGTCATAGAAATCCTTTCAGGGAATGCTCGAGGACCATTCAAGGTTTTGCATACATACATACATAATTCACGCCAATATCCCCGAAGGGGTAGGCAGAGGTGAACTAGCACCCACGGTTCGCCAATTAGGCTAGGTCCCATGTAATAGGTGGCGAGCCTATTGCCATTTATCGGGCACAAAAGTCGCAGTACTTTGCTAGGTATAAGAGGAATGCTGCTGCCCATTCCTCATCACTGATTTATCCTTAGTCGCCTTCTACGACACCCACGGGAGAGGTTTGGGGTGGTGATAATTGTATTCTACTCTGCCGTCACCACGCGGCCAAAGGTTTTGGATTTCCTCAAAAACTCCAACACACTAAGTTGAAAAAAATGCCTACCCTGCGTAGGTATATCGATAACCTTATTACAGATAAGTAAGTACGTTAATCTGGTATAATGAAAATGGGTCTATACGCGCAATAAACATTGTAAAATATTTAAGTAAGTACGTGTTTTCGTTTGTTTTCGTCTCGGACTAGACTCTGTCTCCTTATAAGGCAACAAAAGAGTCCGCATCCATTATTACCTAAGGATTTCATCGTCGACGGCATATTATTATACAGTACCAACAGACACTTCCACGTGTGATTTTTTGTCATAATCCTCTTAAATCTTTTAGATCTGCCCTGCTGCCATGAATCCACGCGGCCGTCCTGCCGCAGCGCCTGCGAAGCCGTGCTGCGTCGCACCGGCGAACCCTACGAGATATCCGAGAAACTGACCGTTGCATGTGGCGCACCTTCTTTGCACGACGGCTTGTGGCAGTGCTTTCTCAGGAAAGATGAGCCAGTTGACACTAAGGACATCATACCCCACGACGTAGCCAAACTACATTGCTGTCAAAAGGTAGGTATAGTTCTTGGCACGTAATTGAACCAACATGACTGTAGTCTGCGCAGGTTTATTTGAAGGAAAAGTGTCTAAACTACCTAATGCAGTGAGTATCTCTATGTTGTTATGGTTACAGACACACTTCCCCCCTCATATAGAACCTCAATTAATAGCTGAAAACGTTTTACGCTTTAAGCATCGTCTTTAAGCATTAGGTCAACTTATGTGCCAACTTATGTATGTATTTAGATAAAAAACGCTGCTTTTATGAGACCCGAAAAAGTTATTGATAAATTTAGGTTAAGGCAAGGTTTTTGATTGATATGTTAATTCAAACAATCATCGAATATAATCATCATTAAAAAATATGAGTGATATTACCTGTCGGCGATAAATAGATGAGATTTAAGTGTGTTATGTATCCAATACCCAAAAATGAGATATTTCGCATGGTTGTTACAAATATACGTAAGGGTTTATAATATTTCACTGTATCTAAGGTTGTTGATGAATGAGTTGAAATACAATTGCCTATGTCATAACAGTACATACTTTACAGACTCGATCTCATCTCCATTTGTTATCGACAGGCAAAGACAACGAATTGTAGAAAACTTTGTTTCGAAACTTTCAACACCGGATGGCAGACTAACTGGCAGGCGTTCTATGGAGAGTGCTTAGGAGACCCACAGGAGACCGATTTGACGGAATGCATTGAAGAAGGTTAGCTAATAGGCAACATTTTCTCTAAACTCGACGTCTAGGAGTCATGATAGAAAGGTATGGGATAATATTTTCAAGTTTTCCATTGCAAGATCTAATTAAATGTCTATCGTATACAGTCAAAATTAACAACGATAACCATAGAATAAAATTAACAATAGAGAACCTAAAACATTTCCGAAATAGTCTTGCATATCTACAAGATTTTCGTACATTTAATTCAAAGGAGACGTAACTCGAAAAATACAATTGTGTGTTCAAAATTTACGAATGTTAGACTTAATTTTGCAGAAATGCAATTTTCAGTTGTATCTTTAAGAAGCGACATGGCTGAACATTTCCAACCTGAATTCTAAAAGAAAATACATACAATCTGCAGCAGGAGAAGGGAGCTGATGATGACAATTAAACCTTCAGTGTAAGGAGAATCCAATAAACGGCGTTGGAACCCTTAAAATACATACATAAATCACGCCTATATCCTCGAAGGGGTAGGCAGAGGTGAATTAAACACCCACTTTTCACCAAATAAGTTAGCTCTCACGTAATTGGCGGCGAGCCTATTGCTATCTTTCGGGCATATAAATCGCAGTATATGGTGGTATAAGAGGAATGCTGCTGCCCATTACTCATAGCATCGCTGTCTTTACCCTTAGTCGCTTGTACGACAACCACGGTGGGAGAGATGCATGGATTCATTTTAAATAAATTTGTCAGCGCTTGTCCAATATTGGATTCATTTTAAAGAAATTTAACTAAACAGCGCTTGTCCAATTTTCCAGTGGAGTCCCCCTGTTCGCTTGGGTGTGCGGGCCTCACGTACTGCAGCCAGCTCAATAACAGACCCACGGCGTTGTTCAGGTCGTGCACTGCCAGGGCCGATCTGGAAGCACATCTGGCTGTTGCTGAGCAGAAGATGAGCGGGTGAGTGAAATTTTTCGATAATCAAATATCATTTTCAAAATAAATGAAAGCCGTTTGTGTTCAAATTTTTATAAAGTACTTTGTGTACCTGTATCTGTATTATTATTTTAACGGCGGGTCCCAATATTCTATCAACAGTTAAAGATAGACGTAGGTACCCACCACAGCTTTGTTGCTTAGCAACTTCTGTTATTTATCGTAATATAACAAAAATTCCAGGCAACTAAATTTTAGTAAGCTTAAGTAAGCTTTTAGATAGAATATAAGGACCTGCCGTCAGACGTTCTTAAAGTTACGGGGGATAATGTGAACTAAACGCTTCAGTAGTCTCGAAAAAACAGTACTTATTATCATTTCAAGAGACCTCCACACTTTGAGATAAATATGATGGGAAGTAAAATGACCACGGTACATGTTGCGCCTGATAGAATAGATAGACTAGCCTCCTATTACAATTGACCTAACATAGTTTGCAAAATGTGGGTGTTTATAATATACCACTTCGGGGATTTGTAAAATCGGGCCTGTAGACAAAAGTTCTTTTTAAAGTGTGTTAATTTTTATTTATTACAGTGACGGAATTTGGTTTTAACCTTTTTCAGCTAACTTATTTCAAAATCCAATTCAATTTCCTTAACCACAATGCCCACAATGCCACTTATGCAATATTGGTGGAAGCAATAATTTTATAGCTGTCCCACACAATATTTTAATCACGTTCGCATGTTACAGATTCATAACAGTATCCGGTCTTCATGTGCCATTGAAGAATTCATCTCAATGCCCGACAGATATATGGAAAAATGTGGCGTGTTCCCTTCACGTGAAACCGTGCACAGCAAAGGTGATTTTCTAAGCATCTCTCTCCTTTTTATCAAGCCGATGGTTAAGCGTTAAAATAGGCAATTTCTGGTAAAATCTTTCGTACGGCAACGTGTACGTTACAATTGAAGAAGTTTATCAATCTATTTATCGCCTTTCTGGGTTTAATTACTATTGCAAACAAAATGTTCAAAAAACTTTGAAAAATATTTTTTTTAATGCGGATATTTTTTCGCTAGTGAGGAGCTAAGACCGGTTATTGGATGGGTGACCAAAAATGTATTATCTCGAGTTCCTCCGTGCTTCGGAAGGCACGTTAAGCTGTTGGTCCCGGCTGCACCTGCAGTCGTTAATACCCACCAACACGCACTGGGCCAGCGTGGTGGGTTATGGCCCGTACTCCCTATATTCTTCCATCCATAGGGAAGGCCCGTGCCCCAGCAGTGGGGACATTAAAGGGTTGGCCTCTGCCTACCTCTTGCCCACCGCTCTGCCTACCCTTCGGGGATATAGGCGTGATTTGTGTATGCATGGCTTGTGCACAGGGCCACAGCAGCCTGCTGTGCATGGAGGACTGCCTGCGGCTGGTGTCCTCTTGCGTGGAGTGGTCCCGGGCGCCCCCGCACCACTCCGCCGCTTCTCTTTGTGCTCGATTGGCCCCGCGTGATCCCTCCGCGCCCTGCGTCTCGCTTGATCCTTACATGACACCGAGTGAGTACTGACCCGTATTTCTATCTAAAGTCAGTTCTGATCCCAATAGATTTCCGGATCTGTAGTAGGTAGTTTATGCTTTTTGTTTTTAATTTTTATACAGCTTGGCGCCAAAAGATTTAGACAAAGTTTCAGAAGACGCTTTTAGGTTCTCAATTAAAATTACCTTTAAAGATTCGCAGTAAACTTCTAGGTTAAACTTATCGAAAACTTTTATGGATTCTTATTAAGTACGCAACTGCTGCTTTTTTGTATGACTTCCCCTATGATTAATGACTTAATATTATAATCAAAACTTAATTTAAAATAAACTAACATTTTATTTTTCTATTGATATTTGTGTTGTATACTTGTTGTATAATATGGTCTATCAGGCAACACCTGAAAATTCCCAGAATGATAAGAAAGTAACAGTACATAGAGCTGTTTTTATCACGGTCCGTTGTCCCAACGATGGAGACAAACCAATAAGCGCAACGGGCATAAGCCTTGTTCGGACTAGGCTAGTATTTTAGTCTAGTGGCGAGTAATTAAGTAGCTAAACTATTCGCTACTGCCTAAAAATCGTTCGCATTACAGTCGAGTAAAGCTCACAAGTCAGTGGTACTCTGCAAGATGAACAGCCTACAGCGTAATAAACATTTTCACGTCAACTAATGAACTCGACTAAATCGACAGGTTCGGACTTGTTTAGCCGGCGACCGAGTGAGCACGGACGCGTGGTGGGGGGTGCCACTCGCTACTGGACTACTAAAAAAAATAGAATAAAATTGATTGACTCGACTAAATTACTTCTAATTTTTTGGTGTTCAGACATGTTTAGCTACTAAATTACTCGCCACTAGACTAAAATACTAGCCTAGTCCGAACAAATACACGAGTTGAAAGAACAAGCGCCCCAGGCCCAGAGCCGCCGCTGCTGTCGGCGCGCGAGGCGGTGTCGTCGCCGTGCGCGGGCGCGGCGTGCAACGCGAGCCAGGCATGCCGCGTCGACCGCCGCTGCCTGCGCGCCGGCGGCGGCTGCCAGCGCTACTCCTGCCTGGACGGGTGTCGGCTCGGTGAGACACGTCAACTTCATCATCATCATCATCACCAGCCCTTTCATGTCCCCACTGCTGGGGCACGGGCCTTGTCTACGGATGGAAGAATATAGGGGGTGCGGGCCATAACCCACCACGCTGGCCCAGTGCGGGTTGCCAAGCCGGGACCACCGGCTTAACGTGCCTTCCGAAGCACGGAGAAACTCGAGATAATAAATTTTTGGTCACCCATCCTATAACCGGTCTTAATGAAGTTGCTTAGTTTACGCAATCGCAGGCCAAGCGCGCTATCCCACAGCGCTAGCGAGCTCCTCTCGGTGAGACACGTCGTCTTCTAATGTTTATTATAGCTATATTACTCGGCCAGCGTGGTGAGTTATAGCCCAATCTCCATCCATAGGGTAGGCCCGTGGCCCAGCAGTGGCGACATTAAAAGGGCTGATGATGCTGATGCTGATGCTGATATTACTATCGCTATATTACGGTCGTGACTGGTCGAGGTCAAGATCCAGAGGTTCTGGGTTCGATCCCCAGGCGAGTACAAATTTGTACTCGGTTTGGTTGGTAGTAGGACTTTTTCCAAGTCCGCTTGGTTAGCTATCAAAAGCTGTCGCCATAATAATAACGTTAATGTTATTTTCGACGATGACAATTAATGACAATGGATTTGATTTATGACTGACAGACATGATATTGATGAACTTCGTGACTGTGACGTCACCGCATGTTTTTCTCTGTAATTAAGTAAAAAAAAAAATGTAAAAAAAATATTTTCGAAGTCAGGATTGGAAAATAAATTTCTTTATTTTATTTTAATATTTATTTTTATTTTATGTATATATTTTTATTTTGGGGTGTTATAATTTTTGAAATGCTGTCAATTGTAACAAAATAAAGCATAGAAAAATAAATTTAAAATCCTTCCGAGAATTTAATTTTAACTAATCTAAGACGTATTTTACTTGAAAATTAATTGCAACCATTTCAAATAATATGTTTTAATTTTAGCGACCGGAAACGCCAGATTGTCATTTCGCTTTTTTCTCGTGACTCTGACGTCATTTGGCGCTTACGTCTGTTTAGAATGGCCGGAATTTTAATCATGATTTTTTTGTATGAAAAACGACGGAATTCAGAAAAAATAAAAAATATTGGTGTCTTCATTTTCTATCTAATTTCATATTACATCATAATAAAAGTATGTTGAAAAAATGAAATGTTGTCAATTGTGGCAGGTGAGGGCAGCTCAGTGGTAGTCCCTTTGGGTACTTGGGTGCGCGTGCCGATGGCGGGCGGGGCGCGCAAGGCGTGCTACAAGGTGTGCCGGTGCACGCGGCAAGGGCTCACCGCCTGCCAGCCGCTGCCGTGCCTCACACTGGAGCATTGTCGCCTACACGACCGCTTAGTGTTGCACGGTCAGTCTCACTGCAATACTATTCAGCGACCACAATTTTTACAGATTAAATTTCCTGCCTTGTTCAGTATGTTTCCTCTTCCTTCTTCCCTCCAGTGGCGGCTGTACCTTAAGTGCGTTCGTGCGCTGAACCAGCAATTCAAAAGATTTAAAAATTACAAAATATTACTTTAATTACTTCATCTTCAGTTTAAAGTTACTAATATATTTATTGTCTAAACAAACAAAATCATAACAATTAAAATTTCCAATTATGACAATAACAATTTAAGCGCTTTGCTAAGTTAATAAGAATTATTTTCCCTGTAAATAAATATTCTCGTGCGCTCCAGTCAGCGCACGAGGGTTGCTCATTTAACTTGTATGGGTAACGAGCTAAAACGCCTGGCGCGTGAAACAAAAATAGTTCAAAGAAATGTATCGAAAAATTGGACTGTTCTCGTGCGCCGCACGAGCGAACCGATGACTACCGAGAGGCACCGAGGGTTCCCGATGGTTTGACGATATTCGCGCGCGTTATGGGGTGACCGATGACCTCTCGTTATCAGTATAGTTTCGCCGTATCAGTGACGCGTTAATTATTGTTTGTTTTTGTTTACATTACGTAATTGTTTTTGTGTTGGTTCTTTTTTATACTGTGTGTGTGGTGTGATTGAAAATGAGCATAAACATTATTAAAGTGAGCAAGTAAAGTGCACCACCAGTTCAATGACCCACCAGCCGCCACTGCTTCTTTCCGTTTCCATTCATATCGGTCATACGCCATCTTCAAGCCATTGATTCATTAGATTTTTGACAGTTCTAAGCGATAAATGGCTTTATCATATGGTGTTC